>CM070512.1:55286829-55611740 GCA_036346375.1 Guadua angustifolia
CAATTAACAGTTTGTATACTTGACAGTTTTAAAATTTGATCTACTGATAACTGGAACAGAGTAACAGATATAGGTAAACAAGAATAGACAAAGTTTACTGGTCAGAAGGAAAAGACAATAGCATGACTGAAACAGTACTGCTACCAACCGAATGATACCAGAACAGCAATTTGTCAATTAAACAACCTATGCAGGAATCTACAAGTCACAATTATCAATCAAATTATCTACCAAGTATTGTAATCTATTCAAATTAACTTCGTTGTCACAAACAATCTACCTCAACCCAATTCTTCACAGAACAACAGTTCCCACAAACAAAGTCCCCAAGCAATCAACTGGCACCAACAATTGATACACAGGTTGATTAACTGGCCTCTTTGCACAATATAGAAATTGAGTAATCAACAGATGTTAGAAATACTCACAAAGCACCAACAGGCCAAGTTAGTGCAGCCGGCTAGGCGTGTCAAAGACACTGTCCCAGAAAACGATATTGCCGCTGTAATGCCACAGAAATCACCGACAATCGATCCGGAGATACAAAGCCGCAGTACCCAGGTGAGGCAATTCACCAAGGAACTTGAGATGCCAGCAACACTGCTCAAAGCCACAGAACCAACCCTTCGGCCGAAAGGGATGAACAAGCCAGGTGCCAAGAACAGACCACACAGGTCAGAACCTGGCGCAAGCAAACGAAGCTGAAAGAATCACACGCAATCGGTCCAAGAAGACAGAAATCGTTCTGCACAACTTAATGTTCTTGTCTAGTGCAGCTCCCAGGATCAACAGCCAAGATCCCTAGGCGCAAAGATCAGATCAAGACTCAACTAGGGTTACTCGCAAATGCGGTCATCCACAAGTTGAATCAAGTTCAGACTAAGCACAGGATCACTAGAAGCACTGAACACTACAAGAACTACCACCTGATTGTGTGAAATTCAAATCGAGGATGGGATATTGGATTGATCTCACCAAGAGCACGCGGGTGGCAATTTATCAGAGTCTTCGGGAGGCGATGAGGAGCAACCACCTGCACCAGTCATGCGCGTCCACCGCCGGGGTACGGCCGGGCGACGCGGGCTACCCAAGTGACGGTGTCGTCCCAAGATCCGATCCAGGCGGTCCACGCCGCCGCCTCCTCCCGATTCTCCTGCCCTCATCCCGTTCCTCTCCTTCTTTTCGGTTCACAACGGGCAGCTCAAGACTGTCCCGTATGTTCCCCTGCCGGCGGGCCGCCTGGGCTGGCTTGGTCTCATGGGCCGAATCGGCCCAGATGGCCTACCGAAATTCCTTCGAAATTTGGAGAAAACCCAAATTTACCAACATGTTATAGTCTGCGTATGGTTGTGCATGCTAGCAATTGTAACTGAGTCATGTCTTGGCTATTTGGGTCGGGCTGAGCCCATGTTATGCGTGAGTCCTTGGATGGATTCTGGCTGAGTATATAAGCTGGGAGAACGTGGAGAGAAGGGGAGGTTTTTGGCTTGTTTCTCTGCACTTCCTTCTTCTCCAGAATTCCTCTTCACCCCCCAATTCTTCCTCTTCCTCTACTGAATCTATTGCTGGCTTGTGATTCCTTAGTTCATGGCATCCATGTTCTGGTAGGAACATAACATTTGGTATCAGAGCCTTCGATCCAAGTCATGGCCGACCCTTTTGAGAGAGCAATTGCAACAAGTGACCGAATCATCGAGCTGTGCGAGAAGTTGCTTGTCGAGTTGCGCAGAGGGCAATCCATGGTGGCTGCAACCACCGAGAAGCTCCGAGTGAGCGGCACGCCGACTAGCGACAGCGATGTGAGTCTACCGCCCCTGTACCCCGCGCCTGGGAACTTGCACACCCCGTCGCCTGCGTTCCATCCCTGCTTCGACATGGTCACATTGAACTCCTCCAGCAGATGGCCATCGACAGCAGTGGCCACCGCAGCCCCAGCAGACGGTTCGGCCGCTCCGCTTATTCAAGTTGAGGTGCAACAATTTTGCGCATGTGAGGTGCTCGAGGGAATGTCTCAAAGGAATGGCATCCCTATCGGCGTTGTCACCAGCAGACTGGACACCGCAATGTCGACCAGATGCTCGACGCCATGGCTAAACCACATCCCTGACAAGCTGGTGGTGGCGTCTATCTCGGCGGCAAGTGCAATTCCACCCTTGGCGGCTGGTGTGACGGCTGGTGTGGCTCCAGATTGATCTGCCATGAGAGAATTTCCCAATCCGATCTCTGAGGCTTTCGTTTGGGTTTCTATGAAGGATTTGGACCTAGCATTCCGTGGTGCTGGACAAAAGGAAGGCTTGGAAATTTGGCGTGTCGAGAATTTCAAGCCAGTTCCTATCCCTGCACGCTTCGTGCTCTCCGGCGCGGCTGCCGCGTCCACATTCCTCACCAACCACCTCATCACCATGTACTCCCACTGCACCCACGTCCCCTCCGCGCTCCGCCTGTTCGACGCCACGCCCCACCCCAACCTCGTCTCCTGGACCACCCTCGTCTCCGGACTCGCCCAGAACTCTATGCAAGGCGACGCGCCGCCTTTCGCCTCCATGCACCGGGCGGGCCTCATGCCCACGCAGTTCGCGCTCTCAGCGCGGGCGCTGGCCGCCCTCGCCGCCTTTAGCCTCGGCGCGCAGCTGCATCTGCGTTGGCCTCGGGCTCGGCCGACACCGAGCTCTTCGTCGCGAGCAATATTGCGGACATGTACTCGAAGTGCGGGTTGTTGGCTGAAGCATGCAGGGTGTTTGACCAAATGCCGCACAAGGATGCTGTTGCGTGGACTGCCATGATCAACGGGTACGCTAAGAATGGGAGCCTTGAGGCGGCCATTCTAGCTTTCCGGGATATGAAACGCGAGGGACTGGTTGGAGCTGACCAGCATGTGTTCTGCAGTGTGTTGAGTGCATCGGGAGGGCTCAAGAATGGGTGGCTTGGCCGAAGCATCCATTGTTGTGTAATGAAGTTGGGGTACGAACTTGAGGTTGCTGTGAGGAATGCGCTAACCGATATGTATGCTAAGATTGCGGATGTGGAGAATGCCTCTCGTCTGGTGAAGTTTGACCCTGGAGGTTGGAATGTTGTGTCAGGCACCTCGCTGATTGATGGTTACATCGAGACTGAATGTGTTGAGGAGGCCCCTGCAATGTATACTGAACTGCGGAGGCAAGGAGTTGAGCCCAATGAATTCACTTTCTCGAGCATGATCAAGGGTTGTGCCATGCATGCTCTGCTTGAACAAGGTACTCAGCTGCATGCTCAAGTGATCAAGTCAAGTTTGATTACGGACTCCTTTGTTGGTTCCACCCTTGTGGATATGTATGGAAAGTGTGGCCTCATAAGTATGTCTATTCAATTGTTTGATGAGATTGAATACCATACTGACAGTGCTTGGAATGCGGTAATCAACGTATTTGCACAGCATGGTCATGGGAGGGAAGCAATCCAGGCTTTTGATAGGATGACTTCAAGTGAGCTGAAGGATGGCGTAAAAAGGGTGGGTTCCGAATTAACAGAACATGAAATTCAGGCTTTAATGGATGCAGCTGATATCAACAATATTGGAACTGTCGACTATGGTGTTGTTGCCCTGGTTCCGGTGATATTAGTGTACAAAAGATGAATTGCTTCTTATCACCAATGAGAGCAGCAAACAGATACAATTCACTAGTTCTGTGCAACGACGACAACTTTGGTCACCACCGGCTCATAACTGTGGCATTACAGTGTTGATGAAAGTGATTTCACCAATGGCAATGGTGCTGTACCAACCCTGGCTGCCACCTGCATGTGCAAGTTGCAGGACCCCATTGGAGATTATTGAACTTGAATCGTGGCCGCCGCCTATTCAAACAAGTTATGAGCAGTTTGCTTCCATTGCAGGAACCTTAACACATGGAATCTCTGTTTGTTGTGCTATAAGTATAGAGCTTTATGGGACATCATCTACATCGCTGACCAATATGTTGATCAAGTTGTGGGCAGAAGTCTGGACTTGCAGTGGTCATGGGACCCCGGTGATGACTAGATGTACAATCCGTGGTTGCTATCATCGGCTTGGGGACAATCCGGTTCTAAGGGAGGGGGAATGTTATAGTCTGCGTATGGGTGTGCATGCTGGCAATTGTAACTGAGTCATGTCTTGGCTATTTGGGTCGGGTTGAGCCCATGTTATGCGTGAGTCCTTGGATGTATTCTGGCTTGAGTATATAAGCCGGGAGAACGTGGAGAGAAGGGGAGGTTTTTGGCTTGTTTCTCTGCACTTCCTTCTTCTCCAGAATTCCTCTTCACCCCCAATTCTTCCTCTTCCTCTACTGAATCTATTGCTGGCTTGTGATTCCTTAGTTCATGGCATCCATGTTCTGGTAGGAACATAACACTGGAGTAGGAGGTGACAATCCTGCAAGCTTACGAGGGAGCGAATGCCGACTAGGAGCCACAAGGGATATTCCAAGTCATGATCCTTGTCTCCTTGATCATATTGCTGTCCAAATTAATTGGGTATGTTGTATACGGGTATATTCTGTATTATATATTTGCCAATATTTTTGTTACAAATTAATTTTGAATATATATGTTTAGTAGGTAATGCCCTTAATTACATTTTTTTTACAAGCCATCCTTGATAATAATCTGATCTAATTTTTCCTTAATAAATTTTATCATACTTTATATTGGCATAGCAGTGGACATGAACAACAATAATCTCTTACGACATTGTGGGCTGCCATCACGAGTTGGTGCGGCGGGATTTATGTTTAGGGGCAATTTCTTATTTGATATTGTAAATTTTCATGATCTCAGATATGACATCCCTTGTCTCATCAACATGTGGATTTATACCTCACATATCAGTAACACAAGGGATGGCATACCCGGGACTTGTGCAATTTGCAGTGGCATGCAAAAACGTCTCCCCTATGTTTACCATTGTATGATATACAATGTACATGGATCACTCATCAAGGGTGGTTTTTGGAGATGTTGGCCAAGGCGGAGGACGGGATATGTGGTCATGTATCTTACACGTACGCCTCACGAAGCATGTAAGGACTAACCTTGTGCCAAGAAAAGAACACAACTGCCACTCAAACGTAGGATTGACTTGTCAAACCTGGTATGTGTATTGTCTGGATAAGACAAACTTCGGTATCAGGGGTAGAGGTGGGCGTCGTGCCGTGCCACCATGACCCGATTTGTTTTCGATGAGTCCAGGCACGATCTATTTGCGATTCGTTCTGGCCCATTTACACTATTATATGAGAGAAAAGAAGTTAGAGATATACGGAGCTGAGGTAGTGGACACAAATATTATGCGATAAAGAACTAAATTTCATTCATTCTTGAACATGTACAGAATTATTATCTCGTTAAAAATCTTACATCTAGTGTGCTTTTTCCTGCAAGCCACCGATGCCGTAGACGCTAGCATTGTCATTTCAAAAAGGCTATACCACTAATTTGAGGTTACACTTAAACTAAAAAATTTAAGGATACCCACTGTGATGACATGTGTTATCTTCTTCATCTACCTGCACTCCTCACTCTTCCCTCTCCTCTACTCACTCCCCCCACCTCCCTTCCTTCTCTCTAACACAAAAACTTCAAATTAGAAAATTTTAATAAGGAAGTTTCAACCAGAAAAAAACTTCAAAATTTTCAACTAAGAAAATTTCAACTCAAAAAATTTTAAATTAGAAAGTTTCTACTAGAAAAGTTTTGACTTGAAAATTTTCAAATTAGAAAGTTACAACTCAAAAAATTTTAAAATGGAAAATTTCAAATTAGAAAGTTTCAACTCAAAAAATTTTAAACAAAAAATTCTTAAATTAGAAAGTTTCAACTAAAAAAATCAAATAGAAAAGTTTCAACTCCGAAAACTTTCAATTCAAAAGACTTTTGGTTCGAAAAGTTTCGATTGAAAACTTTCAAAAGTGGTTAAAAAAGATTTCTTATTCAAAAACTTGGGGGATTTGAAAAACAAAACTATTTTGAATTTGAGGTGAAGGGAATATGGGAGGGAAGGGGGATGACGCCAAGTGTATTGAGAGAGAGCCTTTGAAGAGGAAACGAAGTGATTCAAGGAATAATGTGTTGTCACTTGTCACAACAAGAGGCCGTCCTCATCAAAGTTCTGATGAGAGCGCATGATCTTAGGATTAAAATAAATCAAGTTTGGTGATCAGGAAGGAGTTTTGCAATGCAAAGACACCTAGCAATTGATCTCTACTATTAGGATGGCTACCACATTTAATCCCATCCAGTTCAATTGGAAACCTCGTATTTTTCCGTATATTTAGATTTCATGAATAGAAATGTATATCATTACATTCCAAAATCTGAATTCTGAAACATATTTTTAGCTATTATCTCACAGAAAATTATAAAGTTAGCACCGTTTCACGTAAAAATTAAACAAACACAAAAGAGCTCAAAGATTCTGTTTCTTGAAATGCATGACATATGTGCATTTTCATGTACAGGTAAAGCATTACTGGCAATCGCAATGTATGTTTCTTTGTATATCCACATACCAGGATCAGCTTCCTTCTCCCCGCTAGCTGAACCGATCGATCGAGCTGGAGACTTGAAACTCAACGAGCTGGAGCTGGAGCTAGAGGAGATGGAAACCACATTGCCAGGAAGGTAGGTACCTAAGCTGCAACTGGAATAATGAACAACGTGTACATCCCCTGTTGCGAAAAGGCTTAAAGAGAGTTGCTTAAGCAATGGTTTTGGAATCTATCTATTATATTAAAAGCTCGTGGAGATGGAGAGGTGCTAAGGGAAAAAAAAGCTACAAATTCTCACAAAAAAGCAAAATGTCTATCTCTTAATTTAATAGACCTTAACTAAGTTGAACTACATTGGCCATTAGATGTTGCTAACAAAAAGAGAGAAATAGGTAAAAATTCTCACAAAAAAGCAAAACATTTTTTTTTAGATAAAGGGAGTGAATCCCGGTCTCTGCAGAATGCATACGACCAAAGTACAAAGTTTTCAGCTAGCAAGCTGTTCACCAATAAAGGAAAAAAATGACTAAAGAAATATCAAATACAAAGTCTATGATTATTTCGCCATCCATTCTTGGCAAATATTTGTAACGCGACGACTTCCAGAACTCTACTCGCCAATCGGAGAGTCTCCCTTGAGTTCTCATGCTGCAACTGTGCCCAAAATCGCAACCAGTATGTCCCCCTGAAGATAGCCTGCAGACAAGAAGTATATTGTTTGTTTTTAAAGAGTAAATCATTGCGTGTACACCAAATAGCCCATAAGAGAGCTGCAACCCCCGCAAAAATCAATCTTTTCTCCATCTTTTCAAAGCCTGATAACCAAAGACCAAGCATATGCGAAATAGATCTTGGTGCAGTTAACCCAGTAGCGATCTGAATAATTCTCCAAATATTTTTGGCATGCTGGCAATCAATGAACAAGTGCTTGATTGTTTCATTGCTGTTACAAAAACAACACTTATGACTCCCAGTCCAATTCCTTTTAACAAGGTTATCTTTTGTTAAGATCACACCTTGCTGAACATACCAAAGGAAAATCTTAATTTTCAAAAGAACCTTTAGTTTCCAAATGAAATTACTATTGAACGGAGTACCATAGTTCATTAGATAAATATACATAGACCGTATCCTTAGTCTGGTGGATCCTAACTAAATTGAACTAGAATAGCCATTGAATGTTATTATTTAAAACTATATCTAATCATCTATCTATTGGACCCAAGTTATAACAGCCTACACTCAAAGAAAGAGTCAAGCGTCTTAGTGTCCTTTTCTCGGTCTCGCGGAGTAGCAAAAGCCTGGCGAGCACGCCCATAAAAGGTGGTTGCAGCGGTTGTCCTCCAGCGACGAAGCTCCGTTGGTCAGTCGGCCGCCGGTGCGCTTCAGAGAGAGGACAACTGACCGCTTCACCTCTGCAGTCAACTCCACAGGATCCAATGCTTTCTTGGAGCTAGATTTCATGAATAGAAATGTATATCATTACATTCCAAAATCTGAATTCTGAAACATATTTTTAGCTATTATCTCACAGAAAATTATAAAGTTAGCACCGTTTCATGTAAAAATTAAACAAACACAAAAGACACTTCCACCATTTTGTGCGGCTATCAATGCAGGCTATGCCCTCCCTGTATCTCCACCCTAGCTCGTCCACCGAAAAAGCTGCAAATCCCGCATCGTCGTCGATGCCTTCACCCATGTGCCGCACTGCTTCTACCGTCTAATCTACTTAAACGAGTTGAGCCCCGCCTCGCGAGGCTCGAGTTCAAACGAGCTTTATTTGAGGTCCAAATTTAGACCAGACTCGAGGTCGGTTTGGTCTAAGCTAAAGTAGGTTGGAGCTCAGCTCAAGTAAACTCGTTAACAATAAACAATTTACTATGTACTATTTTTCAACAATAAAAATGCTCAAGCTCGAGCTCGGTAAGAGTTGACATATAGTAATATGTAATGAATGATTCATAAATTTACTAGATTCACGAGACATTTGAGCTCGGCTCAGTGAAGTTTGCGAGCTCAGAATCAAACTCGAGTTCGACTTGTTTAAAGCTCGAATCGAGCTTAAAGCGAGCCGAGCTCAAGCAATTTGCGAGACTCGAGCTTTTTAAACTACTCTATCTCTATACCACCATGCCACTCCCAAGGAGGTGGACACACTCAAGCTTCAACAGCAGCGGTGGGCAAGCGGCACGAAGCTGGCTGAGGTAGGCCTGGTGAGCGCACTAAGCGATGATCCAGATGAGGATGTGGATGACGGCGGAAGTATGTGACGACCCCCGTTTTAGCACGAATGCCAAAACGGAAATCTAATGTGCACACAGTACTAGTCCCTGGATCAGTAGCTAGCACGCACATTTCAACATTTGGAATCACAACCATACAGCATATTAATTAAGCGGAAACGAATAATTACAAATAAATAATACAACTCAGAGAGATATAGCAGCAAGGAAGCAATATCTCGTAGTGTGCCCAACCGAACCCGCAGGCAACTGACGAGGCATAAATCTCAGATAGAACGCCGAAGAAGAACCCGCAACCTGCGATGAACAACTTCGAAGCTTCGATAACTCATCTACCTACAATATAATTAAGCAAGGGTGAGTACTTTACGTACTCAGCAAGACTTGAGCAAATCCTACAATATATGCAGGCCATTTCAAGGAGGCTACTACAGTTAATTTGCATAAAGCGAAATTTAATTGTAAAACAGGTTATTTGCAAACGGAATTTGTAAGAGCATTTAATTGATAACAAATAAGTAAAGCATAATAACACTCACAGTCCTCCATGACGTGAGCGACGAATCAACAAATCCTGAAATCCATCAATGTCAGCCCTTCGACACAAAGCACAGTTGCAAAACCAATGAAACCAACCCTTTTGAAAATAATAAAACAGCTAACTCGCATCAGTTCGCCAAGACACCCATGACCATGGTACGGCTAATCAATTAGATTTAACTCTGCAGAGGTGTACAACTGGACCCACAAGACATGACCTTTTCTTTTTGCCACACGCTTCACATCCAATTGTAAGCGCGGTGGCCAGAATGTTCATGACGAAAACCTTTACATTATCTAATTTAACTTTGCACCAGCGACGGGACGTTGGACCCATACCATTATAGAAGAACTCAGAGCATAGAAATGTTGGAACTTCCCAAGTATGGCGTACACCGTTGTATTGGCAAGTGTGGCTCCCAACACCTCGGTGTGGGCACCCCGTCGAACAAACCTTAAAAAGGAATGCCCGCACTACTTCGGCCTTCCAAAATGCAAAGTTAAACTAGATAACTTAATCGGTTTAAGGTTGCCCCATCCCAACACTTGTGGTTTGTACGATTTTTCTTGGATCATACAACACGACGTTCGGTCCTTAATCCGACACGGGCGATACTTCACCCTACACTACGTGCAGTCCCTTAAGCACACCCGGCTATTGCCAATAATCGCCCGCATCAAAACCATAGTTTTATTTTGGGTTTTTAATCAAAATTACCAGCAAGTAACAGTGCCATACCCAAAGTTTTCAGGAAACAAGTTTTGATCTGATCATCTGCTTTATTGATTCTAAAGCATGGCTAAGCATGAATAATATGAACGCATATACCCATGATGACATTAAGTAATGCCTATCCTCAATCTGTGGTTATCAAGGTTCACATGTCCATAATTATCAAAGAAGGTTAATGAGGCAACAGGTATAACTACCAAACCACAAGATAGCAATTTACATAAAGTAAACGCATGCATAAAACAATTTGATGCACAAAAAGAATATAAAGTACTGGGTTCAATATGGTCAAAGGATGCTTGCCTTGCGTAATTGCTGTTTACAACGAAGACGAAATTGTAGATGACAAAGGCGATGACGAAATCAACAACGTCGGGTTCTACACGTCGAACCAAAAGGAAATAAAGCAAATATTAACTTCAATAAGGGCAAAAAGAAAGTAGATAGAAAGAACAAATAAAACTCTGATAAATAAACAGGGATTGCTCTTATATGAATTTATTAATCTTATTTTACGAATTCAAGACGCAAAAATAGTTTAGATTAATAAAATTAGTCCATTAGTTGCAAGCTTTCATTGATTCACTATTCATAATATGAGTTTCGAACTTAATTACTTATGGGTTTTGCTCTATTAAGATTCAGATTCGAAGCAAGATGAAATAAGAATATTTTCTTAGATCACTGCAGAGTATATCTTAAAGATCATTTCTAAGCTATTCTGTATGAAATTCAGATTTAGATGAGCTGCTTTGCGAGTAGATGAAAAGGCTTAAACGATCATATTATATTATGAATGATTAGTTCTTTATCTTTAATTGATTTCGCGTAGAATTAGTTTTACGCAAGTTAGATCTATTGATTTAGGCTATTGGCTTAATTTATGTGATATTTAAGAAGGTTCTGGTGATAAAAATAACTTAACTACGGATTCCTCATTGAAACTACAATTCGTTCATTCATGTTACGGTCTATAGTAATGTGATTACTTAGGGTCATTAAGCTATTAAGATTAATATGTAAACCATGATGGATTATGGTTATTTCTTCGTACTAAGATGATTTATACCTTGTATAACAATTCTAAGCTAATTCCATAAATTTTAGACTTTGGCTGATACATTATTTTCATTGTTGAAAAGGCTTAAGTGGTATTGTAAATTGACGTTATTCGGAATCGGCAGGAAATGAAACTAAAGGTTAATCACTTAAGGGTTTTGATCTAATGAGATTAATATCCAAACCTTAATGGAATATGATTTTTTTACAGAATATGGTAGTATAAACTTTGTAGAGTATTACTAAACTAATTTCACATATTTTAGTGTTTAGACGAGTTATTTTATCTGCAGTTGAAACAGCCTAAATGACCATATCGAAAATCTTAAATCGGCCAAGATTCATTTTGAGTTGCGGCTACACAATACATGATCTTTGATTCATTTTTCACGTATTAGCAGGGAATAACCCTAAGAGTGTTTTAAAGCCGGTCCCACATTAATCTGGTGTTGGCCGCAATAGATTATATGCACATGATACGATAAAGCCTTTTATAAACTTAATTCAAATTAGTTACTTTTGTTAATCACTGAATTCTTATACTTAAGAATATGTTAAAATTGGCTCAACTTATTCGTGAGCATTCTTAATTATAACTCTGTTTATGTACATGAATATATATATACATACATACATAAAGACTAGTGTGAAATATTGTTATTAAGCATATGTGTAATTATTTATAAATCTCAAAAGTTGTGTTTAATTATCCATTTCCAGCACATATTAAAATCAGAATATCATATTCTTAACAGTTATTAAAATCAATCTATTTTTCTTTAAGCATTCGATTTATCTATTTTCATTTTCTTTTTAGCCGAATTAAAGCATGGATTTATTTGATGATGGAAAGTAACTTAAAACATAAATATTTTTATATATTTGAACTCATTTCAGAACAAGGATTCTAAAATATTTAGTTTCATTTATTTTGGTTAAGTCTAAATTAACCTTTTCTTAACACTTAAATGCTCATTTTGGTATTTTCTTTTTAGAATTTCACACAGCAATTCTTTCAAGAATATTTTTATGTATTCTGATCCTATAGGATTTTATATGATTTAACAAATTTATTTCACCATTTCATCACTTATTATTCTCAAGTTCCCATTAAAACCCATTTTAGCATTATAATCAAAATTTAATATAAGTAATTATTCTGCAAATTAAGAATTAAATGTTTTTACATATGTATGTTCCTTATGATTTTATATGAATATACAAATTTATTTCATTGGTTTCTAACCAAAAATGCACATGATATCAATATTCACAATTGCTCTGGTTTGGAAATGAACTGGAAACTGAAAATACGCTTTACCCTCAGAGAAAACAACTTTCGGCTCTGCTCTTCACCTTCAACCTCAGGCGCTGACAGACCGACCCCACCTCGCAGAGACAGAAGAACAGAGGCAAGGCTAGGGCTTCCCGGCGAGGGTCTTCCGGCGACTTTCCGGCGACGGCGACGGCACCAGGAGGATCCTATCGGCGAGGCGCACTTGGGGGTGGAATCAATTCATCGGAAGAGTTTCCAGAGCAGCGCGCAGCCGAGGTGAGGCGGCGGCAACAATGGCGGCGATGGAGAGAAGATGACCAGGGGGATTAGAGATCGAATCGGTGGGCTTTTAAGCAACAATGGAGGCTAATGGTTCCGTTTTTGAGGTTTACCTGGGAGGAGAAGCTTCGAGGAGCCCCGCCCACGGTTGGCCGGACATGGGGAAGAAGGCGCACGGCGGCGGCGGGATTTTGCTTGAACAGCTCGAGAGGTGGTTGAGGGGTTTTGTTCCTGAGGTGCTAGTGATGCTCTAGCCCGAACGGATTTGGAGATGGATCCTTATTCCGTGCGAATCAATTCCGGCTTTGAGCTTGGAAGTCCCTGGCAATGGCGAAATTGGAAGGGAGCTTCAAGCGTTGGCTGGGAGAGAACAAGGGAAAGTAGAGAGGAATGGAAGCGCTGCCTCGGTGATAGCCAGGTGCGAGTAATAATCGAGGAAAGTGGAGAATGAGCCGGTTTGGTTGCACTGAGCCTCGGTTGTTCTCTCAGCGATGCACAGGAGGAGGTATGGCGACTGAAGCTTCGCGAGACTGAGGACAAACGTGGCGATGATCGGGGCTTAGCTGAGGTGAAGATGACGTTGAAGACGCGACCAATCGAAGAGGATGCATTGAACGGGGCTGGTCATGCGCACTGGCTTCGGGTGAGTCTCGCCCGGTCGCAAGAACAGGGGAGGAGAAGGAACTGACAGGTGGGGCCTGGGTCTACTGATCAGTGAGGTGAGCGCCAAAAGGAATGAGCCCCGCTCGGATGCTTCCAGAACCAGATTTGATTGAGCTGTAAGACCATGGTAGAAATTGATCAAACTTTTTGACCAGGGTCTGTGAATAGATTTTGATGCCTGGTAAAAATTTGGGATAAAGATGAGTTACCGAAAAATTGATAAAATTCCGACAACAGTGACTGCTCCTAATTTTTGGTTTCGGATTTTGATTTTTAATCGAGATCAATTTAAGTCTACTATTTTTGAAATTTTGTTTTTCTAAATAATTTGATCTCAGAATGCTTCTGTAAAATTTTAAACTCAAAATATGGTTCCATTATTTTATGAAAATTCTGACATTGCAATTTCTAGAATTTCAGAGTTTCTGTTTTTAATTTTGGAAAAGTCTTAAATGACATTATTAATTTATAATATTTCTACCAGAGATGGATATTGCATTGAGGGTTTCATGATAAATTTTTCAGCTCCATTTGAGATTCCAAAATATTTTATAAGTTCTGACAATGCATTGTTTTGATTTTAAAAGTTGTCTTCTTTATTTTATTCCCTCATTTCTCCATATATGAAATTTCATTTTATGGCTAAATTGATTTACTTATATGCTCAGGGTTCTCTTGGCAATTTTATAAATTTTTACTTTTTACATTTTATCTTTTTCTCTTTCTCATTCTTTATTTCCTTTTGTTTGATTTTTCTTGCAATACGAAATCCGAGAAACTCCAAATAAAAATCAATAATGCCAAGAAAACTCAGAAATAATATTCACATTTAAAATTTGGTGTTTACATTTTACTGTTCAAAATTCAGGATGTTACAAAGTAGCAGCGGCATGACGAAGGATACGAGACCACGCTGAGGAAGCGACAGCGTGAGATCCGGGTGGCGCCTCGACCGCCCTAGTGTGCCTGGCTACAAAGCGAGAGATGAGACAAGGATCACATGGTCGAGATGGGGCAGTATGCAGTGATCGAATGTGTGGGCGAGAAAAAAGTCAAAGGGGAAATGAAATGTCTGTCATAGGTGGATAACTGGATAATAATTGGTTGGCGGAGAATAAGCGTAGTGAGAAAGTGCTGGATGTTGAAGTGTGGTGTCTGATCTTGCCCCTTGCATTGGACGCACGGGGTGTAGCTATTCCGAAAAAGTTAACAAGGCTTAGCCCGATAATGGTTATTAGCTTGAATTTGAAATAACCATTTAAATAATAAATAAAATATTTTTACATCAAACTATATTAATTTTGAATTAAAATCAATAATAGTTGGTTAATAGAGCCAGCCCTACGGACAGGCATCGATATGTTTGATACGCGTCCAGTTCCACGGTATCAATCGAACTAGCCTGCATGCACCTCCACAACATGGCAAATACCATCCTAGCTCATCCATACACTTTCCCTCACTCGGTTCGAAAAGGTCGACCTCCACAGTCTTTCTTTGGGTCGGTGGCCGTCCTCAGTCCCCGTAATATTCACCGATTATTTTGTCGCCTTAGACGGGCCGAATAAGACATTTGAATTGTCATTTTAGGGTTTCACAACATGCAGCAGGTCATTCCTCGTTTTCCGATCGCCCAGTGTTGAATCGTCACTAGAAAGTGCATTAATTGAAACTTTAGCTAGGAGAGTATATTTAACAAACACACCGCCGTCACATACCAATTAATTAAAAATAAATATACCCACATTTCATACAAATGTATGTTGAGTACGTAACAACCATTCTAAAAGGTAGATTTGATTTTTCTAAATTTTAAGAACAACAAATATATTTTCTCATCCCATTTTGAATTAATAATGTCGTCGGCATGTTATTTGCCGCCGAGAAAGGTGGTGCTGTCATGTGGGACCGCCTTTATGTCGACGGCCTATTATTTGCAGCCGACACAGGTGGTTCTGCCCACTGCCATGTGGGACCGCATTGAAGTCCTTCCGCCTGGGCGTTAGGTTGCCGTTAGGGGGAGGAACTGTGTCGTCAGATATCGTTAGCCGACATAGGTACTTTTCATGAAACGAATTCAAAATCCTGCCGCGCCAAGTAGTCATCGTGCTGGGAGTATGTATGTCGTCGGGTTAGTCTGTTGTCGCCGACACAAGGCATATACTTGTCGTCGGTTATGAAACCGCCGACATAGATATTTTGGCCGACGACACTGATGTCGTTTCCTGTAGTGCAGACGCATCAACTGAGGGGGATGTTAGAGATAAAATTCCTTTATTGGAGTCTCTCTTTCGCTCACCCGACGCAAGTCTCTTTGTACTATATATTGTGATCGATACAATGAGCAGGGGATGGTTGCTTTTGAACGACAAAAAGGATGTAAGAGGAAAATGGTGAACCAAAACCTGCAGGCGCCACATGCACAGATTTGCAGAGATTTAGTAGAACCCCTTGTTGCTGTTGAACAACAAAAACTGGAAATGGTGAATCAGAAGGATGTAAGACAGTAAGAGGAGGCTACGATTGGAAGCCGAGATGGTCTTCGGAGATACTGTCGATGAGGCTGTCTAGTCGAACAACGAGAAGGTCCTTCGCATCCACCAACACCTCGGGGTATCAAACATATCGATGCCTGTCTGTAGGGCTTCGGAGACACCAATGCTTCTTCATTCAGGCAGGAGATGGGAGGGAGCCCACTTGGCCCATCCTACCGTTCATTGGTCCGGGTCTTGAATTTTTTTTCTCTTTTCATCACTACGTTGGTGTCTCTCTATCACAGGATGGAGGCCGGCCCTTGTACAACAACTGATCTCGTCTTCTAGGCTGCCTGGTCACCTCACCCAGCTGCTGGCTGCTTGCAGTTCCAAAAGGAAGAAACACTACTAGTTGTTACAATCTGCGCCGTAAATGTCATCCTTTCCTTTCTGCAATATAATGTGGTGGGTTAGCATCACAAATAATTCACAGGTTTTCTTTAAAAGTTTTTTAGTTCCTGTGACATTTATACTCAACTATATTCCAATAGATAAACAAGCTCATGAGAAAGAGAGAAAAAGGCGGTCATTTCGATCTATGTAAAAAAATGCAGCAACTGTTACCTGTAGTAGTAGTCTAATAGATAGTGCAGATGGCAACAGGTAGGCATACATGTCGAAAGCTTATACGAATTCATGAATTAACATACTCCCAGTACAACTGGTGGATGGCTGCACACACGATCAGAGGATCGAAGCAATCCTTGGAATGGGAACACACAAATGTCACAACTCACAAGTAAATTAAAGTACATGATTTAACTGAATGCATCACACAAACAAAGCCAAATGCAGAACTTAGATGTAACAAGATACAGGGGAGCGCAGCGGCAGCAGCTGAGCGGCAGAAGAGAATGCAGGGCAACGAACTTGGCAGCAACAGTGGCTAGGCTCATACATGACGATCGCCATCGACAAGCTCCACCACAACAGTGTCATCCTGATTGACAAGCTCCACCACAACAGTGTCATGCTGATTGACGATGCCGGCGTGGAACAGCAGAGCCCACAGGTGGGTGATGAACTCGCCTCCCCGCGCGAGCTGCTCGACATGGTCCTCGGCGTTATCCGACGGCGCGACGTAGAGCATCATCTCGGCCCAGAAATCAGCCAGCACCTTCCAACGCAGCGTAGCATCTTCTATCGCCTCGAGCTCCTTCCCCAGTTTCGCACCACTCTTGAAGATGTTCTCTGTTGAAACATCCAGATTTCTCATGGCTTCATACTTGTCTCCCGCGTCCTTGAGGTCATCGACAGCTTCACGCGCGGCGGCATCGAAGAGACAAGTTGTATCATACTTGTTCCCCGGAAGCAGTTGCGGTGCAGAGACAATCAAGTAAGCACAATAGCTGGACAGTTTTGTTGCAACGCCAATGTGGAGCTCAGTGCTGTCATCCTTGCCATTTCGCAGTAACATGTTGCAATGTGCCAGATCAAGATGACGGGCGTCTGATTGTCCTTTTCTCGGTCTCGGGGGGAATGTGCGGACAAGCGAAAGGCTGGCGAGCACGCCCATGAAAGTTGCTTGCAGCCGTTGTCCTCCAGCGACGAAGTTCCGTTGGTCAGCCGGCCTCCGGTGCGCTTTAGAGAGAGGACAACTGACTGCTTCACCTCTGCAGTCAACTCCACAGGATCCAATGCTTTTCTGGAGACAGCTGTCACTTGAAGAAAACCGCTACGCAGCCCTACAATCCTGGAAATCATGAGACAGATATTTACAGTCCGTGCAACCCACCTATTAGGATTGCCACGGCTGATTGACTGGAGCAAGGAATACTGCCTAAGCTGATGTACTTGCTACTGCTGAACAAGGTTACCCTGGTGAGAATTGCTTGCATTCTCATCGAGCCGCTTGGTTTGCGTCCCGAGTTCAATGCTGGTCGACTGACAAACCGGCAAGCAAAGGCGACTTTGCCCCAGTTGGACGTCCAATAAATCACCAACTCCACCACCTCTAGCAAAGCAAGGGTTGCCAGCATTAGTATCGTGATAGTAGCGTCTGCAACTGTAGCTTTGGCGATAAGCACACGGGAGCCTTTTCCGCCGCTAGCCGGAGCAATCCCCATTGCACGCATGACTGTGAGAACATACACGGAGAGCATGCTGGCGACTGAAGCGATGGCCCAGAAAAGCATACCCCTTGAACCGATAGTAGCGTACTTGGTGAAGAAGAGGTCGTACATAAAAGCCAGCTCGGTTTCAATCACCTTGAAAGCCCTCTCGTATCCCATCTGGCCGTCCTTGTCCCGCAGCAGGCCTTCGAAGACAAGATCGTGCGTCTTCTGCTGTTTGGATTCACCACAGCTGTACCCAAACCAGCGCCTTGTCAGTAACAGAAACAGAGCGTAGGAGAGGCAGACATCCTTGCAATTACGACCAATGCTTCGGCCAATAGGCCCGTCGTCGTCGCCGCCCTCCCGCCATATCTTGTCTATGGGGACCACCTTAAAATCATTTAGTGATGATACATAGCAGGGAGCTTCCAGGTAGTATGCCGCGACGCTGTTGGGCTCCAGATTGACCAAGTAGCGGTAGCCAGTCATGCTGACAGCATCATAAGGCGCCGGCTCACCGTATATTGTTTCGTGCTCCGAGTCCATGTAATCAGCAATCACTCTGGTCATACCCCACATGGAAGCCACCGTCATGGATGCTACTATCCTCTGATAAAACTTGACTAGAGTGATGACAATCATCACACAAACCACGATGAAGCTAACGCCATCGGCGACGCTGTACAGGATCAGCACAACATATACCACGTAGATAATGTACTGAGAAACCTGCCAGACAACCTGTTTGTGGTCGTCGAGGCTGTAAGCCGTGATGGAGTTGCTGCAACCAAAGATGATGAGGAAGCAGACAGCCCAGATGGGGTACACTTCAACCTTCAGCGCGGCCGACTGCATTAAGCCGATGGTGTACGTCGCCAAGGGGAAGGACATGAAGTATGCGACCATCAGGCCTTTCTGGATGAACCAGTGTGTGCACCACCGGCGCCACGACCCGAAGATGATGAGGAAGCACAAGACAGCAGCAGTCAGCGCCGCCAGTGCCTCGATGCGGATCTCAGACACCCGCCTGCTCTCCAGCACATGGTTCAGGCGGTGAAATAAGGCGCTCGCGCTTGTCATCTTGCTTACCTGCTGCTTCACATTAATTAATTCCAAGTCAGTATGGTCGCGCGCCCAGTTTTAATCCAAACAATGACCCAGACCCCAACAAATTCATGAAACAAAACATACAAGACATATGGTCTCTTTTGGCACAGCTTCTGAACTAACTTTTCTCTGAAAAAAAGGACAAGTTGTGCTAAACAACTGGCTCCTAATTCAGCTAAGTATTACCAATGCTAGCCAACCTTCAGCATATTTTGTGTGGCTAGATACTACATTGCATATGTTTATATCTAACCATAGAGCAGCACTTATTATACAATTTTAATGCTTACGATGGAAATACAATTGCCACAGCCCTCTTATATATACATATTTAATTTGCACTGTTATAATACGATCCACTATAATCGATAATGTAGATCTTCCTTTCTTTTCCTCTAATTAATTAAGTAATTTCTAGATCGTGAAAACAAACGTAGTGGCTTCCTTTTCAATTATTTCACTAATTAGCCAAATTACCCACATAATTGTGCAGCTAAGTATTGCCATACATTTGTCTTTGTTATACAACTCCAGTGATTATGATTGAAATAAAGTACAATTGTATTTGTTACACAATACCAAAAAATTTGCATAAAAATTTTCACAAAATCCTTTGAGTTCACCTTCGAGATGTTCGTTTTGGTTTCTGAGTTTTTTTTTTTTTGGTGTTCTACTAAGCTTCGCGTGTTTTTTTTCCAGAATTCTTCTCTCCTTTTTTCGAAATCCTCAAATTCTGAGAAATTTCCAAAACACCCTGTCTCGGGCCAATTCTAGGCCATTTCCACATCCGCCTTCTCTTTCTCTTTTTCTAGACACCATTTTCGTTCCCTACTTCTTTTGGGCCACACAGGCTTGTCCCCGCCAGCCAACCCGCTCCAGCTTAGCCTTAGCCTTCACTTCGCCAATGCGACCAAGCCATGCACCTGCCGCCTTTGTTCGGCGTGGTTAGTTGGTGGGATTAGGTTAAATAAGATAGGATGGTCCTGTATCGTTTAGTTTTAATGTTTTGGATGAGTAGAATAGTTCAATATCTATATAGAATATTTTTTAAATTTGTATCTCATCATCCAGGATAGGATGATTCCATTCAATCAACCAAATACATGTATAATTTTTTTCTTAAACCATCTCATATATGTATCACTTAGTACAAGCAACCAAACACATGTCCACCACCTTGTGTGGCTATCAATGCAGGCCATGCTCTCCCTGCATCTCCACCCCAGCTCGCTCATCGAAAAAGCTGCAAATCTGACGTTGTCGTTGACGTCTTCACCCATGCACCGTGCTGCTTCTACCGCTTGATCTACTTAATTAAACGAGCTGAGCCCAACCTTGTGAGGCTCAAGCTTGAACGAGTTTTAGTTGGAAGACTAGACTCGAGCTCGGTTCGGTCCAAGCTAAATTAGGCTTGAGCTCGGCTCGAGTAAACTTGGTAACAATGAACAATTCAATATATACTATTTTTCAACAATTAAAAATACTCAAGCTTGAGTTCGGTAAGAATTGACATATAGTAATATTTAACGAGTGATTCGTAAATTTACTAGGTTCACGAGATATTTGAGCATGGGTCGGTGAAACTCGTGAGTTCGAGATCAAACCTGAGTTCAACTCGTTTGAAACTCGAATCAAGCTTAAAACAAGCCGAGCTCAAGTAGCCCGCGAGGCTCGAACTTTTTTAACTACTCTATCTCTATACCACCACCTTCCCGTAGCTATAAAGCCACAGCCGTAGCACCCTCACTTTCTTTTCCCTCCCCTCTTCAGCCCCAAACCTCGTCGTGACACTGCTGAGCTGCTCCACCACCATTATGACAAAGGAGCCGCAAGGACAACTGGAGTCAAGGTGACAATCCTTAAGCTTACGAAGGAGTGAATGCCGACTAGGAGCCGCAAGCGATCCAAATCATGATCCTTGTCTCCTTGATCTCGTGATGCCGACTAGGAGCTGCAAGGGATCCAAGGTCACACGCTACGCTGCGTCGTGCAAAATTTAGTCCGATGGATATTTCTAAAAAAATTGCGCAATTTTAGTTTTCTTGTTTTTCTTAAAAAATAGGCTGCTAGGAGCCGTCGGCGAATTTGTATTTTTTTGGAGAAAACCACAAAGGGATCTAAGCATACTTTCATTTTTTGCGTAATTTTAGTTTTTTTTTATAAAAAAAATAGGTCGCTAGGACCCGTTGGCGAATCTGTATATTGCTATAAACCGTCAACAAATATGTGGTTTTTGTTTTTGGGAGAAAATAAACATATTTTTGTTTTTTTGCATAATTCTGGTTTTCTTTTTTTTTTAAAAAAAAGATCGCTAGGACCCGTCGGCAAATCTATGGACTGCTATAAACCGTAGATGAATTTGTGTTTTTTTTTGTTTTTGGGAGAAAACCACGAAAAAATGGTTCGCTAGTACAAGCTAGCGATTTGTGGACTGCTATAAACCATCAATGGATCTGTGTTTTTTGTTTTTGAGAGAAAACCGCGAAAAAAGTGTCGCTAGGACCCGCCAGTGAATTTGTGGACTGCTATAAACTGTCGGTGAATCTGTGGTTTTTTGGAAGAAAACCGCGGAGGGACCTAAATGTATTTCCATTTTTCTTCAGGATCAATATGCTAAAAACTGATTTCTCGTGGCCTAAATGTAATTTTATTTTTTTGGGTCCACTCTGCTAAAAACCGTTGGGAGGACCTAAACGTAAACTGCGAGGGACCTAGATGTATTTTTGTTTTTTGGGTCATTTCTCTTAAAAACCGACCAAAGGACCTATACGTAATTTTAAATTTTGCAGAGGACTTTTTTGCGAGGAGGCTGACGTGGCGCCCTTAGCCGGCCGCAAAATCTCTCCGCTATATATAAAGGTATACATTGCTGTCCAAATTAATTAGGTATATTGTATACGGGTATTTTCTGTATTATTTATTTGCCAATATTTATTAGCAATTAATTTTGAATATATCTGTTAAGTAGTTAATGCCCTTAATTCATTTTTTACGAGTCATCCTTGATAATAATTTGATATGGTTTTTTCCTTAATAAATTTAGAGCTAATATATTGTACTGGCATAGCAGTGGACATGAACAACAATATTATCTTATGACATTGCGGGCTGCCATCGCGAGTCGGTGTGGAGGAATTTATGTTTAGGGGTAATTTCCTATTTGCTATTGCAAATTTTCACGATCCTAGATATGACATCGTTTGTCTCGCTAACATATGGATTTGTGCCCCACATGTCAATAACAGAAGGGATGCATATCCATGACTTGTGCAATTTGCAGTAGTATGCAAAAACTTTTCCCCGATGTTTATCATTGTATGATATACAATATACATGGACCACTCATTTAGGGTGATTTTTGGAAATGTTGAGGAGATTTGATGATTTGTTCTGTTTTAGTTAATGCAATTGATCATGTGGCTCTAGTGCCATATATCAGTGAGATACCACGAGATAAATAATTAATGACACAAGTAAATAAAGACAAAGCATCAATTTTTTTTCCTAAGGACTAACCTTGTGCCAAGAAAAGGATACAATCGCCACTCAAACGTAGGATTGACTTGTCAAACCTGGTGTGTATTGCCTGGATAAGACAAACTTCGGTATTAGGGGGATGGCCTGCAAAGCGCCTAAGGCCATGTTTGGATGGATTAGAGTTAATTGTTAGCTGGCTAATGACTAGAGCTAATTATTAGCCAGCTAATAATTAGTCCATCTAAAATTAGCCCAGGGCTGTTTGGATACATGGTTAACGGTTGGGCTAATTTCTTTGAAAAGTCATGTCTACCCCTCATAATATGTCTGCCCCTCATAATGGCGAGGGTATTTCAGACTTTTCCCAGCATATTACATGCTTTTAGTCCAAATTAGCTCTCACCCACCAACTAATGAACTAATTGTTAGTTGAGGGGTTGACTAAAAATTAGCCCACCTATTAGTCTTCCTGCTTGGATAGACTAGGACTAATTTTTAGCCAGCTAACAATTAGTCCAGGGATCCAAACATGGCCTAAAAGTCTTTGGATCAAGGGATGTCCTGTGAGTGTGAGGTGTCCAATTGATATGATAATTATATGTAGAAGTGGGACAGAGGTCGGTATGCAGTACGCTCTCGTCTTCGCAACGGTGGGGATCGATGATGTCAACAGGTGGCCGGATAACCCTTCTATCGTAGATTTGGCGGTTGTCACTCTGGTTAACTAGTCACTGACACTCGTTGAACGGAAGTAATACTTATTATTTGGGAGAAACTAGCGCTCGGACGTCCGATTACTGTTTATCCTATCGAACGCCTCTTGCAATATTTTTATCCTACGTTTGCAACATTTTTTACTGACGCTTGCAACATTTTTTTGAACGTTTGCAACATCTGTTTACTGTAGCGCATTTCACTGTTTGTCGAAGAATAATATTTAACGCGGTATAAAGATATGTTGCACGAGTTAGAAAAAAATGTTGCAATATATCCAAAAACTTCGCAAGTCCGGACTGAAGTCATTCCGTACTTATTAGGGTGGTATTACAAATCCGATTAAATTGTGGGTATCTTGCGGGTAAAATCGTGTACTCTCTCCAGAGATAACTAAATCATTTGAATGTATCGTGCTTTTGGAAAATGAAGATATATTATGAGGTGATTCCTAAAATAAATGTATAAGTAGTCTTTGAGGTTAGAAATTGACAATTGGTTGTGATGCAGAATAGCTGCTTATACTCTTGAAAACCCATCGAAAAATGTTTTGTTAAACAAAACTATATGGGCACTAGAGATGACAGGTTAAGGCCCTGTTTGGTAGAGCTTCAGATTCTAGCTTTATCTGAAATCTGAAACTTATAGGCTAAAATAAAATGAATTAAGTTTATATTTTTGGTCTAAAATATAAACAAGATGATTTATTTAAACACTCTTAATGTACTTACAGCTCGAATCTGGTGAAGCCGAATCCCTGCCAAACACACCCTAAATCAAACCTTGACAGACATAATCCTTGGAAATCCCTTGTACTGCGTAAAGAAACTTTACCAGCTTGCTGAGTATCATGTTTCCTCAAAAATGCTTTATTTTATCAGACGGTGAACCGGAAGAATGAGGGGCATACCGAAGTGACATGTTAGGGTTACGGCTGCACTCGAGCTTCCATGTGGGAGTTCTTCGGATTTTCTGATTGTAAGTTAAGTTTTGGGTTTGAATGCTTGTAAAGCTGTTACAGCTTGGCCAATAGGCCGTATTTTGATCAAATTAATCATTTTTAAATTCTCGTTAGCAGGTATGACAATGTTTCTATCCACAAATGAATTCCTGGCGGTTGCAAGAAATATGACAACCCTATGGAAATCAGGGGTCGTGATACTTGTTCCTTTATAATCTGGTCCATCAAAATAAATGGTGTAGATCTTATCTCTTTCCATCGATTAATGAGTGAGTTGTTATTTTTTATTTGTTAGGATTATTGTAGTTTTTTTTTCTCTCAAAACAAAGGAGATGCGTTAATTCTCACCCGTTGTTTGTATTGTATAGATACTTGACATCATGCACAGGCTACATGATCTAACTATTATTAGTATGTTAAGAACCATTACAAATTGAACCCTAGTTTACATAATTTTGAATAGCAAAATTCAAGTTTGGAGTTTCATTTCAAAATTTTTAATGCCAACCTTATTTATAATTTCAAATATTACTTCCAAATTTATATGTATGATGGCCAGAAGGGGATAAACCGGCCACGACAAGTGCTGGCTCTGCGAGCATCGCCGCTGCAGCTAGGAGACTGAGTTTTGGGTTTTCAAATTTTACGGCTAGTAATTTCAAATATTACGGCTGCACTCGAGCTTCCATGTGGGAGTTCTTCGGATTTTCTGATTTTAAGTTAAGTTTTGGGTTTGCATGCTTGTAAAGGCTGTTACAACTTCGCAAATAGGCCGTATTTTAATCAAATTAATCATTTTTAAATGCCCGTTAGCAGGTATGATAATGTTTCTATCCACAAATGAATCCCTGGCAGTTGCTAGGAATATCACAACCCTACGGAAATCAGGGGTCATGACATCTGTACGGTCATGATCTGGTGACCATTAAAATAAATGATGTAGATCTTATCTTTTTTCATTGATTAATGAGAGAGTTGTTATTTTTATTTTTTAGAATCATTGTGGAATTTTTTTTTCACTCAAAACAAAGGAGATGCGTTGATTCTCATCCGTTGTTTGTATTTGTATAGATACTAAACATCAACTATTATTAGTATGTTAAGAACAATTACAAATTGAACCCTAGTTTACATGATTTTGAATAGCAAAATTTAAGTTTGGAGTTTCATTTCAAAATTTTTAATGCCAACCTTATTTATAATTTCAAATATTACTTCCAAATTTATATGTACGATGGCCAGAAGGGGATCAACCGGCCATGGCTAGTGCTGGGACCAAGCGCATGGACTGATCCAGGGAATCTGCCGACTTGAGTCTTGATTGGTAAGTAATGCTTTTTTCTATTTGTCTTGATTAAGCTCTACTTGATGACTTGACGTTGTTTTGCACAGATAATTAGATAGTAAATAGTAATATAGACTATCTAGTGTCCAGTTGTATTTTGAGTAATGATGACTTTTTCAATTTGTTTACAGATTTACAATAATAGAGAAATGAATTGCACGTACAATAATAGAGTGCAAGCAGTGGCGTATCCAACGGGTGGGCTCGGTTGGGCTCAAGCCCACCCTCCATTCGCTAGATCCTATATACCCTGTTTAGCAACGACGCTCATTTTTTAACATAGCAGTGACGAATGTACATGCACTTAGGCATGTCTAGAGGAAGAAGAAACTTTGTTAGGTTGTGAGCTACTTTTTAGACCATGTGACTTCATAGGCCACTACTTGTTGAATGGCTAATTTTGCAATTGGTAACTTCACTTGCTGCCTGCAAAACTAGACTTGAACTCACAATGAATGCAAAGACTATAGAGAGAGGAAGGTGACTCAACATATTTTCTTTGTGAGGATATGGCAGCCCATCAAATAGAGGGCAGTTGATTCACGTCGTCGGGACTTGGCGATTGTGAGGGCACGGCGAGAACGTCTAGTGAATGTCGGGGAGCTGGTGAGGGCATGGGGCGTGTGGCAACGGACAACCCACTGCGGCGATGGTGAGCAGATTGCAAAGGTGGCATAGCGTGTGTTGGTGAATGCCTAACCGGCTAAGTGGACTAATCGTGACAACAAATAGACAATGTGAGTCCCTCTTCTATTATATGATTTTTGAGAGTTGCTTCAATGCTTTCCTTTTTGACAGATGCAGAAATATTAAAGTATGAATAAAAGGTAGATGGTGATTACTTACTCTTTCGTTTACTTTAAGATTTATGCAATTTGTATTTGAAAGAAAAGCATTAAAGCATTGCTCATGATTTTTTTATCAATTGTAAATATATGTGAGTGGGTTGAAAGAGACAATAGCCAGTCTGTTTGATTGATTGGTGTTAACTTATTTATAGATTTTCAAAAGTTTAACAAGCGAATGTTACACAAGTATTTTTTAAATAATAAACTACAAGTAATAACACTCGAACCGATGAGAATACTACATAAATTGTTTAATATGTTTGTCTCAATTTAACCTAATTTTTTGAGCCCACCCTCTATTTTTATTCTAGATTTGCCACTGAGTGCAAGATTATGTTTGTGTCAATTTAACCTGGCCCTTCCAGCTGCCCTCCATTTTTGTTCTTGCTTCGCCGTTAAAAAAAGACATCATGTATGATCAATCCTGTAAAACTCTCTCTGCTTCTCTGTGTCCGTGGTGCTTTTTCCTACTAGCCACGGACACAGTAGAAGCTGGCATTCTAATCTCAGAAAGGCTATACCACTAGTTTGAGGTTACACTCAAACTAAAAATGTTAATTACTTTGAAAATTTTATAAATGAAGTTTCAACCAGAAAAAATCGACTCAACAAATTTTAACTTAAAAAATTTCAACTCAGAAAGTTTCAATTTGAAAAATTTTAGATAAAAAATTTGAAATCAAAAAATTTCAACTCAAAAAATTTCAAATCAAAAGGTTTCAAATTAGAAAGTTTCAACTTAAAAAAGTTTAAAACAGAAAATTTCAAATTAGAATGATTCATCTCAAAAAAATTTAAATAAAAAATGGGGCTGCCATTTTTTATTTCAAACTCAGCAGCAGGGGCTGGCGGCTGGGAGTCGGCAGAGGCTGGGGGAGGCGTCTGGAAGAAGAAAAATGGGGCGCAGCCCACTGGTCCAGGAAAAAGAAATGAGCAAAGGTAAGAAGGAATAAGGTGGCTCCAAAACTCGAGAAAACGTGGACCAAGGAGTCTTACAATGCAACAATACTTCATCAGACTGACTGTCCTAGCCACAGAAACACCAACATTAGCAAATGATCGAATATGCTCTAAGAGAGGAGACGGTCAGCTCTAATTTGATACCCAAACCCGATATGCAAACAGCATAACCCAACCTTTATTAAACTCCTTAAACTGCGAGGCGACAAAACTTTTTCTCCAGAATAAGTCCTTGAATCAAGAAAATGAAGACAATTCCGGCCAAAACCCAGGAAAATGTTTTTCGTGGTATTACAGAAAGCATCTTTACAGCTTATACTATGTAACGACCCCCATTTTTACATAAATGCAAAAATGGAAATCTCATGTGCACACAGTACTAGTCCCTGGATCAGTAGCTAGTACGCACATTTACAACAATTGGAATCACAACAATACATTATATTAATTAAGCGGAAACTAGTATACAAAGAAATCTTATGACTTAGAGAATATAGCAGCAAAGGAAGCAAAGCCTGGTAGTGTGCCCATCCATCCCGCAGGCAACTAACGAGGCATAAATCCTTAGAAAGATCGCTTTAACGAAGATCCCTCAACCTGCGATGAAAACAAACCTTCGGAGCTTCGCTAGCTTTACACCTAAAACTACAAATTAAGCAAGGGTGAGTACTTTCGTACTCCGCAAGACTTAAGGTGGTATTTGCAGATGCATAAATGTAGGCCAAGTCAAAGGAGGCTACTACAGTTAATTTGCATAAAGCGAAATTGAATTTGTAAATCAAGTTATTTGCAAACGAAATTTGTAAGAGCAAGTTTGATATGAAATAAGTAAAGCATAACACTCACAGTCCTCCATGACGTGAGTGACGAACATTCCATATCCTGAAATCCATCAATGTCAGCCCTTTTGACATAAAGCACAGTTGCAAAACAAATAATACCAACCCTTTTGAAAATAATAAAACATCTAACATTGGAATGACTTCACCAAGTGCCCATGACCGCGGGCGCGGCTAATCGATTAGATTTAAACTCTGCAGAGGTGTACAACTTTACCCACAAGGAATGATTAACCTTTTTGCTCGACGCACTTCCTTAGGTGCGTCGTTAAGGAGATCATACATAACCGTTACATTACCTAGACATGACTTCGGTCCAGCCCAGGACGTTAACCCCCGCCATAGAACTAGAAACACACACGCAAGTCGTGGATCCACTTTCACACACCCAACACAACGTTTCTAAACATGGCAGGGCGTACACCGTTGCATGGGTGGTAGAAACCCTTCCAAGGCATCAAACCGAATGCTCGTGCAAGCTCCCGCCTTCCCAAAAGAACAAAGCCATGTCTAAATAACTTAATAGGCTAAGGCTACCCCATAGATAGTCCTCATGGTTGCACGGAAATCTCGGATCAATAGCGTCCCATTGCTCGGTCCTTAATTTGACACGGACGACACTTCACCCTACACTACGTGCAGGACCCTTATTGCACATCCGGCTATTGCCAATAATCGCCCACGTCAAAACTATAGTTTTATTTTGGGGTTTTTAATCAAAATACCAGCAACTAACAGTGCCGTTTCCAATCATTTTCAGGAAACAAATTTGATTTGATCATCTGCTTTATTGATTCTAAAGCATAGCTAAGCATGGATAATATGAACGCATATACCCATGATGACATTAAATAATGCCTATCCTTAATCTATGGTTATCAAGGTTCACATGTCCATAATTATCAAAGAAGGTTAATGAGACAACAGGTATAGCTACCGGTACCACAATATAGCAAATTTACATAAAGTAAACGCATGCATAAATTAGTTTAGTAAAACAAAGAAAATTAAATTCTGGGATCAATATGATCAAAGGGGTGCTTACCTTGCTTAATTACTGTTTACGATGAAGACGGGATCAAAGATGACGGAGATGATGACGGGATCAGCAGCGTCGGGTTCTATACGTCGATCAATGGAAATATAGAAAAATATTAACTTCAACAAGGGCAAAAAGAAAATAGATAGCAAGAACAAATAAAGACTTCACAAGAAACAGGAATTGCTCTTCATGAATTTATTCATCTTATTTTACGAATTCAAGATGCAAAGATTGTTTAAAATTAAATAAAAATAATCATTTCAGGCCTAAGGTGAATTCTTGCATTTAATTAGGATTCAGATTCAAAGCAATATTTAATTAGTATTCTAGTTATAAAAAGCTAACTTGTTGGTTTAGGCTACTAGCATTATTTAAATAATATTTGAGAAGGTTCTGTTGATACAAATATCATAATAACTGATTTCTCATTTATACTCAAAGTTCATTTACTCATATTACGCACTTATGTAATGTGAATATTTAGGGTTATTAAGCTATCAGGATTAATATACAAATCATGACAATGTGAGATTATCTTTTTATAATAAGGTAATCTAAACTTTGGAGAACACTACTGGGTTAATTTCATAAGTTTTAGGGTTTGGACGAGACATTATATTCATGGTTGAAAAGGCTTATGTGGCAATATAGAGTGGACGTTATTCGGAAATCGGCAAGAAATGAAGTGTGAGATTAACACTCAAGGTTTTTGAGCTAATAAGATTAATATGCAAAATTTGATGAAATAAGATTCTTTCTACATAATATGGTAGAATGAACTTTGTAGAGTATTTCTAAACTTGTTTTATAAGTTTTAGCATTTAGGCGAGTTATTTTATTAACTGGTGAAATAGTATAAGTGATCACAACGCAAACCCTAAATTGGTCAATATTCAATTTAAGTTTGCGGCTACACTATACATGATTCTTCACTCATTTTTCAGGTATTAGTAGGTAACAACCCTAGAGATGTTTTAAAATTTGGTTTGGCATTATTTAAACTTTAATTACAATAAATTACCTATTTGCTTATTGTTATAATTAACATTTCCTTTCATTAAAAGAATGCAAATTAAATATTATCTTAAATATTTTTACATACATGGGTCCTTACTGTTTTCAGGAAATTAATACAAATTATTTCCTCATTTTATGAGCTTTTATGCTTTCATTTTTATTAATGGCCATATCAAGGTTTACTAGTAATCATAGAGCAAATAATTTAAACTGAGTTGAATATTTAAATATTTTTGTATATTTGAGTTTATTATGGTTCCAGAGACACATGAAAATTTATTTAATGATTTTAAGAATTATATTTTCCATATATGCAATAATGTCCATAATAGAGTGTTTATCCTATTTCAAATTTTAATAATCATTCTATGACTCAAAAATTAAATATTCTTGTAGATTTTAATTCAACTCAATCTTAGCATCATATAAATATTCATTTTATTATTTTATGACTTACTATGCACATGTTTGCATTAAAGACCATATTAGTATTATAAACAAATTTAATCTAAATAATTATTCGCAACTCAAGAATTTAATATTTTTACATATTTAGATTCTTCCTGATTTTAGGTAAATATATAAATTTATTTCACTGGTTTCTAACTAAAAATGCACAAGTTATTAATAATTAAATGCATTCCGGCCAGGAAATTAAATGAAAAATGAAGAATGCGCTTTACCAATAGAGAAAGCGTCTTTTTGTTTCAATCCTTATTCCACCTCAGGCTACTGATAGCCCGGCCCCATTGCGCAGAGACAGAGAACAGGGGACGGCTTGGGTTGAGTGGCGACGGCGCTCCGGCGGCTTTCCGGCGAAGGCAAGGGCACAGAGAGCAAGACCTCGACGAGGCGGCCGATGGTGGAACTAATTTGACCGAGAGAATTTGGAGAGTGTGCGCCGAGCTCCAAGGTGGCTCTAATGGCGGACGGTGGTGGGGAAGAACCAGGGCGAGGGAGCTCGAAAGGGGTTCCGTTTTCAGCATCAGGGAAACACGGTGATTCCGTTTTTGGGCTTGTCTCGGCCGGAGAAACACCAAGGAGCTCTGCCCTCGTCGGCCGGCCATGGAGAAGATGGGCTCACGGTGGCGGCAGTATTTCGCAAAAGAAGTTCCAGGGATTGTTGAGGGGTTTTACTCAGTATCTTGTGAGGGTGCTTTGGCTCAGAAGAATTTGGAAATGGGTTGCTCTATCTCCCGATTTGATTTCGGCTCGGAGCTCTGAAGCTTGCGGCAATGGAGGGAAAAGGTGGTGGCTCAGTTGAGCAGAGGAAAGGAAAGGTGAGGGGAAAACTAGGCCTCGCTTCGGTGATCACAGGACGCTTTAGACCAAATGATTCAACGGATTGCTCACCCAATCACTGGAATTTCATTTTCTCCCCTTTTCGGTTTTCCCAGTGGAGAACAGCGAAAACAAGGAGGAATTGGCATGTTGGTTCAGTGGGAAGTTGAGGACGACTGCGAAATCTCTAAGCGACGCGGGCTTGGTCTTTTATAGCGAGCCAAAAGGAGCTCCAGGGTTTGAACGCATGTGTGGTTGCCTCTGGAAGTTGCGGCGAGGAGGCACAGCTGTATCTCCAAGCCTCGGGCGGTGGCGAGAGCAGGGTACGTCGCGGAAGAGCTGGCGCAAGCCGTGGCGCAGCTGGATGGCTTGGGCGGTGCTCAGGTACAACGGCAGGCAAGTGATACAGAGACGCGAGAGAGAGAGCGAGTGAGAGCAGCTCACTCGGGAGAGAAAGAGAAAAGAGAGGGGGCGAGTGAAGAAGAGCCTGACCGGTGGGACCGGGCCCACATGTCGGCGGGTGAAAACTGCAGCGCCGACTGCCAGTGCAACAGAGGGTACAGTACCCCGGACCCGCATGGCAGTGAAAGCAAGAAACCAACTTAAGGATTGACTCGGGTAAGTGCACTGAACTTGCATTAATTCACCAGCTAATCTTCGTCAGAGATTTTTCATACTTTTTGTATACACTCTCCTGGCAGTAGATAAGCTCCAGACGAAGACTGAGGTTAAAATACTTAGTATAAAATTTATTAAAATTCTGGCATTGTACAGTACACTGAATTTCCATTTCTGTATTTGAATTATCAGACAATTCAAATCGTTTGTAAGATTTTTGAAACTTTGTTTTTCAAATTAATTTGGGACAAGGATTCTTATGTAAAATTTTCAGCTCAAGATATTACTCCAGTATTTTATAAAAATTCTGACATTCTATTTTTCAGCTTTTATTAGTTTCTGTTTTTGAATTATTTGGAGGCGTATCCAACCTGGTAAATTCTTGATATTTTTACCAGAGATAAATCCTGTACAAGGGTGCTTTGGTAATTTTATCAGCTTCAGATAAACTCTTAATATTTTTCATTAATTCGAATGATGCACTGTTTCTAGTCAAGTTTGTCTTTTTCATCACTAATGATATTTTTACCATGCAGTAAAAATGAAAATTACCAGGTAAAAAGTTTACCTGAGGGTTAAAAATCCAAATATAAATTTTTCAAGATTTTACTTTTATCTTTTTATCTTTTTATCATTATCCATTCATTAATTTCTCTTTATTTGATTTTTCATGCAATGCAAAACTCCAAAGGAAATTCAAATAAAACCAATAATGCCAAGGAAACTCATAAATAATAATATCCAAATTCAGAATATTTGGTTTTATTTATTTGCATTTTCCGGGATGTTACATTCTACTATTGAAGCGGAATATGTTTCAGCTACTGAAGGTGTTAAGGAAGCTATTCAGTTGCGATGTCTGGTTTCTGAACTTAGCATTAAACATGATACCCTTACTATTTATTTTGATAGCTATAGTGCTATTTGTTTGACCAAGAATGATATGTATCATGACAAGACCAAGTACATTGATATCAAATACTACTTTATTCATGATGTTATCGCTGAAGGATAAGTTGTTATAGGAAAGATATATACTGATGAAAGTCCTACAGACATACTGATCAAGACACTTTCAAATACCAAGTTCAAGCATTGTCTTGACTTGGTTGGTATTCAAGGCGCTTAATTGCCTTTCGGAGTTTTATGGAGACAATTCATTATAGATTTTGAGATTTTGAGACAATTCATTATCTCCCCACTGCTCAATTGTTCCCACAATTGGCATGAATTTGTCAGGCACTGCACTAAACAGTTTCTCCACAACATCTGATGCCTTCATCTCTGTACCAAGAGATCGAATCTCACTTACCAAGGTGGTAAGACGCATCGAGAACTTATTGATGCTCTCATCCTCTTCCATGTTCAATCGGTTGAATTGTCTCTTCAATACTTGGACGCGAGCTTGTCTCACACGATCCTCTCCAACACGCATTTCCTTTAACGTGTTCCATGCCTCTCTCGCCGTTTCCTTCTGTGCTATCACCATTAGCACTTCGTCTGGAACGGATTGAGCGAGTGCCGCCAGAGCCCCTTGATCCGTTTCTGGATCGATCATATTGGCTTCTTCAATTGCAGCCCAGACTCCGAGAGAGCTGAGAAGGATCTTCATCTTCATCGCCCACATGCCGTAATTCGAGTCGGTCAGCATCGGGTATTGTATTGGGACGCTTGCTCTTATTGCCGGCGCTCTGATTTGGAGCGGCGCTCCTGACGATTGCCCCCCTTGAGACATGTTCAGTTATGCTCTGATACCAGACAAACATGTTCAGTTATTCCCAGTTGCTCTGATACCAGACAAACAAACGACTCAAAACAAACCAAGCTACCAACTTGACTGAAGGAAAGAAATAACAAGATTATAACTAACAGTGTTTTGGCAGAGGGCATGTGAACCTAGCGTCGCCCAACGCTGCCTAACGCTTGCCGTGGCAGCGATTTGCTAGCTAGGCTATTTCCTGACGCGGCAGCGTTCGGGGAAAGCCCGAGGAAGCTTCAGTCGGGGGGACCTTATATAATAGCAACCAAGTAAAGATCAGCTGGCGCCATGTACCTCAATATTTCTGCTTGCGGTTGGTCTACGTGAGCCATTTGCAGCTAGCCAATATTTCTCTCTAGATCTCTCTCTCTCTCTCTGCGAGCGCTCTCGGGCTCTCATCAGGAAGGGGAGGGAGGGACTGCAGCGATCGAGCTTCTTTTCTCAGCTCACCCTAGCAAATGGGTGGACGTACGGTATGTCTCTCTTCCAGTCACGCATGATGAAGGAAATTAAATGTTCTACTTACCTTTTCTTTTCTCTGTGTGTGTTCGATAATGGTGTACGTGCTGGAAATTAACAATATAATAATGCCATTGATCGGTCTATAGATCTACTTAGAAGTGGATTATGCCCTTGGCGTGATAAACGGGTGACCACTCTTTGTGAAACGAGTAGCTAGTAGCTGGTACCATAACTTCAAGTGTATGGCAGAGCTCTTCTCTTTGGTTTCAAAAGCAACACATATAACTTGAAGTGATGTTGAAACCTGGCCACTAGCAAGATCACGAATTAATTAACCTAGGGTCGTTCACCAGTCTATATAGGGTGTGTTTGGTAGAGTTCCAGCTCCATCAGATCTATATAGTTGGAGCTGTGAGTACATTAAGAGTGTTTAGATGGATTATCTTGTTTACATTTTAGACAAAAAAATATAAACTTAATTCACTTTATTTTAGCCTACAAGTTTCAGATCTCAGATAAAACTGGGATCTAAAATCAAAAGTCATAATTTATAGCTCCTTCAATTTAAACATAATGTTTAACTCAAATGCGAGAACATAAATAAATGCACTCTGTAGGAAGAATAAGTAAATACCTCCATGAAGAGGAGAAATAAGATGAATCACTAGCCCAAAACTATTGATCATCATGAACTTTTTCTTTCTCTCGTTGAAGTTTACAGTCTGCGCATGCTCACCTAAATGTTGTACTTAGAGGATCTTAGCGCCTAATCATGAACACCTAGAAGAGGGGATCTTAGGTAAATACCATCAGGATTCGTGGAGGATGAAGACGCCATTGCCTTCGCACGGAGAGGATGTAGTGGAAGTAGAGGCGGCCTTCCTGTTCGCATGAAGAGGAGGCAGAAGCGGTGAAGAAACGGCGGTGGCCTTCCCATCACTTCCACGCACACGAGAGAGATCGGTTTGACGCTAGGGTTTTTGGGAGCGAGGTAGAATCTGACGAACGTTGGTTCGCGAGCCACCCTCACACCCCTTTTATTGTGTGCATGGCATGACGGGGGGCCACAACCAATAGGTGGTTAGTTGCGCCCCCGATCAGGGCGCTACGTGGGCTAATCCCCGAGAGATCAAAACTAACACTAAAATCTCGTTGAAGCTAGCCGTGGCTCGACTCATCCGAGTATTGTGCAGAAATTGGAACTGTTGTACTTGCACAATCATCACTAGCTCAAGAGCGTCGATGATTCGTGTGAGAATTTCTACACCTTGAGAGACGTATGCAAATAAAACTACTAATTGGCATTTAACTTTTATTCCAAATTTTAATTTCACTAAGTTTGTATGAAATCAAATTGGTAATTTTATTTTATTTTTTGTTCTGAATTTTAGTTGTTTTTATTGTACTTTAGATAGACTCTTTGTTTTAATCTAAAATTTTCAACTTGGATCCATCGGATGGATAGCTAGATCTTTTCTCTTTTTTCTCGATTAATGTGAGAATTTCTACATCTTGAGAGTCAACGTGGTGACTTATTTATCCTTTTCTTTAATAATATAATAGATAGATGGATTTGATGGTATCTCCCAAGGATGGTAAACACTCTATAATAATATACACTTTATAGCTGTGCCACGATTATAGTACTTCGAATGGGAGGTAGTGGCATGTAGTAACACACGAAGGTTTGGGGTCAGTTTGCTCGTATGTAAGTAGATGTTGATTTTGCTTTTTAATTAGGATGCTTAATTGTTTATCTACCTAGATTTGAACAATTAATTAGCTAATTCATGTATCCCTATCTACACATTGAAGGTCGGTGGTGGTGATTACTGCAAGGAGCATGCTGGGATCAATGCCACGGCACCGACGACGACCTCGTCAAATCATACGAAAGGTGTCCAGGAGAGCGTCACGGACTTTATGGCGAACCCAGGGGACTTTTTGGAGAGCCCAAGGGGAACAGTGATCCGCATCGAGTTTCTTGTGGTGCTTGCCGCTCTTGCCCTGCTACTCCTCGCCACCTTTGGGTCCCGCCGTCGCCGAAGCAGAAGCTGGCTCATCCAGAATGTTGTCCTGGCCGCATTCGCCCTGTCCCCCTCCCTGGTAACATACACTCTTGGCTCCATGCAATCCTCGGCGGTGAAGAGCATCATCATGTACCCCATCTGGACCATGTCCCTCTTCATCCTCCCTGGTTGTGCCGACTCTATCACAGCTTATAGCCTCCATGACAACAAGCAAGCCACGAGAATGATCATGTACCAATTTTTGCTCAACTATATATATGTGTTGGTTTTTATTGCCAGTTCCAAGTGCATTTCACGGGGTAGCGTTTCAGTCTGTCTTTTCCTGCTCTTTCCCGCTTATTTCAAGTTTTTCCACAGAATAGCTGCATTTCAGGTGGCAAGCAATTCGTGGAACTTGAATAAAATGGTTGCTGATTACATGTATGAGGAGCACACCATGACCAACGGTGGACAAGCACCCTGGGATCCAGTTAGCATGAAAGGCTACCGTTACCCGGTTGACTGGCCCCTCCGCGGGTCAATTGCAGAAGAAATACGTAAGGATGGTCCTGAAGTGATCGACATAGAGAAGGTATGGGGTTGCCCTGATAAAACAGTACTGAGCCCTGAGCTGAAGGATGCATGCCTTTCCTTCTCTCTTTTCCATCTGTTGAGGAGGCGCTTCTTTGGGTTCGCCTGTGGTGAATCTACTCTACAGAAGACGCACGATTTTGTCTTCAAGGGGCTGCTGCTGCCCGTACCAGAGAATGAGGAGGGCACAGTCGACTACAACAGGGTTTTCAAGGTGATCGAGGTTGAGCTAGCTTTTATGTATGATTTCTTCTTCACCAAGTATGCTGCCATCTATTATGAACCATGGATACCAACAGTTATGTCCATGGTCTCACCCATCTTAATAGCTGTTGCAGTATTTCTGGTAGCAACCGACCGTGTGTTTAGTACTTCCAACTGTACTCAGGATGCTGGGTCCGTTCCCTTGAACACCACAGCAGCTGATGTTGTTATCACAGTGTCGATACTTGCATGCACTGCTTGCCTTGAATTGCTGCAGCTGTTATTCTACTGGACGTCCATCTGGGGCAGAGTATCCTTTGTTTGCCAGTATCTCAGAAGGGGAAGCAGCTGCATTATGAGATGTAGAGAGCTTCTTACCAAGATTGGTGTGAACTGTGCGTCAAGAGAACACTACTGGCAACACAAGCTTGGGCAGTACACGTTACTTGATTCAGTCAGGTACAATCCTGAACGTCGCATCCCGAAATGGGAACATAAATGGGAACATCCAATTAATGGGCTGATTGGGCTCAATGGAAGGGCCCGCCGTCGGGTTGCAGGCAAACCTGCTGCTGTCGGGTTGCCCGCGAAAGTAAAGGAGGCACTTGTCAAGTCCCTTGTACGTACAGATGGTAAACTAACGGATGGGGAATCATCGTTACTGTCCAATGGAGCAGACGACCTCTTATGGGCTTGTGCGCAGGACATGCGCTCCTCAGACACAAGCTGCTGCTGCTCCCAGAAACTGGAGAATCGGGCGCACCATATCTTGACTTGGCACATTGCGACGTGCTACTGTGAGATGGCAATGGCAAAATTGAGATGTTTTTGCCCAAACGAGGGAACAGATCTCAAGCTCCACGTCGAAGTTGCCACGAAGCTGTCCAAATACTGTGCATACCTGGTGGTCTCTGCACCAAGGCTTCTCCCGGGGCACCACTATGATACATCGTGTGTGTTCGATGAAGTTGCAAGGGAAGCAAGGCGACATCTGCAGCATGAGGAAGACAAGTACGAGGCCATGAAGGATTTACCTTTACCAGACATGCAGCATGACACGACGACCTTCCATAGGGGTGTGAAGCTGGGGAAGCAGCTGGAGGAGATGGAAGATGCTACGCTGCGTTGGAAGGTGCTGGCGGATTTCTGGGCGGAGCTGATGTTCTACGTCGCGCCGTCGGATAACGCCAAGGACCATGTCGAGCAGCTCGCGCAGGGAGGAGAGTTCATCACCCACCTGTGGGCTCTGCTGTTCCACGCCGGCATCGTCAATCAGCATGACACTGTTGTGGTGGAGCATGTCAATCAGCATGACACTGTTGTGGTGGAGCATGTCAATCAGCATGACACTGTTGTGGTGGAACTTGTCGATGGCGATAGATCGTCATGTGTGAACCCAGCCACTGTTGGTGACCCACGCAGGGTGGTGAGTTGGTGACCCATCTCTGGGCTTTGCTCTCTCATGCAGGCATCCTCAAGCGGGAGGATCATGGCGTCGTCGGAAACGTGTAGCGCCGCAATATATATCACCCCACCATGCTGCAGCCAGCCTATTCGGAGGATCATTTGTGATTGTTGTTTGGCGTGTTATGTTTTCCAGTTTGAACTCAAGTTCTTTCGTGGCTGTTCGGTAATTACCATGCCTTGTCTGTTGGACATTTGTGATTGTTGTTTTTCGATAAAGGAAGCTTTTATTAATCTTAGTAAATTACATCAAGTTGATACAATTATACTAAGAAGACTCCCGGCCTCTACATAGCTAGGATGTACACAGCCAAACACACACACACACACAAAAACAAAGGAACCGTCACGGTAAACTACATTACGCAATATTGTCTTGGAGGCTATCCACCATCATAGCAACACTTGGACCACGATAAAAGCTCTCCAATGACAATGCCTCCAAGAAAGACTTGATACGCACACGCACCGCCATTGCCATGATCCAATCAGTGAAGGCTAGACCAAAGGTTTTCACCTCGGAGAGTAAATCCTCAGACTACAAAACAATGCTTTCAACAAGGCCATTGCCAAACACAATCAACTAAGGTCAGACCTAGGGATTTCTCCTTGAAATCGAAATACCGGAGATCCCAGTGTTGCAACCACCCTCATTTCGAGTTAGTGCCGCCATACCACTTAATCTTAGCCAATAGCAACGGCCAACTTCTCAAGGCCAGACAAACAATTTTTAGATGTTCGACTCTACGATGATAGATTCGCGAGCTAGCCAATAGGCACACGATCATCAAGTCCATAGAGTGCATCTAAAAAATGAGTTGTGTCGCCTAAGAAAGCGAATCCGCGAATCGATGCTAAGATGACATAGATCAAAATAAATGTATGAACAACACTAGTAAGAGATGAAGACTCTGAAGCGAAAAGTAGTCACCTAGATCTGCCACTGCCTGCCGGGCCACCCAGTCGTCGCCACTGTGAAGGACCAGACGCCGACCCACAAGCCGATGCATAGGTGGGATGTAATTTTTGCTGAGAGATTGATCAACTGCTGTCTACGTCTGGTGTGTTTGTGTGTAGTTAAAATATTTATAGCTAAACTAAACTAGTAGCCATCATCCGAGTGAGAGAATCTAGACAAGAACAATGCCATGAGCACCATAACAAAATGGTTCGAGTCAGTGAGCCTAGCAGACTTCCTCATAAGATTCCTATAATTCCTGACAAAGGTATAAATGTGATAGTTTAACTTCAGTACCGAACTGTCTTTGGTATAGACTCATGTTTCCTCATGTATTCTATGTAATGGCCCTGAGCTTACAACAGCAATAGTCGTCTTCCCTGTAATACTGACTACTCCAAAGGCACCTAGCAAAATGCCATCTTTACCTACCGCAGCTAGTTGGAGAGAGTAGTCTGAACTCTGAAGACTAAACTAGAAACGCCTTGGCCTTCCCTGGTCAGCTGTATCCGTTGCCCTTGTAGGCTACTGTACTTCACCTGTTTTCCTCAGGATTGAAATGGAGGCAGTTACCAATTTTTGAATTGGTAGTATTCCTTTTTTAACATGTCCATTAATGTGAGACCCCGTTCGGATGAACAGGAACCTCCATGTGATTACTGTGCTATTCCCTGGATCAGTAGCTAGCACTCACATGTTTACAACAATTGGAAATCACAACCATACAATTTAATAATTAAGCGGAAACAATTATACAAATAATATTACATCTCAGAGAAATATAGCAGCAAAAGAAGCGAAGCCTTGTAGTGTACCCATCCATTCCAAGAGCGATCGACTGCATAAACTCTAGATAGAACACGACGAAGAAAATCCGCAACTGCGCATTTAAAAGAGACTCAAGCCGCTACCACAACCACCTACATATAATTAGGCAAGGGTGAGTACTTTACGACTCAAGAAGACTTGAGCAAACCTATAATACATGCAGCCATTTCAAAGGAAAGGCTATGCAGTTAATTTGCATAAAGCTTAATTTCATTTGTAAATCAAGTTATTTGCAAACGGAATTGTTAAGAGCATTTGATTGATAACAAATAAGTAAAGTATAAATAACACTCACAGTCCTCCATGACGTGAGCGATTTAATCATCAATTCCTGAAATCCATCAATGTCAGCCCTTCGACATAAAGCACAGTTGCAAAAGCAAATGGAACCAACCCTTTTGAAAATAATAAAACATTTAACTCGCGCAGAATTCACCAAGACACCCATGACCGCGGGTACGGCTAATCAATTAGATTTAAACTCTGCAGAGGTGTACAACTGGACCCACAAGGAATGATCAACTCACCACGTCAGCCGTGGATCGCCATACAAGAGTATGCGAATGAGCGATCATACATAGTCATTAAATTCCTAGACAAGGCTTTACACCAGCCCGGGACGTTAACCCTCGCCCTGAAAACAGAGACACTCACCCAAGCCGTGGATCCACATTATCACACCCAACACCACGTCTCTGTCCATGGCAAGGCGTACACCGTTACATTAGCAAGTAGAAACCCCGTCAAAGCGCACTCAAACGGGAATCTGTGCAAGCTCCGCCTACCAATGAGCAAAGCCATGTCTAAACAATTTAATAGGCTAAGGCTACCCCATTCTCACCCTCGTGGTTTGTACGAATTTTCTTGGATCAAGCTACACGATGTTCGGTCCTTAGTTGTGACACGGGCGACACTTCACCCTACACTACGTGCATTTCCTGTCGCACATCCGGCTATTGCCAATAATCGCCCGCATCAAAGCATAGTTTCATTTTGGGTTTTTAATCAAAATTACCCACCACCAACAGTGCCATTTCCAAGGTTTTCAGGAAACAAATGTTGCTTTGATCATGTACATTGTTGATTCTAAAGCATGGCTAAGCATGAATATTATGAACGATATACCCAAGATGACATTAATAACGCCTAACCTTAATCTAAGGTTATCAAGGTTCACATTTCATAATCATCCAAGGAGATTCGTGTGACAACAGTATATCTACCAAACCACAAGATAGCAATTTACATAAAGTAAACGCATGCATAAAACAATTTGATGCACAAAAGGAATATAAAATATTGGGTTCAATATGGTCAAAGGATGCTTGCCTTGATTAATCATCGATTACGATGAAGACGAGGATTGCGGTTGGCATTTACGATGACGGAGATCAAAGACGTCGGGTTCTACTCACGAACAACGGAAAAATAAAGCAAACAATAAACTTCAATAAGAGCAAAAGAAATAGATAGCAAAACAAATAAACTCTTCACAAGAACAGGATTGCTCTTTATGAATTCACTAATCTTATTTTATGAATTCAAGATGCTAAAATTGGTTAAGATTAAATAGAATTAATCATTAGTTGCAAGTTTCATTGATTTACTAATCATAATATGAGTTTCGCCAACCTTTAATACTTATGTGTTTTGCTTTATGAAGATTCGAGTCAAAGCAAGATAAATTAAGGATATTTTCTTAGAGTACAGTAGAGTATATCCTAAAGATCATTTTTAAGCTGTTCTGCACTAAATTCAGATTTAGATGAACTACTTTGCGACTTAATGAAAAGGCTTAAATGATCATGTTGGACTATGAATAATTAGTTCTTTATCTTTAATTGATTTCGCTTAGAATTAGTTTTTCGCTGGTTAGATTTTCTGATTTAGGCTACTGGACTAATTTACATGATATTTGAGAAGGTTCTGGTGATAAAAATAACTTAACTATAGGTTTCCTTCATTATTACCTAAAGTTTATTCATTCGCATTAAGGCCTAACGCAATGTGATTACTTAGGGTTATTCAGCTATTAGGATTAATATGCAAAACATGATGAAGTATGGTTATTTCTTCATAATGAGATGATTTATACTTTGTATAACAATCTTAAGCTGATTCCATAAATTTTTGGCTTTAGCTGATACATTATAATCATTGTTGAAAAGGCTTAAGTGGCATTGCTAAATTGACGTTATTCGGAATCGGCCAAAATATGAAGTGCAAGGATAACGCTTAAGGGTTTTGAACTAACAAGATTAATATGCAAACTTTGATGGAATGAGATTCTTTTTATAGAATATGGTAGTATAGACTTCGTACAGTGTTTCTGAATAGACTTTACTGATTTTGGTATTTGAATGAGTTATTTTATCTACTGCTGAAATAGTCTAAATGATCATATTTAAAATCTTAAATCGGCCAAATTTCATATTGAATTTGCGACTACATAACACATGATCTTTAATTCATTTTTCAGGTGTTAGCAGGTAGCAATCCTAGAAATGTTTTAAACCTATTTTTACATTATTTTGGCCTTAACCTTGGTAGATTAACTATTTATTCGATGCTGACGGTTGCACTTTCTTGCATCAAAGAATGCAAGATAAGTTTTACTTTTAATATTTTTGCATAAATGGTTCTTCATTAATTCCAGGAACCTATTCAAGGTATTCTTACTATTTTTGAGCTATTATGCACTTATTTTGTTAATGGCCATAACAAGATTAATTAATGATTATGAAGCAAATAATTTAAATTGAGTTAAACATTAGATGATTTTACATATTTGAATTTATTATGATTCCAGGACACATATAAATTTATTTAATGATTTTTGGTATTACATTTCTTTGAATACAATAACATCCAAAATAATGTTTATTCCCAAATTAAATTTTACTAATTGTTTTGTGACTCAAATATTAAGTATTTTTGTATATTTGAATACATTCTGATCCTAGAATCACATTAATATTTATTTCACCATTTCATCACTTATTAAACACAAATTCTCATTAAAAACCATACTAGCACCATAATCAAATTTTAATTTGAATAATAATCTGTACTTCAAAAATTAAATATTTTTGTATGTTTAGATTCTTCTGGATTTTAAATGAATATAGAAATTTGTTCTACTGAAATTAAATCAAAATTACAAAAGATATTCATAGTTGAACATGAAATCGATTTGGAAATTACATTGGAATAAGGAAATTCGTTTTCAAATAGAGGAAGGCGCCTTCTACCTAGTGCACTGGAGTTCTTCCTGAGACTGACAGGGGGTCCCGATCGGCAGTGAGGGAAAGCAGAGGATGGCCTAGGGCACGGCGGCGAATGCTCTCCGGCAGTTCTCCATGACGGCGACAACACCAGAGATGTATCTCGGCGAGGAGTCTGGAGGCGATGTTGATTGGGCGGAAGAGTCTCCGGAGCAGCGCGCCTTTGAGCTCCAGCGGCAGCCATGGCGGCGGCTCGGTGGAGAAGATGATTCAGTTCGTTAGAGATGCAATCGGTGACCTTGTGAGCAGAGGGAGTGCTAGAGATTCCGCTGAAATTCACCGAGGAAGGAGGTCGAGGAACTCGCACCACTGGCCGGACTTGAGGAGAAGGGCGACTACTGCACTCGAGTTCACATGGAGAAGTCCGATTATTTTGAGGGTTTTGATCATCGAGTGGGGTAATACTCTAGCTAAGAGGAATTCGAGAATGGTCGTCACCCTTGCTTGATTTCCCTGCCTGCCTCAGAGCTTCTGGGAATGGCGGCAATGCAGGGGATTTCAGGTGCTGGCTTGAGGAGAGGAAGGAAGAAGTGAAGGGGAGGTGAGAACGGTCTCTAGGTGATCCCTTAGTGCTATATATGGCTGTAGAACGGTCGAACCCACCTCAGGCAAAGGCTCGGCCAGATGAATACTTCTCCAGAGGCGACAAGGAAAACAATGGCGGGAAGGCTTCGTGGCGGCAATCGGAGAAGGTATGGGCAGCAGAAGCTTCGCGAGAGGTGCGTCGTGGCTGGAGCAGGGCGACGCGAATGCTGGTCAAGCTGCGCTAGACTCGGGAGTGTCTCGCTCGGGGCTTCCGTTCGGTCGCAACAGGGAGAAAGAAGGAGCTGACGAGTGGGCCTGGGTCCAGCGATCAGTGAGTGAAGGTGAGTACAGGAATTTATTGGGCTGTGAAATGTGAGTAGAAAATTTACAAACTTTTTGACCATGGTCTTATGGCAGTGACAAACCTTTGGTAGAATTTTCGGACTAAAATACATTATGGATAAATAATGAAAATTCTGACAGTGAGCACTGCCCAGATTTCTCAATTCGGATTTCAATTTAATTAAGGATCTAAATGATATTATTTAGTTTTGAAACTTTGTTTTTCTAAAGTATTTGGTCTCAGAATGCCTCTATAAAATTTTCAAGTCAAAATGTTGCTCCATTATATTATAAAAATTCTGACATTGCAAATTCTAGATTTTCATAGTTTCTGTTTTTAAATTTAGAAAAGTATTAATCCACATTATTAATTTATAATATTTTTACCAGAGGTATATTTTGCATGGAGGGTTTTATGATAAATTTTTCAGCTCCATATCAATTATATAAATATTTTATAAATTCTGACAATGTAGTGTTTTGATTTAAAAGTTGACTCTTTATTTTATTCCTTTATTTCTTCATGTATAAAATTTCATTTTATTGCCAAAATGATTTACTTATATGCTCAGGGTTCTCAGGGCAAATTTTCTAAATTTTTACTTTTTGCTTCTTGGCCTTTTTCTCTTTTCTTGATTTTACTTGCAACACAAAATCCAAGAAAATACAAACAAAGCAAATAATATTCAGAAATCCCAAAAATATTCACAATCAAATTTAAATATTATAAATTTACTGTTCTTAATTTTCGGGCTGTTACAATTAATTTCAAGGTAATAACTGATCAAGTACGAATATTAAAGGATGAAGTCGTAATCCTTTTTCAAAAAGAAGAAAAGGGCTACTTATGTAATCGTATTACTTAGTGACATCGTGGTATAACCTAGTAGCGAAAATAGCTAATATTCAGCTCACAAATAGAAGGGACACTTTTAACTGGGATCTACATAAACATGGTCAATTCTCAATACGGTCTATGTATATTTATCTAATGAACCATGGTACTCCTTTCACTAGTAAGTTCATTTGGAAACTAAAGGTCCCTTTGAAAATTAAGATTTTTCTTTGGTATGTTCAAAAAGGAGTGATCTTAACAAAAGATAACTTAGCTAAAAGGAATTGGACTGGGAGTTATAAATGTTGTTTTTGTAATAACAATGAAACAATAAATCACTTGTTCATTGATTGCCAGCATGCCAAAAATATTTGGAGGATTATTCACATCGCTACTGGGTTAACTCCACCAAGATCTATTCTGCACATGTTTGGACATTGGTTATCAGGCTTTGAAAAGATAGAAAAAAGATTCATTTTTGTAGGGGTTGCAGCTCTCTTATGGGCTATTTGGTGCACTCGCAATGATGTACTCTTTGAAGAAAAATAATATATTTCTTGTTTGCAGGCTATCTTCAGGGGAACATTCTGGTTGCGATTCTAGGCATAGTTGCAGCATGAGAACTCAAGGGAGAACATCCGGTTGGCCAGTAGAGCGCTGGAAGTCGTCGCATTAGAAATATTTGCCAAGAATGGATGGCGAAATAATAACAGACTTTGTCTTTGATTTTTTTTAGTTATCTTTTTCCCTTTATTGGAGATCAGCTTGATAGCTGAAAACTATGTAACTTGGTCGTATGCATTCTGCAGAGACCGGAATTTATTCCTTTATCTAAAAAATGTAATCGTATTACTTATGTAACTCTTTGTTTGTTTCTCATTTCAACTCTATGGCTGTGCTATTTGTACAAACTCGGTTGTGTGCTCTTGTAGAGACCGGATTTTAATCCTTTATCTAAAAAAATGTAATCGTATTACCTCCTGCACTACTACAGAATAGGTCATCATCGCCGGTTCGTCCACGCCATTATCGCTTGGGTTATGGGCGCGGCGATCATTGGTCGGCGATGATATCGGGGTTATCACCGCCACCGAGGAACCGGCGATGATAATAGATATCACCGCGGTTCATTATACAACCGGCAAGTGATATTAGACTATCTCTGCCGGTTTACACTAGCATCCGCAGTGATACTCAACTATCTCGCCGGTTCAACCTAGAATCCGACAAGGATATATGTATATCTCTACCGGCTTATACGACGAACCGACAAGTGATCGTGTATATCACCGCCGGTTCCTAGACGAACCGTGCAAGGACAATTCTGAAAAATTTGTAGATGTACTTCATAGATTACTCTACCTATGTATAAAATTGCGAGGTTCAAATTCAATACATATGAGGACTTACAAAAACTCTTTTTGTAAGTCTCATATGTATTGAATTTGAACTGCAATTTTATACATAGGTAGAGTAATCTATGAAGTACATCTACAAATTTTTTCGTAGTTTTTGTGACTTTTATTAGTTGGTGTGCACGATGTGTACACGGAAGGCCTGTGCACATGATATGTTACCTTCAAATATATAGTATATGAAGCGTCGTTAGATCATAATTAAAATATATTAAAGCATCACAATATTTAGTTTTTTACAATTAATAGTCTGTTCACAAATGTAGTGTGAGTACATCTCGCTCACTTTAGATCGAAGCTTTGTCGTGGAACTCGCCCTTTGGATCGATGACATGTTCACAATGAATCCAAATGATATGCTCTTGAATTGCTAAAATTTCTTTCGACAAGAATCGATTGGTTCTCAGCTTGGAGCGCTGTTATTGAAGAAAAGAGAAATTTAATTAATGATGATAGATGTTAAATGAAAGAAAAGTAGGCATGAATGTGTAATTATATACCATGTCTTCGTTATAGCCGACAGTCTTCGTGACAATTGCATGTAAATTTGTACATACGTAGTATGCGATAAACTATTTCCGGTCCTGCCTCATGCATGGAAAGTCTGTTATTACTTTGAAAGTTGTCTCAGAGGGAAGATGCGGACCACCTTTCTTGCAATACCGTGAATGCTTGCTGTGAATGATTTTAAATAGTAATTAACCTTAAATACAATAGAATAAAATATTACTAGAGCAATAACGCAACGATCGAAGTTTACTGCTCATCATCTTCCAAAAATTATGTTCATACTCATGAAGTTCTTTTCTCAACGAGTCCAAGACATAAACCCCGCTAGCTTCTAACTCGATGACGAGGAGGACCCAAGTGATAACTAGACATATATGTTAACACGACCTATTAGTCCCACACCGTGTCACGCAAAAATAGTAAAACAATATTAGAAGTAGGGTAATACGTACTGAAAGTTATAGGGTACAAGTAAGGAGGTTTTCTTTCTCACTTGAAGAAAGTCTTAAATAAATAGTCTTCAACAAACTTTGGGTTATCACGACGAGTGTCTCGTTAACAAGCCCCGGATCGAGAAATCCTAAATCTTCATCCTTATTTTTTGCACATAATCTGTATTCCATTCTACATATGTAAAAAGAAGTTAGACATACAGCTTGAACGGTAGAAGAATATACAATAATATAAATAGAGACTTACAAAGTCCACAGTCTGACCAGTGACACGTCCAGAGCATCTGGCCGGTACAACATATACAATTCGCAGAACTCTAACCAGAACATGCCATCCCCATTGTGAAAATCCGAATCTTTGTATTTCACTGGGATCGCCCACATACCCTCTTGGCACTGCTGCATGTAATACTGATGGACGCGCCGCAATTTTGTTGTTAGGTTCTCTAAATCTTTTGGGGGAGCCATCGGTTGCCCCTTAATGTACTTCCAGCTTAGACCTAGCTCGTAATTACGACGTTGTTCAGCAGCATCTTTTTGAGCTTGCGACATCGACGCCTCAGCACTAGCCATCTTCAAGTTTTGCTTTCTGGAGATGCGCTCGTAGTCCGACATTTCCGAAGGTTCAGAAGCCCGCCCTGTCTCTTTGGCTTTTGCCATACTCAAGAAAAACTCCACAAGATTAGCATCGACTTTAGTCTTCTCGGGTGATGGCACCTTTTGAAGTGAGATGTTACCTCGCCTTCGCTTGCTTTTTTGCGTTCTTCTTCATCATATCGCCGTAATTTCTTCTCGAGGTCAGGCTGCCTTCACAGATGACCGAGATTTGGTACAAGACGACGCGGACTTCCGAGATGGTGCCGATGTTCGACTCTTCTTATGTGCCTACCGAGGAGTTGGACTTTTCTGGCTGGTGCCGAGGAGGAGTTGGACTTTTTCGGATGGTGCGGCGGAGGAGTTGGACTTTTCGGCCGGTGCCGCGAGGAGTTGGTCCTTTGTGGATGGTGCCGGAGGAGTTGGACTTGTCCTAACCGGTGCCGGCGGAGGAGTTGCACTTTTCGTAGGCGACAGGTCTGCGTGTGGAGAGTGCGGCTCATCATCATCGTCGTCGTTGTCGGCCTCATCGTCCGAGCCGAACATAATCAATCTCTTGCGCCACGCGAGGAAGCCATGCACGCTTTCTCCAAGTTTGTTTTTCCGCCTCGCCAGAATCTCTACCTCCATTTTGCGATATTGTCGGACTACACCGTTTACTTCGACCTCGCGAATCCCAGTGGTATTGGGCGGCAGGTAACTCGCGAGGAGGCGATGGCCAAGCCCCGCCATCACCACCTTGATGGTAATGCCATGTGCGGACAAATGCAGCTTGCACGGTGTCGGTTGCGTGATGTCATCCACTAGAAAATGGAGTCGATGCTCTCCCGAATCGCGGACGCCAGAATGCTCTTAAGAACACCGTGGATCGAGGTTCGAGGGTGTCATCGAGTGGCGGTCGTGAGTCGAGAGCTTTCAGATCGCTTGCTCCACAACTTGATCCGGCTTCGCTCTCTCTTCCTCTAACGCTCTTGCCACAAAGATCTTGTATTTGACTTTGCGTTCATCTTCTCTTATTCTTTTCGCCGCTTGTACTCCGATGCGTCACCGGGAAGCCTTCTTTCCACGGCACCAAACCAACTCCTCGGTGCGCCAGATGCTCCTTGTTACCAGTGGCAACAAATACTCATCATTCTCCTTTGTGGCTTGAAAAGCCCTTGGGAAGACTCCATGTGAGCATCCGATATTTTCTGCGACACCTCCCGGCTCTATCGCTCTGAAGCTCAAGCCGCCATCTTCGAGACAAGCCCCCTCCCAAACAACCGAGTGCTTTGATCGTGCGATGAACTCGGCCGTCGCAGAGTAACGCCTTGAGGGTTAGCTCTTGTTCGCGGCTATCCCATGCAGTATTTTCTTCACGTAGCCACCAAAGGCCTAGTGTGTGAGGGTACATATTATTATCCGCGTTAGCCTTGTTCTTCCGACTCACCGTCTGGGCTTCTTGAATTCTCAGACTCCACAAAGTCCTTCCAAAATTCCCTTATCTTTGGAAACGTGTTAAAATTTGGCGTGACATTCTTCTTCACATAGTTCTTATTCATTTGAGTCTTCCAATTCTTCCAAAGATGTGCACATGATACTTAGTGCACGTTTTTTGCAACCAACTCTGACCCTTGGGGGAAATGGAATACGTGTTTTAGCTTGCCCCATAGCGAGTCCTTCAGGTCATCGGGAACCACCCACTGATCACCTTCGCGGCCGGTCCTTGATCTATAGATGATGGGCACGTTATCCCTAGCAAGTACTCCGCAGTCGTCTCAGACTGGCGCCACGCCGACGCTGGTATAGCAGTTCCCGACTTCCGAGAGTTGGACTATGTTGTGAACGCCCTTAGGCATCTTGCTCGGACCACGACCTGCGTGCGGCCTTTGTTCACCAGATGTTTGAGCCTACAATTGGATCTTGTTATTAGTCGTATGACCCTACAATATTTTGGGAATCACAACGTACTAATACTTTACCTCGCCCATGTTAGTCGCGTCAGCTTGGTCCATGGCAGTGGCGTCAGCTTGATCCATGGCAGTGGCGTCAGCTTGGTCCATGGCAGTCGCGTCAGTTTGGTCCATGGTCGTGACGCCAGTTGCTCCATACCAATATCCTCAGAGGTTCAAGTAGCCACTTGGGCTACCCACTCCTACTTTGTCTACATTCGAGGGCCGAACTCCCTCTGGCACTTGTCCCTGATTCGAGGCCATTCCTAGCAATCCAAAATGTTATTGGGTTAATTATATTGCATTCATTTATGGTTGCTACATGACATCAAACTTGTGAATTCAAACGATGGTAATTTGCTAGAGTTGAGAGGAATAAGTGATGTTGTGACCTCATGCTACAAACATGTGCACATGTAACTTTAAAATGATACTTATACATGAGAAAAAAATCACATGATACATGATACATCTCGAAATGAAAAATAATATGAAAAAATTCATATATTCTTAAGAATATATTCCACACTAAAATGATTTTAAAAAAAATAAGCCCTGCAAGTTCAAGAAGCATGGATGTCACGAGGCGTCAGGTACAGAGAGGCGAAGCCATGATGAGACATGCTCAATTGAAATGGACTTGGGACTTGGTTCTTTATCTTCTTTTCGCGTACCACTTGTCTATAGGCTTCCTCCGCTCCTCTTCTTCATTGATCATGGAGTCTGCGTGTCCAACTTTTCCAATGAAAAATTTCATGTTCTATCGAAGCCTATAGATAGTGGTACGCGAAAAGAAGACAAAGAACCAAGTCCCAAGTCCATTTCAAGCTTAGCATGTCTCCTCATGGCTTCGCCCTGTACCTGACGCCTCGTGACACCCATGCTTCTTGAACTTGCAGGGCTTATTTTTTTAAACACATACATTTTTGGTCAACAAAATATACATACACATAAAATTGTAGGATCAAATTCATTATATATCGAGAGTTACAAACAAGAGAAAATTCTCGCAAGTTTAAACTCTATAAACTTGTCGACTTTTCTCTTTTTGTAACTCTCAGATATAATGAATCTTGAAATCACCGCACAACCGCTACTATTACAATTAGTGGCACAACTATTAACTAAATGAACTACAACTACTTACTATTACAATTAGTGGCACAAAACAAATATTTACAACACATGTATACATCTTTACGAAACAAATATTTACAACACATGTATACATCTTTCAAGAAGATATACAAAGCACCAAATTGAAGTTTACTTTTGGCTGCAATATAAATAACCACAGAGCAAAATGATCAAAACAGCACATGTGCAGATGTGAATTCACAAGACAACTAGCATAAAGCTCAACTTGTTTATTTTGAGTGTTCTCAGATGTCGGGTTGCCCAAAGGCCCTCCTCGCCACAAGGGACGAGTAATAGACTAATTTGTGACAACCTTACCTTAGTTATTGATTAATTCCCAGTGAAGTAAATTAATTCAGGATTAATATATCAAAAGAGTTAACCAAAAGATCAAACACGAATGCCCAAAAACTCAATGATTAACAAACCACAAACAATATTTAAACAACGAGGGCTGGGTGTACACAACAATGGAAGTATATGCTTTTATCAAGCCATTTACTCCTACATGCTAGGAAGTAACTAAGTCAAATGCAGAGAATCAATAAAGGACATCAAGTGGCAAGACATCATAATTTTGTGTGTTTGTTCGTGCATGAAACTCAATATCAACAAGTAGAAAAATTCATGAAGAATAGGCGAGCATAGTGATACAAGGAAAGTTACAATAATTATAAATGCACGCTCAGTTTGTTCAAGAGTTGTCCATAGCAAATTAGAGATGATGATGCTCCATTAGGTACAGTTGAATTTTGATACTAATAAGCAATGCAGTTGAGTTTTTTAACTCAATACTATGAAGCAATTCAATACCGTGAAGCATTAACAAAAATATCAGTTTGTATTTTAACATAAGCATAATGCGGTAATACCTTAATACTACGCAACAAACTAACAATAATGCATAAAATACAAGTATAACTAAAATGAACCAAAGTGAAGTTTGCACATCATGATATTATGCAATCTATCATAGTTGACCACGTTACTTCCTACTCTTATCATATAAGAATGAAACCATATTGCACAAAGGTGTTACGGTGCCTCCTTTATTTCAATGAATTTGCTCAATACACAACACAAGTATGGTAAATCAACACAAATTTAGGGTAAGTGTTGTGTTATGCGTAACAGTCATAATGAGCCACGTTTTTCTTGTGAAGCATTAACATATTAATGGAAGCACAATGAAGAAAGCCATATATCAATAAGCAGTAACAACTACCTTTTTTACAGTGAAGCATTAACATTGCCAATCAAGCATGTAGTTTTTCGAATACCAAAGATGTAGATTGCCCATGTAAAAAATAACAGTGTGTCACAAATTGTCTATTTCAGTCCCAAATCCTCACTGAACACTATACCCCACATGTTAGGTCCCCAAGCCAAACGAATTGACTGGCCCCTTAGCATTCATCTGCACATGCACATCTGCACATTCACAATCACATTCACATTCACATCTGCACATTCACATCTGCACATGCACATTCACACATCGCAAGAGCAGTACCGAGGCGACGGCGGGGACATCAAGCAACATTGAACATTCGGGCCTCTGTCATAATTTCGCAAGAGGTGTACCACGGCGGGGAGACGCGGGGAGGTCGACACGACGGCGGGGAGACGGTGGGGAGGTCGAGGCGACGGTGGGGAGACGGCGTGGAGGTGAAGGCGACGGTGGGGAGGCGACGGCGACGTGCTCGAGGCGAGACGGGCCGCCCCTGAAGTCGAGGCGACGCGGGCGGTCCGAGGCGAAGCGAGGCGACGGCGGCGCCGAAGTCGAGGCGGCGGCGGGAGCTCTGACGCGAACCGACGGCGGTGGTCCGAGGCGCGGCGGCGTCAGGGAGCTCAGAGGCGACGGCGCTGTAAAAGTGAGAGGAGGGCACGGGCTAGGGCTAAGGTAAATGAGAGGAAGGCGCGGCGTTTCTATTTATAGTGGTGGAATATCACTGCCGGTCCATTATACAACCGGCAGTGATAGTGGAATACTACTGCCGGTCCATTGTACAACCGGCAGTGATAGTGGAATATTACTGCCGGTCCGTTGTACAACCGGCAGTGACCGGCAGTGATAGTGGAATATTACTGCCAGTCCGTTGTACAACCGGCAGTGATAGTGGAATATTACTGCCGGTCCATTGTACAACCGGCAGTGATAAGCTCTTTGCCCATGTTCTGTTAAAATTTGTCTTTTTTATTACTCTTAATATAGGACGAATTTGATCATGAAATTTTATATGTAGATGGGGTAAGATGAGATGTACATCCATGATTTTGTTTCAGAATTTTTGGAAACTTTTCTTAGTTGGATTGCAGCGGTAGCATGATTTACTAGCACGAAAGGAAGTGAACATCGTTGCCATTTTCCTAGTTACTTATGAAAGTTTCAGCTTAAATCTAGTTACCCGCTCATATAAAAATCAGATTGCTAACTTTTTAATTGTTTTAATATTTCTAAAATCAAATAATCTTTGTCAAATTGAACAACAAATGTCAAATTCGAACAAATTCAAGTGCAAATCAAAATCACAAAAATCCAAATGCAATAAAACTTTCAATTTGATAAAAAGAAAGCATAACCTCAATTTCCATTATTGCATATATTACATTAATTGTTACATATGAGAAAATAAACATGTCGTTCATACAAAAGAAAGCATACATTTCATTACTACAACTAAGCTACGACTCGACCTTCGTTATGATCGCGGCGTATGTATGTAGCTTCACACGTCTTCCATGGTACTTAGGTCAACGCCCTTCCAAAAGGGGAAGCTCATCGAATTGGTTGTACTCTTCCTCGTCGACAACATTCTCAACTCCGACAATCCTTCTTTTTCCTTGAATAACCACGTGGCGCTCCTTGTTAGCGAGCCGCCATAAAGAAGATTTGTGTAATGTAATTAGCAAGTACGAATGGTTCTTCTCTCAGATCCGACAAGTTTGAGGTCCACGGTAGTGATGCCGTGATTTATCGATATTCACGCCACGGAAGTCGACCCATTGGCACCAAAGAGAGGGACCTTCAAAGGACCATAGTCAAGCTCCCAAATCTCTTCTATGAATCAGTAGTAGGTTTGCCTATTTTCATTGTTATCATAGGCATCTATACGGATACCGCTATTTTGATTGGTGCTCTTTTTATCTTGCGCTCTTGTATAAAATGTAAAACCATTTATGTCGATCCTTGAATGTCCGAATTGTAGTTGACGGTCCCTAAGCCAACAATTTCAACTAAGTGCAGTCTGTCTCTGTACGCATCATGTGTCTACACAACCAATCGCCGAAATTATCTCTGTGTTTCTCGCGAGCCAACCTCTCGACCTCCACGGGTTTGTTTTGGATAGCACGTTCTTGTGCATGTCGACATATGGGGCCACCACAACCGATTGTCCCAAAACCGCAAAATGTGCTTGTGTAAATGCAACTAGATTGCTAGTACGCATCGATTTCTCGCCTAGTGTCCCTTTCTCGTAGCCTTCCTCATGCCGAGATACAGCACACCAATCGGTTTGAGATCCATATAATCGACGCAGAACTCAATGACCTCCTCGGTTCCCCGACCATCGGCAATGCAGCCTTCCTACGATTTGATTCTTAACATATTTCTTTATAACCCCATGAATCTCTCGAAGGGTACATCCGATGTAGAAATACGGGACCAAGAATTCAGATCTCTTTCACAATGTGAACAATGAGATGGACCATAATATCAAAAAAGATGGAGGAACACATCTCAAGCCCGCACGCAGTGTGAACCACGTCTTCCCGCAGCTTGTCTAGTATTAATGGATCGATGGCCTTCGTGAAATCGCGCTGAAGAATGAACACAACTTGATAATTGGGTCTCGGACTTTCTCGCGTAACCCCCTAATTGCAATTGGAAGCATCTGTGTCATCATCACGTGGCAATCGTGAGACTTCATACCAATTAACTTTAAGTCTTTCATTGAGACTAGTCTCTTTATGTTAGCAGAGTAACCAGACGGAACTTTGATTCCGTGCAAGCATTCGCAAACGCTAATTTTCTCTTTCTTGCTCAAAGTGTAGCAGTCATGGAAGGTACTTTTGCTGTATCCATTTCTTCGTGATGCGCTCCTTCCTCGTTTCATATCTTCGAGGTCCATCCTTGCTTGAAGTGTATCTTTCGCTTTGCGGTATGTCCAAGAAGATACCAAGCAAGCTATCACACACGTTCTTCTCTATGTGCATGACGCCGATTGCGTGTCGAACTTTCAGTCCGCCAATAAGGTAGGATCCAAAATATTGATTTTTTTTCCACAAAGGAGCCTTATCCCGGAAGTCGGAATAGATGTACCGCGGCCCCTTTCCGTGAATAATTGTAAGGTCCTTTACATGCGCAAATATCTGCTTCCCACCGATTCTTCTGAGCTAATGCGTCTCCTTTGTCCCGTCAAAAGCTCTCTTATTATTGCGGTATAGGTGATCCTTACGGAGGAACCTACGATGCCGCATGTAAGCCATTTTTCGTTGTTCTTCACCACCGGCTAGTCAGATCATCCGAGTAATTGGACGATCCGTTGAAGCCTTTTGTCGTCTCGGCCCGACAAGTTGCCAAGAGCAGGATAATCATTAATGGTTACAAACAATAATGCCCGTAGGATAAAGTTTTCTCTTTATACTCATCCCATACCATACACCATCGGTCCACAATATTAGAAGATCTTCAACCAATGGTTTGAGGTACACATCGATATCATTGCCGGGTTGCTCGGCCCTTGGATCAATAGTGGCATCATAATGTACTTTCGCTTCATGCAAAGCCAAGGAGGAAGGTTGTAGATGCATAAAGTCACCGCCAAGTCTTTGTGACGACTACTCATGTTGCCAAAAGGATTCATCCCATCATACTCAACCCGAACCTTATATTCCTCACATCATATGCAAAGCGCTTCTTATATTTTACGTCGATGTTCCTCCATTGCACGTAATCGCAGGTGTCCGAGCATTCCATCCTTCTTACGCTCTTGGCATGCCATCGTAGCAATTGGGCATGCCTTTTGTTCGCAAACAATCGCTTGACGGGATTATAGGAAATACCACACCACCTTACGGGACACCTCTTCTTCTTACGCCTCACCCGACATCTTCGTTCTCGATATCGCCGCGTCATTGCCCTTATATCGCTTTTGCTTTGCAAACAACACAGCATCCATGTTCGCAAACTCATTGCGATACAATATGCAATCGTTTGGACATGCGTATTCTTTGTACTTCCAATCCCAACAGTGCATAACCCGCTTGGCTCGGTACGTAGTTGAAGGCAACACGTTACCCTCTCGAAGCAAGTCCCCAAGAGACATAACACCAATAAAGCTCTTATCGGACCAACCATTGCTTGCCTTCAACGCAGAGGAAAGCACGGTATGCGACTTCAGTGCTCCTCCTGCGGCCGGGTACAATGGCGTTGTAGAGTCTTCTACCATACTGTTGGAACTTTTGAAACTCCCTTTCACTCGTGAAGTCCCCTCCCCATCACGCAAAGATTTGATCTAGATCATCTTCGTGGGTATCAACGAACGATCTTCCACCGCCATATCGTTGTCTCCGCCATCTCCATCAATGTGTTGCCCTTCATGTACAATATCATCTTCATCAATGTGTTGCCCTTCATGTACAATATCATCTTCACCGTGCTCACCCAATGTATAGCCACCTTGAAACCCCTTGAAGCAAGTGTGCACGATCGACTCTATGTTACAAAACATCTTCTCATTTTTGCAATCAACGCATGGACAACACATATAGTCCGCCAGTTTCTCGACTTATAAAGCCTTGTAGATTTGAAAACAAGTCACACCATTAAAGAACTCGCACCACAACGGTCCGTGTCATACATCCACCTTCGGTCCATCTACGATTAATTATATCAAACTACATTTCAAGATATGAACAAACGATATCAAAATAATTTATTCTTTATAGTAGTCATGCATTGCTAATTAATTAAAACGATAAACACATTATAAGCACATAACGCAAATAACAATATAGTTGTAAATGATTAGTTTTACAAATACATCTAGCAATTTTGCCTATATAATACATCAAACCTTTTTCACTATTCAAATATCCATCTAGCATTTTTTAATTATTTAGAAGATTTCTTCATTTCATTTTGTTATGTAGCGCTAGCTATTAAATTAAATTAATCTACAACAAATTAACAAGCATATAATTGAATATAAGGATATATTTCTAAATAATTATTTATGTTCCAACTTTCATTATTGCAAAATCCATCTACCATTTCCCATTATTTAAATATTCAACTAGCAATTCTCACTATTTATAATTGATCATCTAGCAATCTTTACTATTAAAAATCCATATAACAAATTTTTATTAATTAAATTAATTACAATTATGCATAATTGTCCATCTAGCAATTTTATTACTTAAATATCCACTACATCACTAAAATGGATATGAATTTATCGCAAATAACAATATATAATTGTAAATGATTAGTTTTACAAATACATCTAGCAATTTTGCCTATATAATACATCAAACCTTTTTCACTATTCAAATATCCATCTAGCATTTTTAATTATTTAGAAGATTTCTTCATTTTGTTTTGTTATGTAGCGCTAGCTATTAAATTAAATTAATCTACAACAAACAAGCATATAATTGAATATAAGGATATATTTCTAAATAATTATTTATGTTCCAACTTTCATTATTGCAAAATCCATCTACCATTTCCCATTATTTAAATATTCAACTAGCAATTCTCACTATTTATAATTGATCATCTAGCAATCCTTTACTATTAAAAATCGGCAAAGTGAATTATAATTTATTCAATAATTTAGCTACAATATGAATTATAATTTATTCAATAATTTAGCTAGATCTTAATTTGAGCAAGACTTACATAAACTGTTCACACCGTATAATCAGCAATTATCAATATCTATAGCACTCAGTAAAGTAAAATTTTACGACAAATATAACATACATCAAGTCAAGAACCTCGAAAAATTTTAATACAATTTTTCAAAGAGAACTCCCCAAGATAATACAGCTCCTCTTTGTTTTGCTCGGTCGGAGAAGATGTCGATTCGATGAAAAATATGAACAAAATATCGACACCAAATTTGCAAAGACCTCTCCGGAAAAATACACCGAGCAAAGAGCGCCTCTCTTCGCTTCGACCGGGAAATGCGTCGGTCGGTGAAGATTGCTATATAAATAGCTTATCATCGCGGCTCGCCAAGAACCGCAGTGATAAGGTCATATTACGCTGAGAAAATACCTTATCACCGCGGTTACATGCGTAACCGGCAAAGTGATAAGGTCATACCTGCGGGAAAATTGCGTTGCTGGCGGAAAATACATATCACCGCGGTTGAATATACGAACGGCGGTAAAATTTAAATATCACCGCGGCTATAAATTAAACCGGCGTAATATATCATCGCCGCTATAGGTATTAACGGAAGTGATAGTCGATTATCACCGCCGGTTGGTAATACAAACCGCAAAGGATACTCAACGTTCAACTCGCGCCACCAACCGTCGCTTGTTCGTTCTCTCGCGCGCCAACCGTTGTGCTTCACATTCCTCGCCAACTGTTGCCCTTCCCATTCGCCCTATATAATGCCGAGATTGTTGCATCCAATCCACTCTTGTCACAATCCACACAATCCACTCTTGTTGCAGCCCCCACACAATCCACTTTTGTTGCAACAATGGCACCCCTAAGAAGCGTGCACGTGTTGGTGAGCCCCACCGATCCGTCGCCATGAAGGAGGAGGAGAAGGAGGAGGAGGTGGAGGCGGAGGAGGAGGAAGAGGAGGCAAAGGAGGAGGAGGACGACGACAATGGCGGCGACAATGACGACGGCGGCGAGGAATCGGCATTGGGGCAAGACTAACTCCGCCACCGAATCGGATTCGGATGAGAAGGAGGACGAGCACCGCCGCACATCAAGCAAGCAGACTCGGCGACGAGGAGGAGGATGACGACGGCAGCGAGTTTTGGATATAGGGCTTCGCGCCATTAGACTATTATAATTAGGACTAAATATGTAATCTTGAACAAATTATGCTTTGTAAATGTTATTTTAATTAATACATATCCCACAAATTACAAATTTGCTTTCATATATTCTGTTTTTTAACTAATTATGCTTTCATATGTTCTGTTTTTTTAACTAATTATGCTTTCATATGTTCTGTGCGAGATAAATTACAATGTTTATTATGTTCTGTACCGAACTAATAATGGGGAACAGTAATATCACTGTCGGTTCTATAGTAAAACCGGCAGTGAAAATGGTCTTATCACTGCCGGTTTTACTATAGAACCGGCAATAATAAATCACTACCGGTTTTACATATAAACCGGCAGTAATATCTTCTTATCACTGCCGGTTCTCTATTAAACCGGCAATGATATTACCTCCATTGCTGCGAGAAATTGAAACTATTCTTATCACTGCCGATTGAAGTTTGAACGGCGGTGGATATTATCACCGCCGGTTGAATTTGGAACCGGCGGTGATAATATCACTCACTACCTCGCACCTACCGGCGATGATGGGGGTCATGATGAGGCGATCGTAGTAGTGCTGTATAGATTAAACCATCTCCACCCCACTTGACACAGGTTATTGAATTAGTGTGACCTGTAAGGGACATAACACACTTGTAGTAATGTCCCATATGCGTGCATCACCATCCTTACTTGCACTTACAAAACGGCGGCAAGGAGCTTGCAAATGAACTGGCTCCCAAGATACAGCAGTAATCCACACTTTCTGTGTCCCTATTGTAAAAAGCCACAATAAATGACTACTGGATCAAGAAGAATGAAACATCCGCAAGATCTAACATATGATAAGCATATCTTCTTTCTTACAATACGCAAATTCAAGATATCAAGAAAGAGACAAATTTGTAATAGTTCTCTTCAACTAGCATCCATTTTCAAGAATGGTCCATGGAAAACTCACACTAGACAATTGGCACATGATGCAGTGTGTCCTAACGATATGCAAATGAATAGCTAGAATAATGTCTTGATTCCTAGATGTTAACAAATAAACAGTGCATAATCTTAATTACCGTAAGTGGAGTGCCCGATTGCTTGCCTGTTTTTGGGTCCCATAATATAAGTTCGCCTGACTTGCTTCCACTAACAAGATATCTCCCGTCAGGTGACCATGCAATGCAGAGGACCCAATTTTTGTGTCCCGGAAGATGCAGGGTTTTTATAACGTTCAAGTACAGACAATATCAAAAAAAGTGCAAATATGTTAATGGGACTAGCTACGAGTCCAAAAGTTATACTTAGAAGCACGGGAAGATAAAGAAACACAAATTTCACCATAATGTTATCCCTGTGTAACGACGGTGCTACTGTCGTTATCCTAAACTAATTATGCTGGTCGCCATACCAACCCTGCTGGCAGCCCTGGCCACCCCCGCACGCCGCTCGCCGAAAGCCGAGCCTCGCCGTTGTCCTCTCATCATGTCGGCCGCATCGTACACGGATCGAGCTCGCCATATTCCCCTTTTTCTCGTGCCCTATAAAGGTTAGCCGAGCTCTCGCAAGCCACCCCACACCCGCCAAGAGCTAGAGGAAAAGCAAGTGGCTCGATCGAGTAATGCATGTGCATGCACGTGTGCATTGTGCTTGCTAGCTTGTGTGTGAGAGAGTTGATCGATACTAGCTATGTTAATTAGCCATCCAAGTTATTACATAAATAACTAGTTAGATCCCAAATCAAGGAGATAGTCAAAGTTTTAAAATTTTAATTACACTTATGTAACAAACGATAATTATTTGTGACCGAAGGGAGTAACTAGTAGAGATATGGAGAGTAAGGAGCGTGTCGCAGTCTATGGCCTGTTTGTCTGTGCGTTGCGTTACTTTTCTTACCAATGAGGAAAGTGAGTACAGATAACCATCACTAACTGAATACAGATAACCATCACTAACTCATATTTATATATTAGTAAAGACAAATGTATTTTTCCATAGACTCGATCGGGAAGTCCTGCTGGAAGGGTTCGCATCCCTAGTTTTGCAAAAAAAAAAAAAAAACCGAAATTTTTTAAATCATGGCCACACCTTGGCCAAACCAAGCAGGCGATTTTCGCAGAAAACCCTAAGTGGTTTCTTGGAGTTCCGTTATGATTCTATAAGCTCTGGCCGTCCGATCGCTCCAATGGGATGTTCCCTGCAACGTACATATACTACATAAGTTACTTCATATCTTTTTCTCTTTCCTTAGAGACGAGCAATCACCACCAACTTGTGTTTATATATTAATCAAGATAATTTTTCTTTAATTGGATAGACTCGGGAAGCACTATGAGGCCTCGCGTCCCTAGTTTTGAAAAAAAAAAAAACACCTAAATTTTCGAAATCGTGTCCACGCCTCGGTCAAACCAGCGGGCGGAGGTTCATGTTCGCATTTTTGCAGAAAACCCTTAGTGGTTTCTTGGAATTCCGTTCTGCAAGCTCTGGCCGTCCGATCACTCCAAGGGCACATCCGGCGGTCCCCGCAACGTACGTATACTACATAAGTTATTTCATATATTTTTTTCTCTTTTTGCACATGGCCAGCTAGGGTGATTTGGCTCATTCCCTGACTGTTGCAACCAAGTAAAGATGAGCTATCGCCATGTACCCCAATATTTCTGCTTGCAGTTGGTCTACGTGAGCCATTTGCAGCAAGCATACATCTTCTCTTCTCTCTATCAATCGGCGAACGCTCTCCGGCTCTCATCAGGAAGGGGAGGGACTGCAGCGATCGAGCTTCTTTTCTGAGTTCACCCTAGCAAATGGGTGGACATACGGTATGCCTCTCTCGCAGTCATGCGTGATGAAGGAAAATGTTTACTTAGAGCATCTCCAACAATTCCTAATATTTAAACTCCCAATATCTTTAGATTGGGACCTTTCCAAAAATTTTTAGGGTACAAAATACCTTGTTCTCCAATAGTTCCCATATTTTCTCCCAAAAAAACGTTTGAATTGGTCAGATGGGCCATCGTTCTTATCAAATCGCAATCTGTTGTCGGCATGCACATGCACATGGGTGATGAAGGAAAATGTTTTACTTACCTTTTCTTCTATGTGTGTGTGTGACTATGTGTATGTGTTCGATAATGGAGTACGTGTTGGAAATTTACAATATAGTGGCATTGATCGGTCTATAGATCTACGTACAACTGTGTTAGTGGATTATGTCCTTGGCGTGATAAATGGGACCACTCTTTGTGAAATGAGTACGTACCTAGTAGCTGGTAGCATAACTTCAAGTGTATGGTACTGCTCTTGTCTTTGGTTTCGAAAGCAGCTAGTAGCCGGCAACATAACTGGAAGTGAGGTTGAAACCTGGCCACTAGCTAGATCACCAAGTAATTAACCTAGGGTCGTCGTTCACCGGTCATATTTAGTCATCACTTGATTTTCAGACAATTTAGTTGTCACTTATACTTTTCAAGACTAGTTGCATGCACGTTGTTCTGAACTAATATAGATATATACATACATATACACACACATACATACATACATACATACATACATATATATACATATGTACACATACATACATACACACACACACACACACACACACACACATATATATATATATATGGGAAAATATTTGGTGGAAACCCACAATTTGGTGGAAACCTGAAAACTCTCCTCCCTGGCCATTAGATCTCTTTTGGATGGCTTGGATCCAATGAGGTGGAACCCCTCTCCTCACTTATGTACTTTTGCAGATAACCCCCTGAAAATACTAACCTAATCCCCTCTAATCCCTTCCCTCACGTGGCTGTTCCTCTCCTCACAATCTCTCTGGCGCCTCCTCTCTGGCGATCTCTGGCGACGGCGCCAAGATCTCAAGGCTGACGCCCTCAAGCTCCAAGGTGGCCTTGCCGTCGACGCCAAGGATGAAGGTTATCGTTTCCCGTGTTATCTTATAAATTTGCAAAACAGAGACGAGGTTATCGTCATTAGGGTTTAGTTGTTTTGTTCTGTGTTTGTGTGTATCAAAACTGTTTGGGAGGAAAGGATGTGGTCTTGTAGAGCTTGCAAAATTTCAGTTGAAATCTACATGTTTGGGAGGAAAGGATGTGGTCATGTAGGCGCAGATCCTGCAGGAGAACAAGGAGAAGGAGGAAAGGATGTGGATACTTCTTTCTGATTTCTGAAAATAGTGTCTTTATAGTTGACAATTTCTGATTTCTTCCAAGTTAGTAGTATTAGCCAAGGAGGGAATATAAACAGCAGGTGGCCAATGAAGAAGCTGAGCAACTCCAATGTATATAATTTTGAATATACAAAATTGTTACTTTGTTGCAGTCAAGGAGGGAATATGCAACAGCAGGTGGCTTTAAATGTACCTAGTTTTGAATATTTTCCAATGTATATAATTTTCAAGCAGAATTGAAATCAAACATTGTAGTTTTTGTTTTTGCTTGTGAACAGAAATCCAATTTCTAGCAAACCTTTATGATGTGATGAAAGGGACATGCGAAAATGCAGCAAACCTTTATGATGTGATATGCGTAATCTAAATAGCACAAAAGGATATAATCTGGAGCTTTTCTATGCTCCACCTCTGTACTGCTAACTTTTAAGCTTGGTTCTCTAGTTTATAAATTTCAAGAATGGTTTTGGTACTTCAAGAAATTGCCTGAGATACGAAGTTTGGCCTACTCTAATTCGGACTCTCTGCCCCTTGTTAGATCATTTACCAAATGCAAATCACATGACCAAGCTAACGGATGTTTTTTTTTTCCATTCAGGAGGAGGTAGCTGCTCAATCCAATAGTGTCCATGAACTTGAGATTCGTACAGTTTCTAGACCTGAGGTATGCTATAAATGCAAAGCAGATTTAGGTTTCATACTTTCATGCCATAGTTTTAAGATGAGAGTAAAAAAAAAGTGCATATACATATTGAACTTTGTGCTACTTTCTCTGCCCACCGTAGGGGAGCTGGTGGACACCCTTGCTGTTTGTGGTGTATGTGGCGCTTCATGGTACATCACTTGGCTACCTGCTACGACTATGACTTGCTGGGATGCTTCAGTCTGTGACAAGAGTTGAATGGCAGTTGCAGTTCGAAATCTCGAAGAGTACCATTGTTAGTTCAGACTGTTTTGCATAAAACAGGGTACCAGTGCTTGTATGCGTACAACAATTCATTTTCTTCAGTTGGTTGTCAAATGTTGTTGTTCAGATGTAGTTAGTTCAGATGTTGTCAGAGACACATGTTCCATACTTCTGCATAAATGAACCTTTTAGTGGTGTGTATTCTTTCTGGTAAAAACTGATACTAAGATCTTTTCACTGCTTTGAGTTACGTGTAAAGTTCAAATCAAAGTATATCATGTATATCATGTAGTGGAGCACTTACAACGAGTAAAGTTCAAATCAAAGTATATCATGCATAAATCAAACCTTTTACTCAACCTAACTTTGAGTTACGTGTAAAGTTCAAATCAAAGTATATCATGTAGTGGAGCACTTACAACGAGTGATATGGTAGAAGCACGTACTCTGTATCACGTTGAGCTAGCGATGCCTCTATCACGTAATCCTTGATGTAAGTAGCATTTTCTTTTATTGTTTGGCTCGAGACTATGTGTGTGGGTCAGGGAAACCAACCAGTACTTTGTTCCTTTTCTCTTCAAAAATCATGTATCTATATACACAAAAATAAGGAATTATATGGCATTTATCGGTAATACACGAATGTATAGACCATAATTACACACACTTAAAATGTCTAGCATCTCATGAGCACGGCATCGATAGTGTCGAGGTTGATGAGATGGAACAAGTCCTTGAAGTCAACCATGAAGAAGCCCCCAGACAATTGATTGAAAAGATGCTCATGATTGAAGCTGATCGAGAAACTCATTACGCGTGTTGCCTCTGGCTTTTTTGCTTGTTCCATGTACTAATCATGCAATGTAATGGATTTCATTGAAAATTCTTATAGGCTCTCTTCCGTTACTAAAGGCTCTCCTAGTTTGAATTTTCGGGCCAATAGGGCATATTCATATTTCAGCTCCTCCATGATCTACTTGGATTTTGCTGTCTCCCTTTCTACTTTTGGTCGTCTTCACAGTAGAGGAGCAAGCACGAAGTGTTGTATCGGCCTGTACTGATGCTCTGGGCATGATAACTGATTTTGTAGGGCGGTTCGGTGTAGCTGGTGGCTCCGGTAGCACTGGTAGCTCTACCGCAATAGGTGGATCATGTTGTGCATGTTGCTCCGATGCTAGAGGACGGTCATCGATTAAGATGCCCCAATTGTGCCACTGGATAAAAGTGTTAACAGCATCCCCCAGTATCACGATCTCATCGTTTGGGGCATCTCCAGTGGGACAGGCTTGAAAGATTCATTCACGTAGTCCATAGTGACCCTCGCGTAACTTGACGCTACCGACAATCGTGAACAGTTATCACTTCATTGGTTGGATACACTGGCCCCCAACCAGCCTATAGGACAATAGAGTTATCGGCAAGCCTTACTTGGAGCTTGCACGGTGTGACCTCCTACATAACAATACACAATTAATTAGATATGACATCCAACATATTCTATGTGCATAGCATTCTAGACATATGTAGTACCTGGATGTCATCGATGGCAAATGTGCCATTGTGTACGTTTGTCTCAAGGGCGGATGCACAACTGCTTCGCCAGTGAGTGAGGTTGAATTGCATCGGAGATTTTGGGGCTTGCACAATTTGTGTGAGTTTGTCCACAGCCACCTTTAGCTCTGTGAGACCCCGTTCGGATGAACAGGAACCTCCATGTGATTACTGTGCTATTCCCTGGATCAGTAGCTAGCACTCACATGTTTACAACAATTGGAAATCACAACCATACAATACAATAATTTAGCGGAAACGATTATACAAATAATATTACAACTCAGAGAATAGAGCAGCAAAAGAAGCTATAACTTGCGGTTTGCCCATCCAATCCCGCAGGCAACTGACCAGGCATAACTCCTTAGAAAAGACCGGTTTAAAAGAATCCCGCAACCTACGACGAAAAGAGACTCGAAGCTCGCTAGCAAACACCTACGATATAATTAGGCAAGGGTGAGTACTTTACGTACTCAGCAAGACTTGAGCAAAACCTACAATACATGCAGGCCATTTCAAAGGAGGCTATTACAATTAATTTGCATAAAGCGAATTTCATTTGTAAATCCAGTTATTTGCAAACGGAATTTATAAAAGCAAGAGTTAATTGATAACAAATAAGTAAAGCATAAATAACACTCACCGTCCTCCATGACGTGAGCGACGAATCAAACCTTGCCATCGCATGGCATATATCCAGTTCTTTGTCCACACAGGGCACAACAGCTGATACCAATACTTGCCCACACAGGGTATAGCATTGGGTCATCTGTGGGGTAAGCTAACTTATAAAATAAACCCTTTTTGAAATAATAAAACATTTAACTCGTGCAAGTTCACCAAGACACCCATGACCGCGGGTACGGCTAATTAATTAGAATTAAACTTTGCAGAGGTGTACAACTGTACCCACAAGGAATGATCAACCTTTGCCCGGCACACTTCCTTAGGTGTGTCGTCCAGGAAGACCATACATAGCCATTAAATTCCTAGACAAGGCTTTACCCCAGCCTGGGACGTTAATCCCCGCCGTAGAACTAGAAACACACACCCAAGCCGTGGATCCACATTCACACACCCAACACAACGTTTCTAAACACGGAGTAGGCACACCGTCAAGATTAGCAAGTAGACTGACCGAATACCCGTCGAGCATCTGGCAGAAAACACGTGCAAGCTCCCGCCTACCAATGAGCAAAGCCATGTCTAAACAATTTAATAGGCTAAGGCTAACCCATCCTCACCCTCGTGGTTTGTACGGATTTTCTTGGATCATACAACACGATGTTCGGTCCTTAGTGGTGACACGGGCGACACTTCACCCTACACTACGTGCAATTACTTCTGCACAACCGGCTATTGCCAATAATCGCCCGCATCAAAGCATAGTTTCATTTTGGGTTTTTAATCAAAATTACCCACAACCAACAGTGACATTTTCAATGCTTTCAGGAAACAATTATTGATTTGATCATGTACATCATTGATTCTAAAGCATGGCTAAGCATGAATAATATGAACGCATATACCCATGATGACATTAAGTAATGCCTAACCTTAATCTATGGCTATCAAGGTTCACATGTCATAATTATCAAAGGAGATTCACAAGACAACAGGTATAGCTACCAAAACCACAAGATAGCAATTTACATAAAATAAACGCATGCATAAAACAATTTGATGCACAAAAGGAATATAAAATAATGGGCTCAATATGGTCAAAGGATGCTTGCCTTGCTTAATTGACGAATACGACGAAGACGAGGATACGATTGACGAACATGACGACGAAACAGCAACGTCGGGCTCTACACGTCGATCAACGGAAAATACAGCAAAGCAAATAACTAACTTCAATAAGAGCGAAAGAAATAGATGGCAAGAACAAATAAACTCCTTTACAAGAAACAGGTATTGCTCCTTTATGAATTTATTAATCTTATTTTACGAATTCAAGATGCAAAGATTGATTAGATTAATAGAATTAAGCATTAGTTGAAATGTTCATTGATCTTATTATTCACCATACGATTTCGGGTAACATTATCATTTAAGGGTTTTGCTCTAATAGGATTCAGGTTCAAAGCAAGGTGAAATAAGAATATTTCCTTAGATTGCAGTAGATTATATCTTGAAGATCATTTCTAAGCTATTCTTCACATTATTCGGATTTAGATGAGCTGCTTTGCGACTTAATGAAAAGGCTTAAATGATCATATTAGATTACAACTAGATAGTTCTTTACCTTTGATTGATTTCACTTAGAATTAGTTTTATACAAGTTAGATCTATTGATTTAGGCTACTGGGATTATTTTCAAGATATTTGAGATGGTTCTGGTGATAAAAGTAACTTAACTACGGATTCCTTCATTATTACCTAAAGTTTATTCATTCGTATTAAGGTCTAAAGTAATATGATTACTTAGGGTTATTCAGCTATTAAGATTAATATGCAAATCACGATGAAATGAGATTATCTTTTCGTAGTAGAGTGGTATATACTTTAGAGAATGCTACAGGGTCAATTTCATATGCTTTTGGATTTAGACGCAACATTGTATTCATTGTTGAAAAGGCTTAAGTGGTATTGTTAAGTTGACGTTATTCGGAATCGGCCAAACGGTGAATCAAAAGGTTATCGCTTAAGGGTTTTGATCTGATGAGATTAATATGCAAACCTTAATGGAATAAGATTCTTTTTATAGAATATGATAGTATGAACTTTGTACAATGTTACTAAACTAATTTTACTGATTTTAGCATTTGGATGGGTTATTTTATCTATTGTTGAAATAGACTAAATGATCATATTTGAAAACCTTAAATCGGCCAACTTTAAATCTTAATTTCCAACTAACCTATACATGATTCTTGATTCATTTTTCAGGTACTAGCAGAGTATCATCCGAGAAATGTTATAAAGTTGGTTTGGCATTACTTTAGCTTTAGTTGCAATAGCTTATCTATTTACTTATTGTTATCTTCAACATTTTCTTTCATTAAAAGGATGAAATTTCCACCTTATCTTAATTATTTTCACATACACAGATCCTTACTGTTTTTAGGAACTTATTGCAAATTACATTACCATTTTGTGAGCCCTCATGCTACTGTTTTGCTAATGGCCATAATAAGGTTCATTAAGGATGGCAAAGCAACAATATAACTTAATTCAACAATTGGGCATTTTCACAGGTTTGAGTTTATTATGATTCCAGAGGCAACAAGAATTCATTTTATTGTCTTAAAAGTCATATGTTTCATATGTGCCATAATATTCATAATAATGTTTACCCTTAAATTTAATTTCTCTAATTGTTTTGTGACTCAAGAATTAAGTATTTTGTATATTTGGATACATTCTGATCCTAACATCTCATGAATATTAATTTCATCTCTTCATTACTTATTATTCACAAAGTCTCATTAAAATCATATTAGCATTATAATCAAGTTTAATATAAATAATTATTCGCAGGTCAAGAATAAAATGTTTTTACATATTTATATTCTTCTTGATTTTAGATGATTATACAAATTTGGTTCACTGGTTTGTGACTAAAGATGTACAAGTTACTACTAACTGAATGTACTTCGGCCAGGAATCTCGAAAATACGTTTTGTCCAACTGAGAGGCGCCATTTGGCTCGGCTTCTTCTTCCAGCTCAATGGCTCCCTTGCGCAGCGACAGGAAAAGCAGGGGACTCCTAGGGCTGGCCGGCGAAGGTGTTCCGGCGGATCTCCGGAGAAAGCGACGGCACCAACAGCATCAGCTCGGCGAGGGGAACTCAGGGGAGGCACTGATTCGTTGGAAGAGATAGCAGGTGGGGGCGCAACCGAGCTCCAAGCGGCGGAAATGGCGGTAACCAACGGAGAAGAAGAACAAAGGCATTAGAGATGGAATCGGTGGCATTGTGAGCATCAGGGAGTCACAAGGAGTCTATTTTCAAGGTTTACCTGAAGGAAGAATCTCCGAGAAGCTCTACCCACGGCGGCCGGACTTGGGGAAGAAGAGCTCTCGGCGGCAGCGACATTTCGCATGGGAGAGACCCGAAATTGTTGAGGGCTTTTGATGCTTGAGCCTTGGAGATGCTCCAGCTCAGCCGGATTTGAGAACCTTTGGCTATACTGCTCGCATTTCGTTTTGCGCTATAAGGTCAGGGGCTTCGGTCATGGCGGATTGCAGGGGAGTTTCTTGCGCCAGCTTGTGGAGAGGGAAGAAGTGAGTGGAAATGAAGGCACTGCCTCTGGTGATCACTAAGGAGCAATGCATTGGCTTGGTAGTGGGTCAGACTTCAAGCCGGAGACTTCTCAGTGGAGCGAACGGCATTGCCAGTGGAACGAACGGGGTTGAGGCGATGAGTTCGGCAGCAAGCTCTGGGGACCACTGTCAGTGACTGGAAATTCTCAAATGTGCCAACGGAACGGAAAAGGAACGAATGGCCCACGCGTCGGTGACTGATCGAAGTTTATTTTCGGATTTTGATTTTTCTTCGAGATCAATTAAAGTATATTAGTTTTCAAATTTTGTTTTTCAAAAGTATTTGATCTCAGAATGTTTTCATAAAGTTTTCAGCTCCATTTGTGATTCCGTTATTTTATGTGAATTCTGACAATACATTATTTGGGTTTAAAAGTTATCTTTTTCCTTTTTCTTCATTATTTTATGCATAAAATCTCAATTGGTAGCTAAAATAATTTAATTGAATGATCAGGGTTCTCGTGGCAATTTTCTAAACTTTTATTTTTTTGTATTCTTGCCTTTTTCTATTTTTCCTTCTTTATTTTCCATTTATTGAATTTCTCATGCAATGCAAAACTCCAAAGGAAATTCAATTAAAACCAATGATGCCAAGAAACTCAGAAATAAATATTTTCAAATTTAAAATATTTATTTTTACTTAATTGCATTTTTCGGGATGTTACAAGCTCCTACCTTTCCTCATGGCTTCTTAGCTTTTCATGAAATTGCGCTTTCAACCATACCTCAATCTATTTCTTGAGCTCTTCCTTAACCGACGATACTAGCCATTCCTCGTGCTCAACTTTGGCTCTTTTCCTACTCCAGTACATATCAAAGTCCTATGGAAATCCTATTTTCTAGAGGACGAAAACACCCAAGCCTCACGTGCGACCAGAGTGCTCCTTGCTTTCTAAGGCCGTTGATAGTACACCTTTCTCCCTATCTAGCTGAAAAAGGCTTGCAATGATTCTGAACTCAATGTGAGCTGCAAGAGCAAGGCATATCATTTCACTTATAATTACGAAGCAATTATAAACTATGTAGTTCGATATCTTACTGACGGTGCCTGAAGACGTGGTATTTGACCTCACTCTTAGCCATTTTGGGGCACGTGGGTCTTCATTCGAGGCAAATGGCGGGGACACACCTATCAGAAGTGCTTCCACTTCCTCCCTCCTCCATTTCTTGCTCTTACCCGTGTACCCAGCAGTGCTGAGTCTGTGAGGGTGGGTGTTCTGGGCCTAGAGGGCCTTGGGCGCTTCACTCTGATGTATGAATTCTTCTGACGTCTTCATCTCAATAAATTGTTGCCACATGTCTTCGTTAATGAAACCATACTTAGAGAATGGAGTCCTTTCCTTCTTGATGTAATTTGTAATAAGCATGCTTTTGAAGTTCTTTCATGCTTTTCTCGCCACTAGCAATGTGTACTGTTGCACTAGGTGCACGGCGTCTTTTGGGATCTCGAACAATGCAAAAATTTCTGTAACTATGTTGTTGCACTTCTCATCGATCAGCGACTTCTAGGATGCAGGAGTGATGGGCGCCCATTCCCATCCAACTTTCCCGCATAAGCTTCAGAATGCATTCACTGCCTTCGGAGGTTTAGCGGGGACCCCATTTTACTAATTGACCACCTTGATGGTATATTGGCTATGGGGCCTTTTATTTATGCCTCTTAGACCGCGTGTTGGTTTTCCTATCTTCAGGTCATCAAATCCATTCAACGGTGAGGATTAAGGGACGTCATCTTCATCAAATATAACTGAATCGACAAAAAGGGAATAAAATTTTCAAAATTCAAGTTGTTCATTAAATATAACGCAATCCACTACTCCTTGACATATAAAAAATAGGAATGTAAATTAAATATAAAAAACTAACTAGGATTCACACCATGCATTGCCTTGGGTGTTGCATTGTCAATTTCCACCATTTTTAACCCTTAGGCACAACTTCCATTAGAAAAAATACCTTTTAACCTAGCATTGACCTACTAGATAAAGAAAAAAAGAAGGGATATGTTAAGAGTGCATTTACCTTATTTCCTAATTACATAATTGCAATTCCAAAACCCATAGAGCTTCTTTAGCTGAGGCAATGCACACGACCAAGGCCCAATGGGCCAAGATCGTCGCAATCCTAGGCACTCAAGAAGATGACGAGGAGATCATCTACAATGTGGAAAAGGGTTATCACCAAGGCAATTGCTGCGTTAATCGGGCTGGGAACCGATCTTTAAACTCCAAGGCTTAAACTGCTTTATCGACTGTTGAAACAATATTTTGTTTTGAAAATAATGCTGGGCTGTCTGTAACATTATCTAATCGGTTGTTTAACCGATTAATGTTTTACTGCTTGTTTGTTTAATTTGTAATAAGGACAATGCATCTCATTGACCATCTTCTACTGGTCACGTTTCCACAGCCAGAACTAGCTGTAATGAGTTAATTTAGCTTTTAGGTCGTAATCAGCCAACTAAATTCTCTTTGACAGTAACAAGTCAATCGAAACTTTAGCTGACTAAGACCCAACACAAAAACTTGGGTAATATTTCTTTTGGCATTTCCCATTAATTGCCTTAGTAAATATTACCCCGTTCAAAGTTTCCAAAATATTGGAATTACCTTGTACTAACAAATTAATTTTATATGGCCCTTTCCATGTAGAAGACCATTTTCCATATCGGCTATCACTTTAACCGATGGGTAGGATAGTTTTCCACACTAAATCGGCTTCGTCAAACAATTTAGGCACAACTTTCTTATTGTAAGCTCTTGCAACCCTAGCTTTATTGTTCTGAATCTATTCCAATGTTTGCGACCTTATTTCTACTAAATCATCTAAATTATTGGCTATCAAATTCTCGTAATCTTGAGCCAAAAATTCATTTTGCTTGGCAACCCTTAGTGAGCTAATACTGATTTCTATCAGTAATACGTCCTCTTGCCCATATACTAGCTGATATGGTGACAACTTAGTTGCCCCATGGTAGGCAATCCGATAAACCCATAATGAATCCGATAATGTTACGTGCCACTTTCTTGGCTTGTCGTCAATTTTTTTAATTAATTTAATCAATGTCATGTTCGATGGCTTGACCATTGGCTTGTGCATAGTAAGACAATGAATTAAGTAACTTGATCCCCAAAGCCTCTAGCAAAACTTTGAAATTCACCAGACATAAACACAGTACCCTAATCGATGTGATTGTTTGTGGGATTCCAAACCGATGGATAATGTGTTCTTTGAAAAATCCTATTGCCTCAACACTAGTCACCTTTTTCAAAGGAATTGCTTCTACCCATTTAGAGAAATAATCAATCACACCTAAGATATATTTGTAGCGTTTAGACAATGTTGGATACATCTGCTCGATTATATCTACTCCCCAACCTCTAAACATCTAAGGTTTAATCATCAGGTGCAAAATCGATGTTAAATTGCATATTACCAAATTTTTGACAAGTTCTGAATTTTTTGTAATACTTGAAACAATCTTCCAACCTCTAAACTGTTGGATACTATGGTTTAGACACGACGATTATTGGCAATACCTGAGTGTGAAAGGGACTTGCACATAGTATAGGGACAGATTATTGCTCGTGTCGGATTAAGGACCGAACTCAGTGTTCGTTAAACCTAAGAAACACCGTACAACCACAAGCGCTGGTATGGGAAAGCCTTAACCTATTAAGTTACTTAAAACTGGCTTTACACATTGGTAGGCTGGAGTAGTACAGGCTTCTTCAGTGATTGGTTGCTCGGAGGGGCACCCACACTGAGGTGTTGGGAGCAACGTTTGCTGATACAACGGTGTACGCCATACTATGGATATGCTTAATCATTTACTGTACAGTGACTATACAAATATTTACACCATAGTACAGGTTTAACGTCACCGGGCTAGTGCAAAGTTAGGGTTAAGTCATGTAACGGTTATGATATGATCAACTTGCCAGCACACTAAAGAAAGTGTGTTAATAGTTAGGCAAAAGGGGATGATCATTCCTTGTGGGTAAAGATGTACACCTCTACAGAGTGTAATACTTTTCGAAAAGCCGTTCCTACGATTATGGGAATCTTGGTGCGTCGGCACTAGTTAGATGTTTTATTTTTTATAAAACCTTGGATTCTACCGGGTGTTGGTAGAAATGTTCTGTGGATATGGTCAAGATACCCAGGTTTGTGAAAATTTATTTATTTGTACTTACATTCTGTTATTTTTAGTATTAAATTGTTTTGTCTAAATTTTGCTTGCAATCTACTATTCAGTATTTTACAATGTCAAATTAGCTTTATACAAAATAACTGTAGAAGCATTTCCTTTAAATTGGCCTGCATGTAATATAGGTTTTGCAAAAATCTTGCGAGTATGTAAGTACTCAACTTGCTTTTGTTGATATTTTAGGTAAAGATACAGATTATCTCGACGATACATACCTTGACACGGGTTTCAGGGATATTAACGATGAATTTCACTAGGGTTTACCTTGTCAGTTGCCTGTGGGGATAATGGGTTAAAGGCATTACAAGATATTTGTCTCCATTGCAGTATTTTACTTTTGGCATTGTAAGAATCCTATGTAATCTACTTCTGCTGTCGTAATAAAGTATGTGTGTGGTTGTGATATCAATTTGTGAATGTGCGTACTAGCCACTGATCATGGGACTAATACGGTATGTACATGGTACCCATTATTGATATTTATTATAAAAAATAAAGGGCCTTACAAATATGATGGCTTCTTTTACATTTGCTTTAATAATATAATAGATAGATTTGATGAAACACCATGTTACGTTCCAACCATGGTAAAAACTCTAATAAGCATATACAGTTTATAGCTGTGCGATGATTATAGTACTGCCAATCGGAGGTTTTAGCATGTAGTAACACAAAGGTTTGGGGTCAGTTTGCTCGTATGTAAGTTGATGTTGATTTTGCTTTTTAATTGGGATGATTAATTGTATATCTATCAATATTACAATTAATTAACTAAATAATGTATCCCTATCTACACATTGAAGGTCGGTGGTGGTGATTACTGCAAAAAGCCTTTTGGAATCAATGCCACGGCACTGACGACCTTGTCAAATCATACGGTGGTGGGGCTTTTGGAAGAGCCCCAGGGGAACAGTTATCCGCATCGAGGTGCTTGTGGTCCTTGTTGCTCTTGTCCTGCTACTCCTCGCCACCTTTGGGTCCTGCCGTCGCCGAAGCAGAAGCTGGCTGATCCAGAAAGGTCTCCTGGCCGCATTCACCCTGTCCTCCTCCCTGGTAACATACACTATTGGCTCCATGCAATCCTCGGCGGTGAAGAGCAGCATGTACCCCTTCTGGGCCGTCTCCCTCTACATCCTCGCTGCTTGTGCCGACTCTATCACAGCTTATAGCCTCGATGACAACAACCAAACCACGAGACTGGAGTACCAATGTATGCTCAACTATATATATGTGGCGATGGTTCTTGGTGCCTGTTATTCCGCTAACATTTCAGTGGTAGTCTTTATTTTTCTGGCCGCCTCCGCTGTAATGACGTTTTTGCACAGAATAGCTGCATCTGAGGTGGCAAGCAAATCATGGAACTTGAATAAAATGGTTGCTGATTACATGTATGAGGAGCACACCATGGAAAACGGTGGACAACCACCCTGGGATCCAGTTAGCATGAAAGGCTACCGTTACCCGGTTGACTGGCCCCTCATCGGGCCAATTGCAGAACAAATACGTGAGGATGGTCCTAAAGTGATCGACATAGAGAAGATATGGGGTTGCCCTGATAAAACAGTACTGAGACCTGAGCTGAAGGATGCATGCCTTTCCTTCTCTCTTTTCCATCTGTTGAGGAGGCGCTTCTTTGGGTTCGCCTGTGGTGAATCTACTCTACAGAAGACGCACGATTTTGTCTTCAAGGGGCTGCTGGTGCGCGTACCAGATAATGAGGAGGGCACAGTCGACTACAACAGGGTTTTCAAGGTGATCGAGGTTGAGCTAGCTTTTATGTATGATTTCTTCTTCACCAAGTATGCTGCCATCTATTATGGATCATGGCTATCAACAATTATGTCCATGGTCTCAACCATCTCAATAGCTGTTGCAATATTTCTTGTAGCAACCCACCGTGTGTTGAGTACTTCCAACTGTACTCAGGATGCTGGGCCCGTTCCCTTGAACACCACAGCAGCTGATGTTGTTATCACAGTGTCGATACTTGCATGCACTGCTTGCCTTCAATTGATGCAGCTGTTATTGTACTGGACGTCCATTTGGGGCAGAGTATCCTTTGCTTGCCAGTATCTCAGAAGGGGAAGCAGCTGCATGATGAGATTTAAAGAGCTTCTTACCAAGATTGGTGTGAAGTGTGCGTCAAGAGAACGCTACTGGCAACACAAGCTTGGGCAGCACTCGTTACTTGATTCAGTCAGCCGCAGTCCTAATCGAATCATCAGCTGGGAATTGACACGACTAATGTGTCGCATGGTGCTCTGGTCATTAGTAAATCCTGGGCTCTTCCTCCAGAAATTAGTCGTCAGGGAAGCCGGGAAGAAACCTGCTGTCCGGTTGCCCGCGGAAGTAAAGAAGGCACTTGTCCACTCCCTTATACGTACTGATGGTAAACTAACGAATGGGGGATCATCGCTAGTGCCCAATAGAGCAGGTCACCTCTTATGGTTTTGTGCGCAGGAACAGGAACTGGAGAATCAGGCGCACCATATCTTGACTTGGCACATTGCGACGTGCTACAGTGAGATGGCAATGGCAAGATTGAGATGTCCTCCCCCAGACGAGCCTGCAGATCTCAAGCTCCACGTCGAAGTTGCCACGAAGCTGTCCAAATACTGTGCATACCTGGTGGTCTTTGAACCTAGGCTTCTCCCCGGGCACCACTATGATACATGGTGTGTGTTCGATGAAGTTGATCAGGAAGCAATAGTATGTCTGCATCACGAGCAAGACAAGTACCAGGCCATGAAGGATTTACCTTTACCAGACATGCAGCATGACACGACGACCTTCCATAGGGGTGTGAAGCTGGGGAAGCAGCTGGAGGAGATGGAAGATGCTACGCTGCGTTGGAAGGTGCTGGCGGATTTCTGGGCGGAGCTGCTGCTCTACGTCGCGCCGTCGGACAACGTGAAGGATCACATCGAGTGCCTCGCGAAGGGTGGTGAGTTGGTGACCCATCTCTGGGCTTTGCTCTCTCATGCAGGCATCCTCAAGCGGGAGGATCATCGCGTCGACGGAGACGTGTAGCACCGCATGTATCATCACCCTGCTGTCAGCCTATATATAGCACCGGGCAACATGTTTCGTCCACCGCGCGCGCACTTTGTGCTCTTTGTTCTTCTGTGCATGGCTGTGTATGTTCTCTCTACTTGGCCTCATACTGCAATCAATAAGTGGCCGCCTGTGCTGGCTGTTAGTAATTACCATGCCTTGTCTGTTGGATGCACGACATTTGTGATTGTTGTTTAGTGTGTGGCGTGTTATGTTTTCCAGTTTGAACTCAACTTCTTTTGTATTTGGTCCTTGATTGGGTTTGATCTTGTTGTAATATGCGTGCATATATATATATACATGTTTCTGGGATTGTCAGTTTGTCACAATGTTACATGTCCAACTTTCTTTTCAACACGTACATGCAATGCAAGTAACTTCACGTGAGAAAAATATTAGGAACTGATTGCAGAAAATTTAGGAGATTGGCGCCAACGACACTCTTTAAAATTCGTGATTCACTTTATGATACCCTAGTCCACTGTTATACACTTAGATGGACCCATATGTCATAGACACACCGCTAAAAACTAACAAATTGAGTGTTACTGGACTAATTTTTCCAGAAAATCTTGATTAGTTCGTGCATGCATGTATACATGTATACACAGACGTCTTTCTCGTAGTTAGCAAATGCAAATGTACGGAAGGAAAACGTATCTTTTCACATCACCATGTTGAATATAGAGTCGTTTAACACTGATCAGTGTGAGACTGGATATCTTGGATTTTGATCATGCAAAAGATTTGGGCCTCCTAACATCTGTGATCCTGTGCGTGACAATAACATGTTGCAGATGGCGATGCTCGTGGTTCTCGCCTCATTGTCGATATGGGGTTTCTCTTGGATGTATGTTAATTCTATTTGCGAAATTTATATTGTGATGATTAATTTGACAATAATTTAATATATGTGTGATGATTTATGTGACAATAATATTTGTTATGAAATAAGGTACTGCGAGAGTTTGTTTTATTTGTGACAGGAGATGCAACGCAGGCAACAGAAAGTGCAATGCAGGGATGCGAGATGCACGTTGCAGCGTAAGCAGACACAGGAAGACGTACACTGCAGGTCGAGCAGAATCTGCGCAGGTGGCGCGTAACCCGAGAGAAGCACACGCGAAGGTCGCAGAGGTGCAGACGCAGCACGCGAGGTCGCAGAGGTGCAGGTAGCATGCGAAATCGCAGGTGCAGGAGGCGCAACACGCGAAAGACGCGAGTGGTGCAGCAAGACGGGATGCGTAGAGATCTACGCAGACAGACGACGTAGTGTGGCGGTCAGTGGGCCGTGTAGACGAGTGAGTCATGCGAGAACGGCAGGTGGGCCGTACGCATGCATATGTATGAGTTTTGGGCGGTGTGTATGTATTGGGCCATATGTAATTGGGCCAGGTAATTAGGGATAAGAAATTAGGGTTTGCTGAGTATAAATAGGAGATGGTACTCCTGGCTTTGTGGGGAGCCGCACCAAAAGAAGCAATAGTGGCGTCCAGCGGTGCAAGAAATTAGAGTTGTGTAGCAGATTAGTGGGGGACAGATTAAACAGTTGGCTTCGCCTAGTTGCTAAAATTGCTCATATTCAGTTATCTCGTGAGAAGGATATTTTTCTTTGGCAGTTATGTAAAAATGGTCAATTCTCGGTTCGATCTATGTATCTTTTTAAGATGAATCAGGGTATTCCTTTTGTCCATTATTTCATTTGAAAGTTGAAGGTTCCTCTAAAAATTAAGATTTTCCTTTGGTATCTTCAGCGTGGAGTTATATTGACAAAGGATAATTTGGCTAAGCGCAATTGGGTGGGCAATCAAAAGTGTTGTTTTTGTGATTGTAAAGAAACAATAAATCATCTCTTTTTCGATTGCCATCATGCTAGGTCTATTTGGCGAATAATTCATTTCGCTACTGGGCTAAGACCTCCTATTTCATTGTCTCATATGATGAGGGAATGGCTTAATGGTATAGGGAATCATCATAAACATTATATCTTTATTGGTGCGGCGGCTATTTATTGGGCAATTTAGTGTTGTCGTAATGATATTGTGTTTCAGAACAAACGTTATACTTCTTTTTTGCATGCCATTTTCAGGGCAACATATTGGTTGAGGTTTTGGGCGCTTTTGCAGCGTGAAGAGGCTCGAGAGGATTTTCGTTCTGTGTGTTTGCATCTCGAAGTTGTTGCAATGAAGCTTCTTGCTAATAATGGCCGGCGGCATAATTATAGACTTTGCTACCTTTTAGTTTTGATGTATTATTTCTGTAATGACTCTTTCGCAATTGTGCTGAAGAGCGGTTGTAAATTTTGAAATAAGCTGTATACTTTGGCAAAGATTGGAGACAACTCCTTTTTCTAAAAAAAAGATTCGCTACTCCCTCCGTGCGGCAGAGCTTCTGACGGAGGCAAGGCGGCTGTGGCAGCAGAAGAGAAGACAGAGCAGGAAGCGGCTGTGGGGGGCAGTCGATAACGTGGTGTAGCAGCACATGCATGACTTCCTCCGTGCAGTGGTGACGCAAGAAAAGAAAGAAACCAGAGCGCTCGGGCGGCGCGTGGAAGGAGAAAGGTGCGACGACGTGCATAGCAGGTAGTAGCATTCTCCTGGCGCTAGCAACGAGAGGGACTTTGGCACTGTGCATGCAAGGAGGCTACAACAGAGCGAGAAGAACAGAAGGAAAACAAGCAGGGGCGGAGCTGGGCCTCGGGCCACTGGGGCCTGGGCCCGAGGCCCAGCTCAAAATCAAATAGCAAATGCCAGTAAGATTGTAAAAAGTGACCCTAGCAGTAGCAATCGGCACTTTGGCAGCGCCCCCAATCCCGTGTCCCGGCCGACCCGACGCCAGGCAAGAAACGCGCTCCCGGCCTCCCGCCCGACGGCCCGAGCGGCGACACCGCCGCGGCACCGCTGCTCCCGCCTCCCAGCCGAGCCTCGGCCACGTTGCCGCCGCTCCCGGCCTTCCCGCCCGCGCCGAGGCCACGCCGCCGCGTCGCCGCCGCTGCTCCCGGCCTCTCGCCCGGGCCCGGCCCCGGCCCCGAGCCACGCCGCCGCTCCCCTCCGCCGCGTGCGCCCAGGCGAGCCGCCGAGGCAACGCCGCTGCCGCTCAGCGCTCACAGATCTGGACGCCACCCACCTCGAAGTAGTATGTCACTTGCGGCCACGCCATTAATCTTTGATTGTGCCTCTTAATAAGATATAGCCTCAGTGAAGTGTGCTGTGCTAGTCAGTTTAGTCGGCAATTATTCTGTACAGCGAGTAGTTTGTTAAACGTGTTGCCAATTGCTTCTTATGAGCTGTAGAATGTTATTTGTTCTTGAGTAGGAAAATGTGTAGTTTGTTATATGTGTGCCAATTGTCCGTTATGAGCCTTAGAATGTGATTTGTTCTTGAGTAGGAATATGTGATCTGTGCTATATAAATACGAAGCCGTGTTGTAGATGTGGTGCTGCTTGACCCCGGATTTATATGCTAATCCATCGGTTTGTTTGGGACGTAGGAGTTTTGCAGGGAAATGAGGCCTTGTGCTAGTTAGGCATGTTTGTGTTTGATGTGATGCTACTTTGGAGTTAAAGAGTGTGCCCCTCTTATGTTGTCCTGGACACTGGTAGTATTTCATTGCGCATGCAAAATCATAATTATATGATGCAAAAATAAATACAATTTGACTTGAAAAGCTTGATGGTATAGAATGATAGAGCCATTTCAGGCACTTGTTGCATGTGAATATAAAGCAGCTATGAATTTTATCAAGAATTATATTTTTATGTGCTATAAGACAACTAGAATTGGTTAGTGATATTTCTGTAGTTCTTGAAACAAGAATGAGAATGTACTCCTCTTTTTATAGTCTGGACAGGAAATGCAAAATTTGGTGAATATCATAATACTCTTATTTAAAATGCATCTTCAGGGCTACATTTCGTTGGGTGATGGTTTACTTGTTAGCTGAAGCATGGCAGTCTGATGCATTTTTATAGGTCATATAACTTTGTACACATTTTAGTCTTTGGAAGTATTTTTTTTGTTAAGCATGGAATTCAAATTTATCTTTAATTGTGTATTTGTATAGTGTTTTTGTTATATCTCGGTGTAGGTAGTATTTAGCGTTAGTTATTGCTGTTTAGTTTTTGGCCTGAGGCTTCGAAGATTCCTGGCTCCGCCACTGAAAACAAGAGACAGAAAAGAGAGATCAGAAGGAAGACAAGAGGGAAGAAAATTAGAGAAAAATATCAGAGATTATTTGAGGTTTGTGCTTTCATGTAAAGAGATCCATATACATGTTCTTTGATGAAAACCAGTGAGTATGGATTCCAATCTATTAATTCATGTTTACGTATAATTGCTCTCTAGTATGCAAATTTTTATTTCTAAATTTCTAGTCTTGAGAGCGAACGTGGTGGCTCTAAATTTTTAATTTTTTGCTTTAATAATATAATAGATATCCCTTGTGCGTTTCAGTTCAGAATTCACACACGGTACGATAGTCAGCAACTTGGCTGGCTGCCCTATGAATCTATGATTGTGCATTTGTGCTTGCATCGCAGGGTGGTTGCGGCTGTCAAGAGAGATGCAGGAGCTAGGGGACATGCAAAGTTGTTCCACAAAAATTATGCTTATTTTTCCCCAGTATTCCTCTTCCTGTTGCTTGAGAAATTATATGCATTGTAAAGCTAAACTTGCAGGGACGGTGTGAGTGTGACCTGAACTTTGCCAGGATTCTCAAGCTAGCTGGTCTCAGCCAGTCAAGATGCTTTCTTCTCCGTGGGCAAAATGTTTCACAGACAATGCTCGACCAACAGATCAACTTAACTGGTACAATCAGAATTAACCAAGCGAATAATTTTCTTTACTGGGGGCCTTCATTGCTTTCCAGAGGTAAGGAGAGATGCATGGACTTATCTGAAATTTGTGTGTCTCCAGTTTGCCCAATCTGACTAGGACTGTTGCACACAACCAGTGAGCAATAATCTTGGATTGTAAACTGAAAGCAACAAGTCTAAACTATTTGCAAGCATTGAAGATAACAAGAGTTTACGTCGTTTTCAAAGTATGAGGTCTTGTAAGCAACAACTACTAGTCTTCGTGCTAGTGGTATGTTATATTCTTCTAAATTCTAATGCGATTTGCCTTAATAGTTACCTTCGTAGTGTTGTGTGCCTAATTTACATGTACAATTTCATCTTTTACAGGTTCAGTTTCTTGTTCTATTGTTAATGAAAATATGATACTCTCAGATGCACCGAACCTTTGTTAATTAGTCATTAACTTTTCTACCACTCCACTACGCTATATTGTTTTGACATATTTTATCTATTTTAATGAAATGTTAAGTACGGAATTCAAATTTATTTTTAATTGTGTATTTGTGCTATATTTTTGTTATACCTAAATGTCTAAGTCTTTCACAATATAAAGTAATAGTCACTTATTTTCAGCCCGAGACGTACATAAATCCTGGCTTCGCCACTGTCTCTTATTGTATGGTGCAAATCGTGATTTTGCAGATCCTTGGTGTATCCTAAATTCTTAAGGGTTAGATTTGAAAATTACTTAGAGATTTGATGGTTTGATTTATACTCACCTCATAGATTCCATTCTGTATATGTTGTACCAGTAATTAAGTTGATCGGGGGCAATACCATCCCTCATCGGTCAAGAATTTCTACGCAAGAACCACGAACTTCCTATGAGTTTTAGAAAGGTCAGGAATTCTATGCAAGCCCCTAAAAAATTTCTACGAGTCTCAAAAAAGGAGTCATGAATTTCTATGGAAATGCAGCGAAAGCAACGTGGCCTGCATATTTATATCTGCAAACCCAATAAGCTGCAGTTGACTTCCAATTATTCATTACTTGTTGGAACACGAGGCATAGTGAAAGATAAGTCTAACAGTTGGCACTGTAAAAAGTTTCAGACAACATAATTTCCCTCAGCTAGCTCTTGGTGATCCATTTTAGTGACGGTGGATCCATATTTGACCGCAAGTTTTCAACATGGAGGTAGTTATTTCTGCTATTATAGGTGAACTTGCTGGTAGATCCATGTCTTTTCTCATCAAAAAATACCAGAACCTGACGGCGCCAACCATGGAGGAGAAGCTACACAGCTTGCGACGGCTGCTGCTACGGGCTCGTGTCATCGTCGAGGAGGCAGAGGGGCGGCACATCGCCAACCAAGCGATGATACAGCAACTGAACATACTGAAAAAGGAGATGTACAGAGGTTATTACACCCTTGACACCCTCGGATGCCGAGCCGATGAAGAAGACAAGGACAAAGGTCAGCAGCAGGTGAGTCACTCTTTTGCCCTGTCAGGATTCAATCGTGCAAAGCGTGTCTGTTTGTCTGGTGGCAGTCGTCAGACTGCGAAAGAGCTGCAGCAAATTATTGGAGGCCTAGAAACCACCATCCGAGATGTGAACGAGTTCGTCATGTTCTCAAGTAGATATCCTCAGCTTCCCCGTCAACCGTACGACATGTACTTGTTTTTGGACAATTGCATGTTCGACCGTCAGCTGGAGATGGAACGTGTCATGAGCTTTCTGTTGCAAGCAGAGACTCCACCTGCTGAACATCTGGCAGTCCTACCGATCATTGGCCTGGGAAAAGTTGGAAAGAGCACCCTTGTCGAAACACGCCTGCATTGACGAAAGGGTGCGTGTCGCTTCTCACAAATTGTGTTCTTCAGCAGAGAAGATCTTACAGATAGGAACATAACGACTCTCATGGATGGTGGTATAGTTAAGCATCAGAACCGTGCAGTGGATGGAGAAAGGAGATTGATCGTTGTTGAACTAGATGGGGACATTGATCAGGGTATATGGGGAAAGCTTGTACTCGGCTTCCAAAAGTTGCATTACAGGTCACAGTAAAATCAATGTCACAAGTCGATCCAACGAGATTGCCAGTTTCGGAACTACACAGCCTCTCAGGTTGCAGTTCTTGAGTCGAGAAGCATACTGGTACTTCTTCAAGGTGCGTGCATTTGGAAGCACGGACCCTTTGGAGCACCCCAAGCTGGTTTCCATAGCCATGGACATGGCCAGAGAGGTGGAAGGGTCTTTCCAGCATGTAAACATATACAGCGGATTACTGAGATCAAATGTCAACCCTCGCCTTTGGAGCTTGGCTCTCGCAACACTCGTAAAATTCACGAAGAAAAATCCGCATCTGTTTGGTGCATGTCCAGCTGATCCTTGGCAAGTGACCGGGCCAAAATATCTCATCGCACCAAACAGAGGAACATCTGAACGTGTTGTTCTAGTTCTTGATAACCTAACAGGCCGCCACGCTAGGAACGAAGCTCACAACATGGCAACCTCTACGACGATCCCACTGACTTGAAGAGGGGGCAGGTATTCAATCTTCGAAATCATTTGGAGATCGTGGAGGACCTTTCCTTCCTTCGCGGTCGAGGTGGCTTGGGAGGACCACCAAACCGCAAGCAGAGAAGAGAGTTCATCTGGGCCTACGGGGCTCCGGATGAGGTAGGAGAAAAACGTGACCAAGGGGACCTGGACAGAAGTAGGGGAAATGGGCGTCATCGCTGATATGATCATCTCGACGACGACGACTACAACCATGACAACCGTCATCGCAGCTCACGCAGACATCGCAGCATGTCAAGCTGGGTCCGAGACTCAAAATGCAGAGGAAGTATGGAGGACTGCCACAGTGCTTCTTGGCGCGGCATTGCTGGGACGTCTTCTCGGCGCTATAGGAACTGCAACGCCCAGCAACAGATGGTGACGAAGCAGACTACCAGCGCTTCCTGGATGCCAAAAGCACCACCCCAGAAGGAAAAAGTGAAACGTAAAGTCACTTTTGCTGTACCGCTACTGGATGAGCATGATAAGAAACAGAAGGAGGGCGCCCTCGGCAGGCTAGAAGACGTCGGGGGAGGAGAGACCATGGCTAAGCAAATGCAGATCAAGCCGAAGGTATGCTCTAATTTCCTGGCCCCTGAATGCTCTCTGCATCTCTCTGCGCTTTCCAGTATAGATCCCATTATCCGGGAAGGGGACAATAGGGTTTTCCATGATTTTCGGGCTGTTGATGTCTTGCGGGTTAGGGATGAGATAATCAATCTGCAAGCGGGAAACAATCACTCCATGCTGCCGCCAAATACTGCACCTATCGAGTTAACCCCTCCAGCTTGTTCCATGTTGTCGCCCACCTTATGCCAAAAGGGAACTGCTGCTTGTCCCATGTTGTCGCCCAGCCTTTGCCAAAAGGAAATTGCTAATCCACATGCCGAAATTGAGACCCCTGATGCAGCAAATGGATATCTGGGTATGCTTAACTCTGCTGAAACTAGCAGCCCGCGGGTGGGGAATGAGAGTCTCAAATTACTGGAGGGGGGTAATACCACTATGATTCTACCGTTTGCTGAACCCACCGAAATAATGGCAAGTTCTACTCCTCCCAGCGAAATTGAGGTCCCTGAACACACTAGAGCCACAAGTGTCACAACTGCATATACTACAACAACACCAAACACGCACCTGGACATACTACAACACCAAACGTCACAAAACCGACAAACAGATGCTCAAGAATCAGTAGTGACAGACCAAAACGCAACTAGTATCCAGTTGGGTTTAGAAGACTTCCTAATAGAGATTTCACACAACACTGAAAGGTCTATCCTGCAATCACCTCCGTGCATCAATGAACTGGAACCAGACAAGACCGAAAACATGAGAGCTTCACCTAACAATTCCACACAAAGAAAGAGCATCAGATTAGCTGCAAAGGCCAAAACAAGACTAGGAAGCAACAAAGGAAGTATTCAACTGGCCCAAGATCTACTCATGTCAAAACTAAAAGACCTAAGTCCTACAACACAATCGGAAAACTCACATGATGATTTATTTGAACAGCTAGCTGGGCATTTCGAAAGACCAATCAGCAAAGAAAAGGTCGAGGCCCTTCTGGATATGGTGAACCACGGCAACACCAAACACAAGACCAAAAAGAAGGCGGCTAAGGTAGCGCCGACGACAAAGACTACTATCAACTGAAGGCTTCAGCGGAGGAGGTCAGTAAGAGGTACCAGACTATGATGTGGCAAAATTTGTTAGAAGAGCTGCATGACAGACAGTGGGCAAGTGCGGTTGTGCTTAATCGGGTTGCTGATATGCACCTTTTTGTCAGCAAAACAAAGCTACCAATTGCCCGTAGTTATTCTGATGATGGGTGGGCCATTAGGCCTTTGTATCGTATGTATTCGGATGTGGTAATTCTGGAATTGTTAGAAGAACTGCACGGCAGACAGTGGACAATTGGGATTAAGCTACGTATGGTTGCTGATGTTCACCTTTTGGTCGGCAAAACGAGACTCCCAACTGCCCAGTTTTATTCTGATGATGTTTGGGCCAGTAGGCCGATGTACCTGGGTATAATACCCAAACATGTTGTGGTTATGGTTCTATGTATTTCAGTTATATATCGAAGAACTAATGTAAGCCTAAACTCCCGTGCAGTGGAATGCTTAGTTTCTTATGTCAACAAATTGTATTGTTCTCTCATGGAATGTTAGAGGCTTAAATGACCCAGCTAAGCGAGAGAGTGTTAAGCGCTTCATTCTATCAAGCGGTGCTACAGTGGTGTGTCTCCAGGAAACAAAAATAGCAAACTGGACAAAAGGTCTACTAATCGAAACTTTGGGGATGAGGCTAGCTACCCAGACCATATGTATACCATCCAATGGTTCCTCTGGTGGAATTTTGCTAGCGGCTCTAGATGATATTTATGACCTTCAGAATACTAGAACTACTCCGCATACAATCACCGCAACGCTAACCTCGAGATATAATGCGGAAGCATGGGACATCACGGGAGTATACGGACCGCAAGCGGATGATGACAAAAGAAATTTCCTAGCAGAGCTCGAAACATTCAATGGAGCAGTTCTGCCCAAGTGGTTGATATTAGGGGACTTCAATCTCATCAAACAAAGGAATGAAAAGAACAGAGGCCCGACCAATAGGAGAATGATGCAACGATTCAATCATACCATCAATAGATTACAGCTCTTGGAACTTGATCTACAAGGCCGCAGATTCACCTGGTCAAATGAACAGAATCCGCCCACCATGACCAAAATAGACCGATTTCTGGCAACAACAGAATGGCATGAAGCCTTCCCAAATGCAGACCTATGCGCGATGGCGACTATGACATCCGATCATTGTCCTCTCCTAATGCAAGGAAACAATACCTTCCAATACTTTAAAGGTTTTCGCTTTGAAGCCTGTTGGACCACTATGCCGGGGTTCCAAGAGACTGTAGCTCAATCTTGGAATCAACCGGTTCATACAGCTGACGCTTTACTAAAGTTGAATATCAAAATGATCAGAACAGCCAAAGCATTAAAGGAATGGAGGAGGAAAACTTTCGCAAACTTAACGCTGCAAACAGCTTTGATTCAAGTCATAATCACCATCCTCGAAAGCATCCAAGAAAGACGAGCACTATCTCAAGACGAAATCAGGTTGCGGAAAATCCTCAAAATCAAACTTCTCGGTCTTGCTGCCATCCAGAAATCAAGGGCTAGGCAACATGCCAGACTAACGAACATCCGAATGGGGGACTCCAATACCCGTTTCTTCCACCTAATGGCCAGCTTGAGAAGGCGTAGAAATCTCATTCGAGTCTTACAAAGAGATGACAATGTTATGCTCACCCAACAAGCCAAGCTGAACGAAGCATACCTGTATTTCCGAAAGGGATTGGGACAACACGGAGTAAGGGACAAAGCTTTGCGATGGGATTCCTTGGGTTACTTTGCAAGAGATCTCAGCGAATTGGAGGCCCAGATCACTGATGACGAGATCATTAGTACCATTCAGGATCTTCCTTCGCAGAAGGCGCCAGGACCCGATGGGTATATTGGCCTATTCTACAAAACCTGCCTTAATATCATCAGAAACGACCTAGTACAAGCAATAAAAGATTTCTTCAATTTTCGCCATGAAAACTTGCACAAGTTTAATGAAGCCAACATTGTTCTACTTCCGAAAACAGAACAAGCAAATAGATTGGAATGCTTCAGACCTATCAGCCTTATAAATAGCTTCATGAAGATTATAACCAAAATTATGGCAAATAGGCTTGCTCCCAGACTTGATGACTTGGTATCAGTCTCACAGAACGCTTTCATCAAAAAGAGATGCATCCATGACAACTTCCTATACGTCCAAAGAGTAATCCGGAAACTACACAAAGAAAAGAAGTCGGCCCTTTTCATCAAATTAGATATATCGAAAGCTTTCGATTCGCTGAACTGGAGTTATCTTCTTGAGGTCCTTCAGGCCCTGGGCTTTGGATGGAAATGGCGCGAATGGGTGGCTGCAATCCTCAGAACTTCATCCTCAAAAATTCTAATCAACGGTCAACCAACGACGACAATAAGACACGCGCGTGGGGTTCGACAAGGAGATGCTCTATCCCCCCTGCTTTTTATCCTCGCAATTGACCCCCTACAAAGCCTGCTTGAATTGGCGGCGAATAGAGGTATTCTCAAACCAGTGCTCCCAGCGGCAACAAGGCTTCGTTGCTCTTTGTACGCAGACGACGCAGGGATTTTTTTAAATGCAAATACAGAGGAATTAACAGCCCTCAATCGAATTCTGGAAATCTTTGGAAGGTGCTCGGGTCTGAAAATAAATATCTCCAAAACTGAAATTTATCCGATTAGATGCCAACAAGACTTGCTGCAGGAATTGTTGAACATTTTTCCAGGAAAACTATCAGCCTTCCCAGGAAAATATCTTGGCCTTCCCCTACACATCAGACAGTTAAGGTGAATAGAAATTCAACCCCTGATTGATAAAATTAGCAACAGGCTTGCGGGATGGAAAGGCAAACTGCTTACCAGAGCCGGAAGGGAAACCCTGGTCAAATCCATGCTTACATCTCAGCCAATCTATCATATGATGATCTTCCCACCACAAAGATGGCTGATTCGATGCATTGATAAACTTAGACGGAGTTTCCTTTGGAGTGGGAAGGAGCTAGAAAACTGTAGTGGGGGTCATTGCTTAATCAAATGGCAGGTAACTTGCATGCCAAAAACCAAAGGGGGATTGGGTATCAAGAATATGGAATGTTTTGCCCGCGCTCTTAGACTTCGGTGGCTTTGGTTCAGATGGAAAAACAACGAAAGGGCGTGGTCGGGGCTAGATCTACCTTGTGATGAAACGGATATAACCCTCTTCAATGCTTCCACAGTGGTCACGGTGGGAAACGGTAAACTAGCGGACTTTTGGAGATCAAGCTGGGTACAAGGAAAAGCGCCAAAAAACATTGCTCCGATAATTTTCCAAAAGGCAAGAAGAAAGAACATCTCGGTACAACAGGCCTTGACTAGCAACTACTGGATCCGATGTTGTACTCCGTTGACATCACAAAATGAGGTGCGGGAATTTGTGGATCTTCATGAAGCAATTCTAAGAGTCAATAGAGATGAGCAGAGGGATGATCAAATAACCTGGCGCTGGACACCTAATGGGCAATATTCAGCAAGGAGTGCCTACCTTGTACAATTTGACACGGTTTACTGTAAGATGAAGATCGCACCAATATGGAAGGCTAAAGCTGAACCTAAATGTAGATTTTTCGCATGGACCTTGCTTCACAACAAAATCCTTACAGCTGATAACATGCTCAAAAGGGGTTGGCCATGCAATGCGGTATGTAGCCTTTGCAACGCGTCACCGGAAACAACGAATCACCTCTGCAAAGACTGTTATTTCGCCAAACAAGTATGGGAGCTTCTACTGCTATGGGGAAAATTAGACCGGTGGAGGAATATAAATCACGACGGTTCAATATACAGGTGGTGGAGAAGGTTAAGAAATCAATATGACAAGGACAAGCGACGGGATTTGGATGGTCTACTAATTTTACGGTGGAATCTTTGGCTTGAACGAAATCAACGCATATTTCAAGGGAAGAGCAGAACAACGGAGCAGGTGGCCACATCAATCAAGGACACGGTCTTAAATCATGGTTTTGCATGGCGAACGAGAGACACGAATTAGCGGCTTAAGGTGTTTAGGTTTGAGTGGTGTTTTAATTCTTATGACAATGGTTTTTCAGGGAGTATAAGTGGTGAGTAGTTTGGGTTGTAGCTATGTGAGTTGTAAGGTTTTTTTCGGGACCGGTTTTTTCCTTATAAAAACGGAGCCACCCCTCTTTTTCCTTCTAAATGAAATTTGCAGCAACTCTCTTGCTGCTCTTTCAAAAAAAAAAACATGGCAACCTCTAGCCATATTTCTGCTCCCATGGTAACACTGCAAGGTATCATTTTAGGCGCTGCTTTACCTCAAGGAGAATTCCATGTTCTTGGATGGAGGTCTCAGATACCACCTTACTACAGCTGCGTGTTTAAGTGTGAGGTACGTAAGACACAGCGTACGGTCGCCACCAGGAAGAAGAGAAACCACAAGATTGGCTGCTGATCATCTTGTTCTCTCTCTACTCCGTTGAACTTAAGCCTGGTGTACTTGGTTGCGGAGATAAGCAACATTATTTACTTATTTAGTTTGGGTTGTTGCCAAACTCTGCTTCGGTTAGTCTATCTGTAATTTGGTTTTCAGTTTATTTAGATCAAGTAGTTAGCTGCAGATATAACCAGGTAGATTTGAATGGAGGAGTTAGTTGGTAGTTTGTAATCTAGTATTTCTATTTAAGCTAATCAAGAAAAAATCGAAAACTCTGCAGTTGGAGCGCAGCACCAATTCAACTTGTCGTTCTTCTGAAGCTTCGTGCTTATAAGTTCGTTCTCTGAACTTGAATAGTGCGCAATCTTCAGTATTTTCTGAAGTGTGTTACAACAAGAGGTATCAGAGCCATCTTATTTTTCATCCCATCCAGTTCTTCCAATGTCGATCATCGACAGGGCGGCGTCGAAGGAGGGTGGTGTAACCCTACACTACCCAATGTTGATTTCGACCAATTATTCCACTTGGGCAATCAAGATGGAGGTTTTCATGGACGCACAAGGCGTCTGGGATGCAGTAGAACCCATGGATGGTGCTGCCGTGGAAAGAAGAAAAGATAAGATGGTGCTGGCTTGCATTTATCAGGCGGTTCCAGAAGAGATTGTGCTGCAGTTGGCCAAGCACAACACGGCGAAAGAAGCATGGGAAAGCTTGAAGATCATTAACCTCGGTGCTAATCGGGTAAAGAAGGCAAGAATGCAGACATTGAAAAGTGATTTTGAAGCAGAAACTATCGATGAATTTGCTGGGAAAATTACAAGTTTGGCAAATCAAATTCGCAGTTTGGGAGATGAATTGGAAGAAGCAATGCCGGTAAAGAAGTTGCTTGTTTCAGTACCTGACAAGTTGTTGCACGTTGTTGCCGCAATCGAGCAATTCTCTGACTGGTAGGTGCTGACGATTGAACAAGCAATTGGCCGCCTCAAAGCATACGAAGAACGTATACGAAGACGGAGTGATGGCAACAGCGACGGGGCAACTTTTGCTTACTCGAGCCGAGTGGCAAACGCGACAAAAGGACGGCGGCGGGGTTGGGGGCGTCGCGCCAGCGTGCGTAGCAGAGCGGGCAGACGGTGAAACGGGAGACGCAGCGGAGATGGAAGGTGTGGGAGCACTCGGCCGTGGCCCATGTCGCCGACGCAGACGGCGCACCGGTTCGTCTTGCCCGCGCTCTCCATGAAATCAGCAGACAGCAAAGCAAATCCGCCATGAAATTAGTCTCTTGATTTTGCTGCGCCTCCATCTCTCTCTCTCTCTCTCTCTCTCTCTTCCTCTTGGTATGATCTCTGTCCCGTCTTGCTATACGGAAGCAAATGATCTGTACAGCACAGGATACAAATCAGCAGTAATTAACGTAATTAGATTTATTATTTCACACTACCGAATGAAATAAATATGTTTGTATCTTTCTACCCAAGCCATAAGAGATCCCAACAGAATTCCGGCCGATGATGACGATCGGGCTTGAAACCGAAACCTGCCGCGTCCATGGGGGGCAAGCTGATTATAGTGTTCCACTGAAGGGAAAAAAAAGTGAGAAAAAAATGATGATTAAGGTCTACCATATCACATGAGCTACTCAAGGAATTTTTCTTGGGTACAACTATTATGAGATTAATCTCAAACTAATAAATTTAAGGTCACCTCTTTTAAGATGTCATATGTCATCTTCTCCATACATCTCTCCCTTCCCGTTTCCCTACTCACTTTCCCCACCCCTTTCTTCCTACTCTAACACAAAAAAATTAAAATAGCCCTTTCTTCCCACTCTTAACACAAAAAAATTAAAATTAGAACATTTAAACTTTGAAAGTTTTAAATAGGAAGTTTCAATTAAAACTAAAAAAATTAAATAAAAAAACTCAAATTAGGAAGTTTCAACTCGAAAAATTTCAAATTAGAAAGTTTCAACTCAAACAATTTCAAATCGAACAAGTTTCAGTTCGGAAAGTTTCAACATGAAAAGTTTTAAATCAAAAAATTTCAAATTAGAAGGTCTCAACTCAGAAAGTTTCAAACCGAAAAGTTTCAACTCATAAAACTTTCGATTCAAAAGCTTTTGGTTCGAAATGATTTGATTCAAAAAAACTTTTGGTTTAAAAAAGTCCGTTTAAAATTTAAGATGAAAAAATTTCAACCAAAAAATTTTAAATCGGAAAGTTTCAACTCAGAAAAGAATTAAATCAAAGAATTTACAATTAGAACGCTGTGTGCGCTTGACCGTAAATTACTAAATCCTTTTCTTCTTAGAATGCATGTCACTTCATCTTGAGTAGCTATCACGTGACAGGGCCCTGCATGTGGTGGGCTTTCATAGTACTGGAACTTACTGGGCCATCGGAAGAACAACTCCACGCGTCACGCGCACAGTGCAAACCGCAGAAGAAGCTGGCGTGCGGTTAACCGTAAACTAATCAATCCGATTTTTCTTTGAGTTGGATAGCAGTGTTACTTGCACATGGACACGAGAGTTGGAATCTAACTTGGATTCGAGTGTCTGATTTGGCAAAAAAATTTAGACACAGGAGATGCTACTTGGAGTCAGACACGGGTGTTAGGGTGTGTTTGGCAGGAATTCAGCTTCTTCAGATTCGTGAATCTGGTGAAGCTAAAAATTCTAGCTTCACCAGATTCGTGAAGCTGAAGCTGTGAGTACATTAAGGGTGTGTTTGGCAGGGATTCAGCTTCTCCAGATTCGTGAATCTGGTGAAGCTGAAAATTCTAACTTCATCAGATTCGTGAAGCTGAAACTGTGAGTACATTAAAAGTGTTTAGATAGATCATTTTATTTATATTTTAGATCAAAAATATAAACTTAATTCACTTTATTTTAGCCTACAAGTTTTAGATTTCAGGTGAAGTTAGAATTTGGAGCTCTACCAAACATGCCCTAAGAGTGTTTAGATAAATCATCTTGTTTACATTTTAGATCAAAAATATAAAATTAATTCACTTTATTTTATCCTACAAGTTTTAGATTTCAAGAGAAGCTAGAATCTGGAGCTCTGCCAAATAGACCCTTAGAATCTGATTCAAGATTTCCGATTCGGCAAAATTTTTTGAAGATAGATGTCCAAGTAACACTGATGTGGAAGCGATTAAGAATATAACCTTAAGCTCGGTTCGACAAGAATATAACCAGCAGGTGCTTTGTTGGAAAGAAGGAATGTGGGGTTGATACCTGGTGTCATGATGCATTGCGACATGGCCAAATGTGTTTGGGCACTGCTGGATGAAATAACTGACTGAGAAGTATTAAACGGTCAACAAAGAAAGAGAAAAACATAGCATCTATTCTATTCTACAACGGAAAAACTCTAGGGGCTTGTTTTAAACCATACAAAGCTTTTGACAATTCGTACACATGATTTGAAAACTTAGAATTTTCAAAATCAGATGGTTGCTTAACATATACCTCCTCATTAATATAGCCATTTAGAAAAGCACTTTTCACATCCATTTGATACAATCTAAAATCTTTAGATGTAGCAAACACTAAAAGAATTCTAATAGCTTCAATTCTAGCAACAGAAGCAAAAGTTTCATCAAAATCTAAATCTTTAACTTGGGTAAAACCTTGAGCAACCAATCTAGCCTTATTCCTAACAACAACACCATCCTCACTTTATTTATTTTTGAAAACCCATCTAGTTCCAATTATATTAAAATCAGGAGGAGGTGGAACAAGTTTCCAGACTTTATTACGCTCAAAATTCTCTAATTCCTCGTGCATGGCATTGATCCAAGATTCGTCAGTTAATGCATGAGATATATCTTTGGGTTTAAAAGAAGCAACAAAAGTAGAGTGAGCATGAGAATCAGAAGCAATAAACCTGGATCGGGTGACTCTCTCATTTAAATCTCCAATCATCTGTTCAGGTGGATGTCTCCTTTGAATGTGCAAAGGAACTGCAACTTCAGAAACTTTTTCTTCTCCTTCTTCATTTTCATCATGTACAGATGATGTTGTGGCTTGAGGATGCTCAGCTGTAGGTGATGTAGTGGAAGGTGCCAAAGGTACTACAGCTGGTTGTGCAATAGGAATCAACAATTCGTCCTCAACATCATCATCATCACCGGGAGACTATCTAGGATTTATAAAAAAAATTCCAGGCTTTGTTGATAACTTAAAACTGAAATTTGAAATTTAAAAAAACTCACTAGGTTTATTAAAGGCATTTTTCTTTATTGCAAAAAATCTAGAAATCTCAAATAAATTCCAGAATTCAAATTAAGACCAAATTTAACTCATATGATTGCATTTAACTTTTATAAATTTTGGGATGTTACATATAATTTTATTGGGTTTTATAAATAAGTTATAATCGAAATTAGTAGTCAAAGCTATATCTTAAAGACGTGTCAATATTCAAAACAACTATTCATAATTGGAGGGAGTAGTTTGCAGGAATTTATCCCCTTTTAGTGTGCCTTGATCCTTGAAAACTAGCACTGTGGGAGAATCAAAGAAAGTAATAGCAGCGTAGGCTGCACGGCAAATTCTGCAGATAAACAGATGGCGATGGCTCAGTAAGCGTAGACCCAAGAGTCAAGAGTTGTACCCGTTGCTAATCGGTAGAGTACATGTAATAAAGAAGGAAAGAAAAACTCAAGCAGTAACAGTGGTTGGTCTGCACGTAGAAACCGAGCGTTGCTCCACCCGCGTTTCAGCACAGCTCAACGTGTGTGTTCACTGAAGGCCGAGTTTAGCTCAGCTGTTGTCTTCTTCTCAATTGAATATTAGAATTTTTTGCTAAAATTCGAAACAAAGAAAAACAGTAGTCAGCAGGCAGGGACAGATCTACAGGGTATGCCGGGTGGGCCACGGCATACCTGTAGATTCGGTCCAATACAGTCCATAATATCGTCATTATCTTATACAGTCAGCTTGTGAAGGTGATAACTTTAGATCCACAAATCCGATTGAGCTAATTCTTATTGGGTTAGTTTCGAAATTGAATCTAGTTTCTACAGTTAAAATTTCACATCAATCCAGCGGTTGGATCTTCAGGAATTACTGTTTTAGTTAACATGTATCAGTCTATTTTTGCTGAAACCAAATCAGTTTTTTATAATTTGTTTAGGGGTGATTTGAGAATCAATAAAAATTTGTTTTAGCTTCCACGCAATCATTCAGCCCCCCTCTGATTGCTATATTAGTGTATATCGATTCTACATGTGATTTGAGTGCAAAACTGCTAGTTGATTTATAGAGTAGAAACAAATATAATAGCTACTTTGCTAGAGACTAGAGAGTTGCTTGTTGATGCATTGCTTTTTTTGTTTGTAGAGTTGTTGAATTATGAAGAGGAATGGAGACATTGCATCTCTTTTCCGAAAATATGCAGCAAAGAAGGCTGCTGCTGCTTCATCTCTTTTTCAGAAACATTGTAAAACGAGAAGCAAAGACGGCTGCTGCTGCTTCATCTCTTTTCCGAAAACATTGCATCTTTTTTCCGGAAACGTTTATTGAGCGAGATATTTTCTTCCAAGTTGATGAAAATGATATAATCAAGAGTTTCATGGCTATTAGATGGCGGAGATCAGACAAAAAGGATAAGAAGTAATATTGTATTCTTTTAACTATTATATGTGTGTAAGCTTCTTTTATGCATATTTCATATTTAAAATGTTTGAACTATTTATATTGTAATTTATACTTGTATTATCATGTTTCTTGTTATTTTATATTCGTATACCGAATTTCTCGACAACATTTATAGTTGTTTACCGAATTGTATACTATAGTATTAACTCGGTATACCCTAACTTCAAATCCTAGATCCGCCACGGTCAGCAGGTACAGGAGAGATGAAGCCCATTTGTCAAAGATCATGTGCATGGAATGGATTGATTTTTACAGCTTCAAAATAAAAAAGAATGACTGATTTTTCGGCGATCAGAGCAAAGAGAGTCATTTTCTATGGTCGTTTCTCTCTCCCTCTCTCTGAATTCCGCGTGCGCTCTCTCTCTCTCTCTCTTTCTCTGTGTTCTTGTTTTGACCACGAGCTCACTTGACCTTCCTAACCAGCAATGACCGGAAAGGGACAAGAGACACCATGTAATCTCGTGAGGGGGCTGTAAGGTAAGCAGTCTTTGTGAAACCATTAGATTAAAAGTCAACGGTTCGGAACAATTGAAACAAATGTAAATATGAATTTACTGTACAAAAACACTGTTATAGTACTGTGCCAATTGCTATTCGTCCAATTTTTAGTCGATCTGTACCAATCAATACCTCGATTAAACGATCCATGACTATAAAAGCTGCTTAAGTTGTAATCCTACAGAAACTGCATCTCCTCCCTGTCCACTAGAAAGACGTCGTGCTTCATAGAGTCCCGCAAATGGAGATGGTCCTTTCCGTGGTAAGGGACACGTGGCGCTCTCCAGTAGGGAGCTAAGAAAAAGTAAGGCAATTGCTCCTGAGAACGAGATCTGGTCAAATCTCGCCAAAATTTCTAACATGAGACCTCCCCCTCCAGGCTCAGACGTGCGGCCGCAGTACAGAAAAAAGAGTCGTGCGGCGCTGTCCGGTAGGGAGCCAAGGAAAAGCAAGGCAATTGCTCCCCTCTCGATCCTTCATCTGTTGCAGCACCAATGGTTCTTTTTCTACCATATGATTGTGTTGTACTGCAGTAATATGGACTAAATCTTCCATGCCCTCTATGAATTGCACTATGCCTCATCCATTTTACAAAGGTATCGCCTCATTTCCTAAAATTCAGTGCTACACAAATAATCATCATTCAACTTCTCGAAGAACTTAATTGAAAGGTATTGCATCATTTTTCACTCTTTGATTTTCATTGAACATAGCACCTTTTTACCCTTCGTGTGGATCAAAACACGCATTATAAAATGAAATTTATAACTTGATGACTGAATTTAGTTTTTTTTGAACACAAACAACGAGAGAAACCCCCGTTGGGAATATATTAGCAAGGAAAGGGAAACAGGGATACACGGCCGGTGAGGAACTGGCCAAAGGAAATTAAACTAACCTAAAACTCCAAGCAAGAAAATCATCACGGAGGGAAGCAAGCAACCTAAAAGACTGAAAACGAAACTCAGAAATACACCAGGCCTTCCAAACAAGAAAGCTAGCCGGAATGGCTCTAAAGATTTTGTCATTTTGCTGTTTCCAAAGACCCCAGGATGCAATCATGAAGGCCTCCATGAAGAAAGACGGGCGATCGATGACTGAATTTAGTTGGAAGCAAATCAAATTTAACATTTAATTTCCTAGGCTTTGTAGAATATTCTGAGTAAGAATTTATTTCAGAATTGTGAGTTAATCCCAAAAAGATTATAAAAAATGACTAGCTGTTAAATTGGTTGCCATAATGCTACTACTAGTTAAGAAAAGTAGCTGCTAGCGACGTGCACAAAGGAGATAGCAACTGCGTAGACTACCGTGTTGACTGTTGACTACTAGTCAAGAAAAGTAGCTCCTAGCGATGGGCAACTGCGTAGGCTTTCACTACCGTGTAGACTGCTTCCTCTCCATTCAGGGTTTTTTCGCTAGTCTTCCAGTCAAAGAAATCAAAGCAACAGCTCTGACACGCAACCAGTATTTGGCATCACATATATAATTATTATCACTTCTCGTCTTGGTGAGAGACGTTTCCCAACGGAGACGTTCTTATCTGCAATCGTAGGCGAACTCGCTATCCCTCTCTTTCTTGATCGATAAATACTGCAGATAAATAGATTCTAAAATTGAAAGATATACGGTATTCAAATATATGATAAGATAAAATTTGAGTCATCCGAATATATCTCTAACATATGCCTTGATCCTTGAAAACTAGCACTGTGGGAGAATCAAAGGAAGTAATAGCAGCGTAGGCTGTACGGCAAATTCTGCAGATAAACAGATGGCGATGGCTCAGTGAGCGAAAACTCAAGCAGTAACGGTGGTCTGCACGTAGAAACCGAGCGTTGCTCCACCCGCGTTCCAGCACAACTCAACGTGTGTGCTCACTGTTCTCTTCTTGAGTGAATGTTAGAATTTTTTGCTAAAATCGAAACAAAGAAAAACAGTAGTCAGCAGGTACAGGAGAGATGAAGCCCATTTGTCAAAGATCATGCGCGTGGAATGGATTGATTTTTACAGCTTCAAAAAAAAAAAAAAGAATGGACTGATTTTTCGGCGCTCAGAGCAAAGAGAGTCATTTTCTACGGCCATTTCTCTCTCTGAATTCCGCGTGTGCGCGCGCGCTCTCTGTTCTTGTTTTGACCACGAGACTTGACCTTCCTAACAGCCATCACCGGAAAGGGGCAAGAGACACCATGTAATCTCGTGAGGACCGTGAAGTAAGCAGTCCTTGTGAAACCGTCAGATTAAAAATCAAGGATTCAGATCAATTGAAAAAAAAAATGCACAAATAGATTTACTGGGCAAAAACACTGTTTATAGTACTGTAGCATTTACTATTTGTTCACTTTTTTAGTTGATTCGTACCATTTGATACCTCGATCGAATGATCCGTGACAGTAGAGACTGCTTAAGGCCTTGTTTGGAAGTAATGTATTTTTATAGTTTCTAGACAATACTATGGTTTATAAGAATACCATGGTATTTTATATCATAAGGTATTTGATTACCATGTCAAAAACTCTGTATTAAAAACTATGGTTTGGTAGATACCATTGTATTTTTGGAGTATTTAAAACTCCACTTCAACCCAAAGTTTTTATGGTTTTGACTAGCTTCTTATCTATTTTCACTCAAATATCGTGGTTTGTGATGTTGCATCCAAATAGTTGGTTGTTCCAAGGAATACCATGGTTTCATAGGGGTTTGGTAAAACCATGGTATTCATGACAAAACAATTGTAAATTATAATATATTAAAACTATAGCTTTAAAAAACTATGATTCCAAACAAGACCTAAGTTGTAATCCACAGAAACTGCAGCTCCTCCCTATCCACCAGAAAGCGTCATGTTTGACACAGTCCCGCAATTGGAGATATTCCTCTCTGTGGCAAGGGACATGCGGGGGAGCCAAGAAAAAGCAAGGCAATTGCTCCTGACGGCCAGCTGTAGCAAAGGTGGCAATTCATCCCCTCTCGGTGCGCTCGATCCTTCATCTACTACAGCACCGATGGTTCTTTTTCTACCAGATGAATGTGTTGTACTGCAGTAATATGGACTAAATCCTCCATGCCCTCTATGAATTGCAATATGCCTCATCCATTTTACAAAACATATTATTTTTTCAGACATTTTCTGTTTTATAAGCCATATGTAAGTAGATTTATTTAGTGCCACTTTACCCATCTTGTCCTTTCCTACTCAGAATGTCCTGACTGCTGTAGACTTTGACATGAAGTTCACTTATGTATTGGCTGGTTGGGAGGGTTCAGCTCACGATGCTTTAGTCCTGAATGATGCCTTGCAACGATGTTTTGCATTACTATGAATTAGGAACGTTCGCTCCACGTCTGATGTTTGATTTCGAGAAATGTATTGTTGGATATTATGTGTTGGACCTGTGAAGATGTGGTGTGATGATGCTCGTTGCTACAGAATGGAGACCATTACTTATCTTATTGTTCCTAGATATCATAAATTTTGCATTGTTTTCTTTTTTTTTTTTGCTTTGCTTATTAAACCTTGATTTTTTGTCCTGAGATTGCATGGTAAGCCAATATAAACTTGCATCTTATGAGATTGTGTTATGACTGTATATTTCTGGTGGCAATCTCATGAGATTGTATTATGAGAATTTGATATTAGTAATATGTTTATTTGGTGGTAAGCAACTGGTAAGCAGCAGTAATATTTTTATTAGTAAGTAGCAGTAATAAAACTCATCCATCGGTCAGCAACATCATGGAGTTCAACCAAACAAAATAGGGACAAACTCATCTTGGATGTGAAAAACCAACCAAACAAGTGAGTTGGATGATTTCATCCATGACTGGACATCCCACCAAAAAAAACATCTAGGATAGTCAAGGATATCTAAACCAAACACATTCTAAGAATCTCATTTCCGTCCGCCTGTGTACCACTTGGGCAAGTGGTGGCAGCCATGATACTTTCTACTTGCGTTCACATCACTGCCACATGTTTACTGATCATGACGGCGATCGCCGCCGCTCCCTCCGTGCCGCCGAGGCGGCGGAGCAGCGACGCCGACCTCGCTGCGCTGCTGGCTTTCAAAGCCCAGTTCTCGGATCCTCTCGGCTTCCTCCACGACGGCTGGACCAGTAACACGTCCTTCTGCAGCTGGGCCGGCGTGTCGTGCGACGGCCGGCGCCGGCGTGTCACCCGTCTGGTGTTGCCGAACGTCCCCCTCAAAGGAGAGCTCAGCCCTCAACTGGGTAACCTCTCTTTCCTCCATGTCCTCAACCTCACCAACACAAGGCTCTTGGGCTCCATCCCAGCTCAGCTTGGAAAGCTGCCTCGTCTTCGAGCTGTCGATCTCGGCTCAAACAATCTATCAGGTCCTGTCCCCTCCACCCTTGGCAACCTCACAAGGCTTCAGATTCTTTACCTAGATCACAACCAGCTCTCAGGGCACATTCCATCGGAGCTCCTGAATCTGCATGACCTCCGGAACATCTCTCTTGAACAAAACCTCATGGCCGGGCCACTTCCAAGGTTTTCATTCAACGTCACGCCTTGGCTGAGCTCGGTGGCCTTTGGAAAGAACAGCCAAATATCCGGGTCGATACCTGATAGTTTTGGCTCCTTGCCCATGCTTGCAGTGCTTGACCTCATAGGTAACCATCAGCTCTCCGGTCCGGTGCCTCCTGCCATCTTCAACATGTCTAACCTCCAAGTCCTGTACCTCGTGGAGAACAATCTCACCGGGCCTATACCTGACAACCAAAGCTTTCACCTCCCCAACTTGAGAGAGATAGAACTCGATTCCAACAAATTCTCGGGTAGATTCCCGTTAGGCCTTGCAGCATGCCAACACCTTTCCGATATTTCTGTAACGAATAATCAGTTTGTGGATGTGGTGCCCACATGGCTGGCAAAGCTGCCGCGGCTCACTCTCATTTCTTTAGGCGGTAATGCCATCTTTGGGCGCATCCCGAGTGAGCTCAGCAATCTCACGTTGCTCAACGTCCTTGACCTCTCCTTCTGCAACCTAACCGGGCAAATTCCGGACCAGCTCGGAACACTGACGCAGCTCACGTATCTCCACCTTGAATCTAATGAACTAAATGGTTCACTCCCCGCTTCATTCCGAAACCTATCTCAGCTGTATTTCTTTGATTTGAGCGTCAACTCTCTGACTGGATCAGTGCCATCGGAGTTTGGAAACATGAGATCTCTTCAGTTTTTTGAGATCTCACAGAATCACCTCCAAGGTGGTCTTGAATTTTTGGCCAGCCTCTGCAACTCCGGGCAGCTGCAGGACCTTGAAATATCCCTCAACTCTTTCACCGGGAATCTCCCCAGTTATGTTGGAAACCTCTCTAAAAGCCTCTTGTTTTTGGGAGCAATAGACAACCAGTTTAGTGGCGGCCTTCCAGCAGCTTTATCAAATCTAACCAGTCTCCAGGCGTTGGCACTTCCAAACAACCATTTCAGCGATGCAATCCCAAGATCCATCATGATGATGGACAGTCTCCAATGGATTGATCTTTCTGATAATAGCATGGTTGGCCAGATCCCGGCAGAAATTGGCGCGCTAACAAGGATTGAAAGGTTGTACCTTGACGAAAATCAACTCTCTGGTGCCATACCAGATGGCCTGGCTAACCTCACCGTGCTAGAGTACATTGGGCTAGCTGGTAACAATCTATCTTCAGATATTCCGGTAGGCTTTTTCATCTTGGCACCCTCATCCAGTTAAATCTCTCCCATAACTCGTTGGCTGGTGAAATGCCTTCTGATCTCAGCTACATGAAAGTAATAGACGTGATAGATATTTCTAACAACCGCTTAGTTGGTAGCCTCCCAAATTCATTCGCACAACATCAAATGTTAACACACCTAGACCTGTCACAAAACTCATTTGAGGGTTCAATCCCAGATAATTTTCGTCGTCTCACTAACCTAGAGAAACTAGACCTATCCTCTAACAATCTTTCTGGTAATATACCAAAATACCTCACCAACCTTACATTACTCACTTACCTGAACCTCTCCTTCAATAATCTGGAAGGTCAGATACCGGATGGAGGTGTTTTCTCAAACCTCACCTTGCAATCTTTCATGGGGAATGTTGGGCTGTGCGGTGCTCCACGTCTTGGATTTTTGCCATGTCTAGACAAGTCTCACCCACATCATGGTTCACACTTGCTCAAGTTTGTACTCCCCGTTGTCACAATAGCAGTGGGTGCAATCGCTGTTTGCTTCTGCCTAATTATCCAAAAGAAAATAAATAGTAGAAAGCAGGATGTTAGCTCTGCTTTTGATATGGCCGATGGGATCAGCCATAGGCTAGTATCCTACCACGAGATTGTTCGTGCCACGAACAACTTCAGCGAGGATAACATGTTGGGAGCGGGAAGTTTTGGGAGAGTTTTCAAGGGCCAACTTAGTGATGGTTTGGTTGTTGCCATAAAAGTTCTCAACATGCAAGTCGAGCAAGCCATTAGGAGCTTTGATGCTGAATGTCAAGTGCTGCGGATGGCTAGGCATCGCAACTTGATAAAGATACTCAACACTTGTTCCAACTTGGACTTCAGAGCACTGTTGCTGCAGTACATGCCCAATGGTAGCTTGGAGGCATACCTGCACACTGAAACTGAAAGCAGGCCTTGCTTGGGATCATTCCTCAAAAGGCTAGACATCATGCTGGATGTGTCATTGGCTATGGAGTATCTGCACCATGGCCATTATGATGTTGTCCTGCACTGTGACTTAAAGCCTAGCAATGTGCTATTCGACGAGGAGATGACTGCGCATGTGGCAGACTTTGGCATTGCAAAGTTACTGTTAGGTGATGATAACTCCATGGTTTCAGCAAGCATGCCAGGGACAATCGGATACATGGCGCCAGGTACCTTCACTAATCATTCGTTCGTTCGTTCGTTCGTTCCTGAGTGATTCCTTTTGTAATTAATATGGTACATGTCGAATTCCTTTTCAGCTGACAAACTTCTATTCTTCAAAACTTTTATTGATAGAATATGCAATCATGGGAAAGGCATCGCGAAAGAGTGACGTGTTTAGCTTTGGAATCATGCTGCTCGAAGTTCTCACCGGGAAGAGACCCACAGATCCCATTTTCACTGGAGAATTGAGCCTTAGGCAGTGGGTTTGTCGAGCATTTCCAGCCAAGCTTACCGATGTTGTGGATGAAAAACTACTACAAAGCGAAGAAAATGCTTATGTCTTTGATCACCACACAAATGGTACATCGCTGGAGTCTTCTTCTGGTGGCTGGAATTGCAACTTCCTTGTGGCCATATCCGAGCTGGGTCTGCAGTGTTCATGTGAGTCAGCTGAGCAGAGGATGGCCATGAACGATGTGGTTGCAAGACTGCTGAACATCAAGAAGGATTGCTCTGCTTGTATGCAAAGGGCTCGGCGTTAGTGGATGCAGTACAGTCTATGTTTTTGCCACGTCTGCAAACTACACAATGTCTCTTCTTGCTTGTTATGTTTGGTCGTATCGTTATCTATTTTTCATGATTTGTACCGAATACATGCCTTAAGAATTTGGTCCATACAGATCTGATCTCTTTTTTTTAAGGGTTTTTTTAGATATATGCCACTGCAGAGTTGCCGATTCACAGATATGCCACCGTAAAGTCCGAAATCGTTCTCATGCCACTCCAAAGTGAAGATTCTCAGATTTATGCCATTATGGACAATTGTACCCCTCCAAACTCATCAAATTTACAAAGAAACTGCAATTAGCCCTATTTGCTCATCTCTCTCCTCCCTTTTTCTTACCCTCCGGTGACCTAACACCACCATCCTCGTCGGATTCGAGGGGCGGGTCGGGAGCGGAAATTAAGTCTATACTTCCCTGGCTATTAAGCCCTTGACCCTACTTAAAAAATGCTATTAAGTCTAGAGTCAATGGGTTTATCCCGGCTAATCAACGTTGCGGTATGGGACGAGACGGAACAGTACGTCCTCTTGCACCGGTATAGCTTGCTATCAACGCTGCAATGATTGCTCCTGATCATCAACGTAAACGGAGCAGGTTTCTCAATGGGTCGATACCATCATTACCATGGTACGTACGTGTATCATGACAGGAGTTAGTCTCGTTTGAGCATGTGCTACAATCGAGTACCAGACCGGCCCCTTCTGAATTAGACTACAGCGTTGCCACATCTGTATGCAACAGCCCAGCATTGCATGATGGGTCAATGGCACGATGGGTCGCTCCCCCCTTCATAACATCAAGAACATGCAATAGCCCATCATTGCGATCAGATACGACGCACACACCGAGCCTATTCATCACCACCTTGGTCTTCACGAATCGCAAGAACCAAAGCCAGCTATCGTTGTTCTCGCTCTCCACAATGGTACGGGATTACCATCCCCGTTCGGCTCTGCATCGATCTCGGCTACTATGGACGATGGTGCTAGTTTGATGTCATGTTCGACGATGCTAAGGATTGTACGGGCTATGAATTCGGCATCCATTGTGCTGCTCATGCCTAACAACCCCTCCGCGTTACAGGTGTGTGCCGTGTAGCGTGAAATGACAAAATGGCCCTCATGCTTTGGTCGGTGCGCCCGAACACGGTACGGGCATTCCCCGACTTTGCCTTCTTCCTTACTGAATGTAGCCAGCTCTGTTGTTCCCCCTGCCGATGCATTGCCGCAGCTTGCCCATTTTCTAACACGGCAAGGAAAAGGGCGCCATTTCACTGCCGCAGCAAGAAAATCTGAGCCAATTCGCTGCCACGGCAAAGCCTTCTGCCCCAGCCTACTCCGTTCACTGACTCGCCCAAATGCTGCCACGGCAAGCTTCCCCAATCAAAATTTCTGCTGCGGCAACGCAGCGCCGACCTCGACCAAGCACCGTGCGAACTGAAGACCAAATTTTGTGGCGCATTCACTGCCTGTCCCGTCGCCTGTAATCCAGCTCACTCTTGTCAGGACCTGCCATTTCCTTGCCCTGCAATCGCCATTCCTCTGACGTGGCAATCCCGCCCATGCCGCCGTGCTACCACTCGCGCCATGCCCCAAGGCCACCGGCCGTTGACATGCAGTCCCATCCTTGCCCTGCATTGCTGCCCAGGCTCGCGCACACGTTAAGTCGCAGGATTTCCGCAATCAACACCGGCAGTGCCCCCTGGCCCTCATGGCCAAGCGTCAGCTTCCCCATCTCATCACCATTCATGCATCAGCAAGACCACCGCACGGTTCGCGCCATCAAGCCCAGCTAGCCCTGCTCTTGCCATACCGCTTCCAAGGCAGCATCTTCTCGTCATTTACTCTGCCACGGCAAGCTTGGCTTTATCTTCTTTCTCTGCCACGGCAATTTTACTTCTGCTCATGACATTTGAGCTAAAGTGTATAATACTCCCACACACATATTCATTCATGCAAAGAATACATATAGCGATACAGTACCGGTACAGCGCAAAGAGCGGCACTAGTGGTCGTGGAGTGCCAGTCCATGCATGCAGCCGTAGGAACCGGTCTAACAGGTGAGCGCAGAGCAAAAATAGAAACAGAATACATGGTTCAACACCCCCCCGCAGTCACAGCATCATTTGGATGAATGTTGAGACTGGTCCTGAATTCATGAAACACGCTGGATGGTAAACCTTTGGTGAATATATCTGCAAACTGAGAAGAGGTAGGGACGTGAAGAACACGAGCTTCTCCCATAGCAACACGGTCACGGACAAAATGTAGATCAATTTCTACATGTTTGGTGCGTTGGTGCTGGACTGGATTATTTGAGAGATACATGGCGCTAACATTGTCACAATAAACAAGAGTTGATCGCTGAGGAGGATGATGGAGTTCAGTGAGAAGTTGCCGTAGCCAGCACGATTCAGCGACGCAGTTTGCCACCGCACGATATTCGGCTTCGGCACTGGAACGAGAAATAGTGTGTTGACGTTTAGAGGACCAGGAGATAAGATTGGAGCCAAGAAAGATGCAAAACCCGGAAGTGGATTTCCTTGTGTCGGGACAGCCGGCCCAATCAGCATCAGAATAAGCTATAAGGTTAGAGGGAGAGGAGTTGTACAGTTGGAGACCAAAGTGAGAAGTTCCCTTGACATAGCGAAGAATGCGTTTGAGAAGCTGAAAATGGCTGGTGGTAGGTTTGTGCATGAATAGGCAAGCTTGTTGGACAGGGTAGGATATATCAGGTCTAGTGAGGGTGAGATATTGGAGAGCACCGGCGATGCTACGGTAGAGAGAGGGATCATGAAAGGGCGAGCCATCAGATAAGGATAATTTGGAACGGGTGTCTATGGGTGTAGAAATAGGATTACAGTGAAGCATGTTGGTACGCTCAAGAATCTCAAGAGCATATTGTTGTTGGGAGAGAAATAGACCAGACTTGTTACGGTGGACATTGATTCCAAGAAAATGGTGAAGATCCCCGAGATCTGACATGGAAAACTCGGAGGTAAGGGAGGAAATGATAGAGCGAAGGATAGAGACTATATTAGCGGTAAGGATAATGTCGTCAACATACAACAAAAGATAGGCGAGGGAACTCCCTTGTTTAAGAATAAAGAGAGAGGAATCACATTTGGAAGCAGTGAAACCCAGAGAAAGAAGATAGGTGGTAAAACGAGAGAACCAGGCGCGTGGAGCTTGTTTAAGACCATATAGAGACTTGTGAAGAAGACAAACATGGTTGGGGTAGGTAGAATCAGGAAAGCCAGCAGGCTGATGACAATAAACGGTTTCGTGCAAATGGCCATGAAGAAACGCGTTTTTGACATCAAGTTGGCGAATGGGCCAATTGTGAGAGGTGGCAAGACTAAGAACGGTGCGGATTGTGGCAGGTTTGACAACAGGGCTAAAAGTTTCGCCATAATCAACACCAGGTGTTTGAGTGAATCCACGTAGAACCCACCTAGCTTTGTAGCGAGCGAGGGAACCATCAGGATTGAGTTTATGGCGAAAAATCCATTTACCTGTCACAACATTGACACCGGGAGGTTTTGGAACTAAGGACCATGTGCCATTCTGTTGAAGAGCACGAAATTCATCTAGCATGGCATTGTACCAATTGGGGTCCTTGAGGGCAGTTTTATAAGAAGAGGGAATAGGAGAAATAGTTGTACTGACCAGGGAAAAAGGATGCTTAGGAAGGGAGAAGCCAGATTTGGCCCAGGTGACCATTTGGTGGGCATTAGTAGGTGGCTGCACAGGTATGGCATGTGGCGGGAGGGGCTGATGGTCTGCATTGGTAGCAGCTGGCTGAGGTGGAGTGGTGTGGGGTAGGCCTGCAGATGGTGAGCCAGGAGAGGAGGCAATCGGTGATGCAGTTTGGTGGGGCGTGGAATGAGAAGAGGCAGCCGGTGCAGGTGTGTGATCGGAGGAGGACTGGACCTGCCGAGGGTGGTGGGCAACAGAATCAAGAAAGATAGGTTCAGTCAGAGTATGTGGGGCTGGTGAGGCTCTATCGTAATTAAAGGCTGGAGAAAATGGAAAGGTAGATTCATCAAAGTTGACATGGCGTGAAATGATGATCTTGCGAGTGTTGAGATCAAGGCAACGATACCCCTTGTGTTCAAGAGGATAACCGAGGAACAAACAACGAGCTGAGCGTGGAGCTAGTTTGTGGGGAGAAGTGGCTAGTAAATTAGGGAAACAGAGGCATCCAAAGGTGCGGAGGTGATCATATGTAGGTTGTACACCATAGAGAAGAAAGTAGGGAGTCAAGAAATGAATGGGTTGAGAGGGACGGCGATTTAGGAGATGAGTAGCGGTATGTAGTTCTTCAACCCAGAAGGAAGGTGGCAGGTGTGCCTGATACAGGAGAGTACGAATAATGTTATTGGTAGATTGAATAGCACGTTCTGCACGACCATTTTGAGCGGAAGTGTGAGGGCAAGAGAGACGAAGGGATATGCCATGGGAGGACAAATAAGAGCGTAAAGTATGGTTAAGAAATTCACCGCTATTATCACATTGAATACATGGAATAAGAAGTTGAAATTGGGTAAGAACATAGCGGAAGAAGCGAAGTAATGTGGGTGATGTATCAGATTTATTGCGTAAAGGAAAGGTCCAAGAGAAATGTGAGTAATCATCAACAATAATAAGATAATATTTGTATCCAGAGAAGCTACAAATGGGAGAGGTCCAAAGATCACAGTGAATAAGTTGAAATGGGTTGGAACTAAAAGAAAGTGATGTAGCAAATGGAAGTCGGCGATGCCGACCTAACTGGCAAGCTTCACACGCAGAGGCAATATGATGGCCTTTATTACATGGTTCATCTGGTAAAAGGGAAGAAAGACATGACAAAGTCGCAGCGGATGGATGTCCAAGACGACGGTGCCACAAATTATTCGCAGGCTGAGCAGTGAACGCAACTGAAGAGGATGACGACCCGAAGAAAGGATAAAGGTCGCCATAACTATTGGAGCGCATGATGGTTGTCTTGGAAGCCAGATCCTTCACAGAGAAACCGTAAGGGTCAAATTCAATAGCACATGAATTATCACGAGTAAAACGACGGACAGATATGAGATTCTTAATAATACCAGGAGAGACAAGTATATTGTGCAGATAAAAGGGTCTACTAGTAAGAGCAGTAGAGCCAGTAGCAATAACTGGAAGGACAGATCCATTGCCAACTATGATGCGAGAGGTATTATGAGCTGGAGTGGAGGAAGAGAGGATACCAGAATTTCCAGAGATGTGAGATGAAGCGCCAGTATCAAGAATCCAGTCCTGTGCACCATGAGATTGTTGTCCGTCCACGTTGCTGTGGGCAGCACTCAACAGAGATTGCTGATCCCAGGATGCAGGTAGGAGTTGGTACGGTGATGCAGCTGTTGGTGCAGGTGTGCCGGAGTAGAGCATGTTGTAGGCGTGGTTGACAGCAGGAGGACGAGCGCCAAGGACACCTGCAGTATTTCCAGGCACCAAGGGCCGCATGGCAGGTGCAGGGGCAAAGTACCCCATGACCGGTTGAGGCTGGGTGTTGCCGGTGTAGTTTCCGCCGTAGTAGTTGCCAGTGTTGTTGGAGTAGTTTGTGCCACCATTGCCGCCGTTGTTGTGGAAGTAGGGACCTCCGCGACCGCGACCACGGCCGCCGCGCCCACGGCCGCGCCAATTCCCACGGCCATTGTTTTGTCCTCCACGGCCAGAGTTGTTGCCGCTGCCACGACCACCACTGGAAGAGCCGTCGCTATGATCGCCTCCGGCAGATGGACGTGTGTTGAAGTTGGAGGACGTAGCGAGAAGAGCAGAGGCAGCCTCCATCTTACTACGTTTGTCAAGCTCGATTTCTTCAAGCAGAAGACGAGATCTGGCCTGTATGAAAGAGGGAAAGGGGTTTTGCATCTGCAAGACCTTAGCTATCACCTGAAACTTGCTGCTGAGACCATGAATCATTTGGTAAGTGAGAGTGCGATCTGCAACCGGCTCATCGACGTCCGCCAGTGCATCGGCAAGTGTCTTAAGCCGGCGGCAGTATGCGCCGACAGAGAGATCTCCCTGCGTAGTGGCGCGGAACTCGGCGCTGAGATGGATCGCCCGGCTTGGCTTGTTGTCGCGGAAGAAGACATGGAGACGATGCCAGGCGTCGTAGGCGGTGGAGTTGGCAGTCATAACAACGTCGAGCAGCTCATCAGAAATTGTGGAGTAGATCCACAAGGCAATGGTGATGTCGTTGCGGCGCCACTCTTCGCTTTCATGCTGAGGATTGGCGGCTTCTTCAACGTGGTCGCTGACATCAAATTTGCCAAGCACGTATAGCATGAAGTTGCGCCACTTGTTGTAGTTGTTGGCAGCAAGATCCAACTTGAAGGTGATGTAATGTTGTATGTTTACGTGATGGATGGAAGGAGGAGACAGGGAGACAGTGGGAGTAGCAGAAATAGGAGCATCGACGGTGGGGTTCAGTGTAGGAGGAGCAAAGGCGTGGCCGCCGTCAGTGGCGCCGGCGTCGCCGGTGACACCGGCGTTGCCGGTTTGAGATCTCTCGTCGCTCATGATTGAGGACGAAGGAAAGGCTCTGATACCAAGCTAAAGTGTATAATACTCCCACACACATATTCATTCATCCAACAAGTTATCCCCACGGTGGGAGGGCCCCTATAGAGTTGTTTCAACAGATCGCGCGGGGGTTTACCGGCTAGCGATGCCCGATGGCAGAGAGCTCTCTAGCTCGTGGAATATTAACCAGCTTCACAAATTCTATGTGTAACCCTTTTATCTCCAATTTCAATAAAGCTCTTGTTCATTTGTCTTGATTGGTTTCTGCGTATCTTTTTTCTATGTTTTGTGTTGGCTTGAGCTCACCTCTCGGTGCTCGACCTACGTATGAGCACGCTTGCTCTTGGCATAGGTGTCGGGGGCTTACCCTCCACCCCCAGTGGTCGAGTTACGTGTAAACCGAAACTCTTCGCAACAATACTTCCCCTGCGCCAGGGTTCGGACTAAGCCCGCGACCAGGTCTAAGGAGCAGCGCGCAAATCGTTGTCATGGCTTGAGCCTCACTCTCGATCCTAAGTTTTTCCTCGTGCAACCATGTTATGCTCCCTGTGGCCCTTTTCGATCTTGCAGGTCTTGGTCTTTGCTGATTTCTTATCTTGCGCCCAAGGCCGACGTTGCTCAACCTTGGGCCCAACGGGGGCTGGGCGAAGTATACTACGACCAGTAAGGCTAAATGCACGATTGGGAAAATTCCTTGGTCGAGAAATGACAAAGCAAACTGGGACATTAAATTATCTTAGCCAAAATACAACTATTCTATTGAACCGTTTTCTCACAAGTCTTGCAGGAAATCTACCCTATCTACGGTCCGCCATCTCGTGTGTGAGTTTCTCCTACTCGAGCTCGGCTACCTTGGCCCTCAAGGTCGATAGCTCGCCCTGGAGTCGAAGGGCTTCAGTGGAGGCTTCGGCGGCGTGACGACGTTCTTCTTGAAGCTGGGCCAAGGCAGTCTTGGCCGCCTTGCTCGCCCGACCCAGCTTCTCCTCGAGCTCCTTCACCTTGGCCTCAAGCTCGGGGGACGCCTTCGCCAAGGAAGACGCTTGCTCTGTGGCGGCCTTCACCAGCTCTTCGGCCTTGGCTCACTTGGCTTCGAGCGCCTTGGCCGACCGTGCGCGCTCTTGCTCCACGGACTTATAGGCATGGTCGCGCTCGGTGGCCCTGGCCTGCTCGAGCTCGGTCGCGTGGGCAACCTCCTGTGCTTTCATCGTCTGGCGCAGGTCATCGAGCTCTTTGGCCCTCTGTTCGGCCTCTTCTTGCTCGATCTCCAGGGTTTCAATGAGCTTGGAGTGCTCGACCTCCCGCACCTCCACCACGTTCAGGAGGCCCCTCAGCACATCGGCGTGCTCCTGAAAGCCTTGTAGCCCTTGGGAGACATTGCGGATCGCCTTCATGGCAGAAAAGGTGGTCCAAAATAAGAGAAGAAGCAAAGAGAGCTCAAGTTAATGTACTGCAGGATTCGCAAAGGGGTCCTTACCTCACGAAGACGGTTTTCAATGCGCGCGTGGGTGAACTCTTCACGCTCACCGCCCGATGTTTCTGGGCCAGCGCCGACCTCGACCACCACCGGGACGCCGGGGTTAGGACCTTCGGGCGCCACGCCAGTGGCGACTTGACGTCCTACCGCCACCCCTTGGGGGCTCAGCTCGCCGCCAGGGGTGGGCTCGGCAACGACTCCGGTCCCGACCTCCGTGGACAGGGCCCCGTCCACCTCCGGCGCTAAGGAGGCGCTGGCCGGATCCGCCGTGCGATCTCCTGTGGCACGGTCAACATCAGAGGTCTGGGGTACCACGACCTCAGCGCCTGACGCGTCCGTGGGCGGGTAGGCCTGCAGTGCTTCCGCTGCTGCGGCTGGGGCGCCTCGGACGCCTTCCCCCGCGTCGACCTCAACGCCCAAGCCAGCCACGGTCGGGCAAGCCCGGGACACCTCCGCGGGTGCGGCCAAGGCGCCCTGCGCGCCTTCTTCCGTGTCAATCTTGGGTGGGTCAGCGACAACGCCGGCGTCTGCCTCGCCAGTGACGTAGTCCTCACTGGTCGTGGGCTGGTCCAACTCCTCGTCCGGGTCATCGACTCCTTGGTCGAACTCGCCGGTTGGGGCCCAGCTTGGGGGACCGGAAGGATTGCGCGCTTGGCCCGATGGTTGTGGGGCCAGCATGAAGATGTTCTCCTCCTCCTCGGACTCGAGCTCGCCCTGGACAACAGCCATCGTCAATACGGGCAGGTTTTGAGCTCGGGCGCTCAAGGTCTGCGATCAAGAATAGACTCTAAGCCGAAAGGACGTGGAGGGGGTGGAGCAAAATGAAAAACCGAGAGCTTACCTGGGTCGTCAGCCTTCGCCTCACTGAGAGCTGGCGAGGGTCTTGCTGCCCCAAGGTCGAAGGGAACCTCGCTTTCGCGCTCCCCCAACCTGGGACCTTAGAACCCGCGCTGGCTCCACGTCACCCGCGGCGGTGGTCCTGGGTCCCCGACCTTGGGACCCCTGGGCCGGCTAAGGCTTCGAGGTCCTGGCGGCGTCCGCCGCGCTCTGCTGCTGCAATAGGGAGAGCGTGTCAAGCGACAGGAGGGCGCGAGCATGAGCTCGGGGGCTCGACCGTAGGAATCCTTACCGTCACGCGGTCACCCCACTCAAGGTAGGGTTTGTTCACCTCCTGGCTTCTTGCTGCGACCGGGGGAGACCTCTTCTTCCCCCTCTTGCTCTTGCCCCCGCCGAGCAGCGGGAGCATTCTCTTGGCTGTCTCGAACAGCTCCAGGTGGTCCTGCAGGCGCGCAAGGCTTAAGGAGGGCTCCATGGACACTCAAATTAAGAAGCCTGGTCGGGATGGCTTACCTCGGCCTTCTGGCGGAGTACATTTTTTGGGACAGGGGCGTCGATGGTGTATTCGTGCGCCCCTTTCCCGAACATCTCGTTCATCCTAGCGGCGACCCAGGACTCCTTCGGCGCTGGGAGGGAAACGACCATCAAAGAAGACCCAAGGTCGAGCTCGAGGAAGGCTTCAAGATGAAAAAGTCTTACCGGATGTGCCCTCACGGGTCGGGTCATCACGCCCCCTTATCTCGAAAAATGGGTGCATCCTCCTCCGTAGAGGGGACACCCGGTTCCGCAGGAAGTCGTTGGCGATCGCCTACCAGGTGAGGCCGCGCGTAGCACAGATGTGTATGGCGGCGATGGCCTCCTCGTCGGCCTCAAGGTCATCCGCCTCCGTGGTCTCCTTCTTCCCGGTGATGGGGGCTCCCTCATACGTCAGCGCGCCGTGTTCCCCTTTCTTCAGGTAGAACCACCACTCGGTCCACGGGCCAAGGGAGTCCCGAGCATGGATCTTGGTGAAGGCCCATGAGATCCCTGTCTGCAGCCGGAAATAGAGGCACCCAACTACGGGATCCTTCCCAGAGCGGAAGAGGCTAAAGTACCGGAAGAAGAGCGAGGGGGTGGGAAGGATTCCTAGGAACCCCTCACACAGATGGGAGAAGATGGCGAGGAGGAGAATGGAATTCGGCACCAGGTTGATGAGCTCGATCTCGCAGCTAGAAAGGATGTCCGCCACGAACTCGCTCTCCGGGGTCCGCAGGCCGAAGAGCGCATAATGCTCGGTGCAGACGATCTTGTCGTCCCTAGGGTGCGGCTCAGTCTCGCCGCCCAGCAACCGCCATGTTACCGGGTCCAACAATCCCAGGGTCTCGAGCTCCCTCATCCTTGCTTGTGACATTGTGCTCCTTCCGAACTTGGCCATGGCGTTCGTTGCGGGCTTGGTCGAGGGAGAAGGAGAGAGACTTGCTCGGGAAGAAAGCTAGAAGATGAAGAGTGCAGGATCGGGAGTTTTTTTAGCAGGCGTTGTGAACTCGGTTTTATAAGCCGCGTCGTTGCCAAATTCAGTCCACGGCGTCTCAGAAGGCGCGCTAGCCATGATTTGACAGGCGCAATTAAGGTTCGGACGACAGTTTCGAGGCGTTGCAGGTGTTCTCTCTAACCCGGTCAAATTTGTACCTGCATCGTGAAGTCCAAGGGTCGCCAGGTGTTGCGAAGCCAAGATCATGTTCTGGTAACCTCCGCCCGACCTTGATCAAAGGTGCGAAAAAGTCTGGAAGTATGGTCCCAGCAGGCTTCAGGCTCGAGGTTGATCCAGATCTATTCCACGACCTTGAGCCTGGGGGGCTAGCTGACGAGGATTGAGGAATCTCTGGCGAGTCAACGCGTGGTCAAAGGGGCTCCCGGCTTAAGACATTGCAGCGAAGGCCCACGACCACGGCCCAACGACGCTCGTCCCCGCACGACCTCGAGCTCAGGCAGTGGAGCTCTGTCCCCACTCGACCTCGACCTTGGCTCAGGGAAGTGCGTTGACTCGGCAGTTACCAAGACCTGCGCAATGGCATTAAGGCGGACGTGGGCGGCATTTTCGGGGCAGTTACAACCCACCTTCAATACGCACAGAGCCACTCCCCCGGGAATCTCTCCCGTCCATTACAGGTAGCGTTTGGGAGGATATAAGACCTCGCTAGGCATATGTACAGGGGCATCAACTCACTAGTCATAGACCAGTAGACACAAACAAAGCGCTCAAGCTCGGGCTATAATTCACCCTCTGTGTTCACAGTTAGAGAGTTCCTCCACCTTCGGAGAAGACTGGACGTAGGGCTGTTACCCTCGTGGGGGCTCGAACCAGTATAATTTTCTGTCTCCTGCTCACTGACGCCACGCACCGACCTACGTCTATGCTATTGTTGAGTGAAGCGCTTTCTGGGCCCCCTATTCGCACTAACCCTCTCTTCACTTTTGCGGTCAGGCGATCCCGATTGTCGACATGTAGCTTCTTGAATTCGTAAAGCAAGAATGGATAATCTAAAAAGGAAATCGCGCGCCGCTCATCTTGAAAGCTAATAACAATATGAATGCTTAATCAACCTAAAATATGAATATTGAATCATGTAATCTAAACCTTATAATATTCTTGTTTTCTGCAGTGAATCTTTATTTGGTTCTCTGTCTATTTTCTTTTGCTCTTATTGAAATTTCTTATTTGCTTTTTATTGCTTTTAGTCAATAACGACGTGTAGAACCTGACGTTGCCGATTCCGTCATCGCCATCGTCAGCCGCAATCCTCGACTTTGTCGTAAACAGTGATTAAGCAAGGCAAGCACCCCTTTGATCATATTGATCCCAATATTTAATTTTCCTTTCGTTTATCAAATGACTTCATGCATGCGTTTATTTTCTATAAATTCGCTATTTTGTGGTACTGGTAAATATACCTGTCGTCTCATGAGACTTCCTTGATATGTTTGACATGTGAACCTTGATAACCATAAATTAAGGAAAGGCATTACTTAATGTTATCTTGGGTATATGCGTTTACATATTATTCATGCTTAGCCATGCTTTAGAATCAACAAGGTACATGATCAGATCAAAATGATTTCCTGAGAATTTAAAATGGTTGGAAATGACACTGTTGCTTACTGGTATTTTGATTAAAAACCCAAAATAAAACTATGGTTTTGACGCGGGTGATTATTGGCACTAGCCGGGTGTGCAAAGGGAATTGCACGTAGTGTAGGGTGAATTATCACCCGTGTCAAATTAAGGACCATGCAATGGGATGCTATTGATCTAAGAATTCCGTGCAACCACGAGGTCCGGTATAGGACGGCCTTAACCTATTAAGTTATTCAGATATGGCTTTGCACTCTGGAAAGCGGGAGCTAGCACAGGCATTCCGGTTTGGTCTGCTTGATGGGGTTTCTACTTACCAATGCAACGGTGCACGCCCTGCCGTATTCAGAAATATTGTGTTGGGTGTGATGAAAGTGGATCCATGACTTGGGTGTGTGTTTCTGTTTCTATGGCGGGGGTTAACGTCCTGGGCTGGTTCAAAGTCATGTCTGGATAATGTAACAGCTATGTATGATCTGCTTGCTAGCACACCTAAGGAAGTGTGTCGAGCAAAAAGGTTGATAATTCCTTGTGGGTAAAGCTGTACATCTCTGCAGAGTGAAAATCTAATCGATTAGCAGCGCCCACAGTCATGGACACTTGGTGAAGTCATTCCAATGCTAGACTTTGGTATTTTCTGAAAATGGGTTTTGGTTTGAACTTGTTTTAGCAACTACTGCTTTATATCAAAGGGCCGACATTGATGGATTCCATGATTTGGATTATTTGTCACTCATGTCATGGAAGACTGTGAATATTAGTTATGCTTTACATATTTGTTATTAATCAAACTTGCTCTTACAAATTCCGTTTGCAAATGTCAACTTGATTTATAAATTTAATTTCGCTTTATGCAAATTAACTATAGTAGCCTCCTTTGACTTGGCATGCATTTATGCATATGCAAATACCACCTTTAAGTCTTGCTGAGTACGAAAGTACTCACCCTTGCTTAATTTGTTGTTTTAAGTGGATAAGTTAGCGAAGCCTCAAAGGTTTGCTTTCGTCACAGGATGTGGGATTTTCATTGAAGCGATCTTTCTAGGGATTTATGCCTCGTCAGTTGCCTGCGGGTTGGAGGGGCACACTACAAGGCTTTGCTTCTTTAGCTGCTAAATACTCTGAGTTGTAAGATTTCTTTGTATAATAGCTTTCACTTAATTAATATAATGTATGGTTGTGATTCCAATTGTTGTAAATGTGCGTACTAGATACTGATCCAGGGACTAGTACTGTATGCACATGAGATTTCCATTTTTGCATTTATGTGAAAATGGGGATCGTTACAAAGCACTTAATTGAAAGGTACTCGTTGATTTTCATTGAACATAGCACTTTTTCAACCTTCGAGCTGATCAAAACACACATTATAAAATCAAATTTATAACTTGATGACTGAGTTTAGTTGGAAACAAATCAAATTTAACATTTTAATTCCTACGGTTTGTAGAATATTCTGAGCAAGATATTATTTCAGAATTGTGAATTAATCCCAAAAAAAATTATAAAATCGACTACCGGTTAAAATGGTTACCATAATGCTAGTAGTTAAGAAAAGTAAGTAGCTAGGGATGGGCAGAAAGGAGAGAGCAACTGCGTAGACTGGGCCTGTTTGGTTGGTAGCCTAAGGTTACCACAACTAATATTAGGCATGTCACAATTCTTTGGTATATGTTTGGTTTATATCACAATTTTAGCTTACCACACTTTCTTAGCCATTGGACCCATGAGTCATAGATTCAAAATTTTGCCACAATCTTATCACAAGTGTGACCATGAATTTGAACGTCACAAAATGTGGCTTGCCACACTTATCTAACCTTAGATATGGCTAAGTTAGGCAACCAACCTCGGTGCTTTTACTACCGTGTAGACTCTTTCTTCTCCATTCATGTCCTTTTCATGGCAAGGGAGTCTTCACTTGTGGCTCCGTGCGGCGGCCAACTCTGCTCCAGGTGTGCGGCTGCAGTACAGAAAAAGAGAAAATTTACGGTGTGTTATGGAGTACTGAATAGTACGAAGTAGGAGTCAAGAAAATTGCCCCTGCATGATGGCCAGCTGTAGCAAAGTAAAACGACGTGCGGCAGCTGCAGTTCCAGAGGCGACGGCTGGATTCGCTGCTGGCTGTACAGCCAACGAAAACAGAGAAAACAAGACTGGAAAAAGCAGATGAAAGAGAGAAAAACGACAGAAAAGAACTAAGGAAAATTCAAGAGCTTATACTAGGGTTTGCTTCTATGTAAGGGGATCTTTATACATGTTATGTATCTCTAATTTGATAAATAAATCAGTGACTATGGATTTCGATCTATTAGTTTTTATTATTCGTGTTTTTGTACAAATACTTTCTAGTTTGCTTATATCCCTTTCATTCTTTCAGTTTAATCATTATTTTATTAATTCCTAGAATTAATAAAAACTAAAAAGTAGATTTAAGCGTTAGTTTACACCTATCCATGCTCACTCTCGGTGCGCTCGATCCTCCGTGTACTGCAGTACCGGTGGTTCTTTTTCTACCAGATGAATGTGTTGTACTGCGGTAATATGGTCGTACTATATCTTCCATGCCATCTGTGAATGCAATATGCCTTATCCATTTTATAAAACATATTATTTTTTCAGACATTTTCCGTTTTTATAAGCCATATGTAAGTAGATTTAGTGCCAGTTTAACTATCTTGTTCTTTTCATTATCTTTCCTAAAATAATCATCTTATATTTTCCTCGGACTTAGGGTGTGTTTGGTACAACTCGAGGCGGGTATTGCTAGCTCCACCAGATCCGTGGAGCTGAAGCTGTTGGTACATTAAGAGTGTTTAGATTGATCATCTTGTGTCTATTTTAGACTAAAATATAAACTTAATTCACTTTATTTTAGCCTACAAGTTTCAGATCTCAAATGAAATTAGAATCAAGTTCTATCAAAAGATCTTAATTGAAAGGTATCGCCTCATTTCCTAAAATTCAGTGCTACACAAATAATCATCATTCAACTTCTCAAGCACTTAATTGAAAGGTATTGCATCATTTTTCACTCTTTCATTTTCATTGAACATAGCACCTTTTTAACCTTCGTGCTGATCAAAACAAGCATTATAAAATGAAATTTATAACTTGATGACTGAATTTAGTTGGAAACAAATCAAATTAATTTCACATTTAATTTCCTAGGCTTTGTAGAATATTCTGAGTAAGAATTTATTTCAGAATTGTGAGTTAATCCCAAAAAGATTATAAAAAATGACTAGCTGTTAAATTGGTTGCTATAATGCTACTAGTCCAGAAAAGTAGTTAGCGATGGGCAGGAGATAGCAGTTGCGTAGACTGTTTCCTCTCCACTTCCTGTGAAGGAAATCAATGCAATGACTTTGACTCGAAACCAAGAGTATTTCGCATCACATATATAATTATTATCACTTCCTATCTTGGTGAGAGAGGTTTCCCAATGGAGACGTTCTTATCTGCAATCGTAGGCGAACTCGTCAGTAGATCCCTCTCCTTCTTGATCGACAAATACTGTAAGCCGCCGGCGTCGTCCAAGGAGGAGAGCCAACAGAGACTACAGCTGATGCTGCTCCGAGTTCGCGTCGCCGTCGAGGAGGCCGAGGGGAGGCACGTCACAAACCAAGCCATGCTTCAACAGCTCAACGTGCTGAGAGAAGAGATGTACAGGGGCTACTACGTGCTCGACAAGGTCAGATGCCAAGCCCATAAAAGCGATGAAGTGAGCTATTCTTCCCTATCAAAATTCAATTCTGGCAAGCGTGTTCGTTTCTATACTGGCAGTAGACACGGAAAAGATGAGTTGGAAGAGATGCTCCAAAGTGTAGAGTTGACTGTTACTGCTATGAATGAATTTGTTATATTTCTGAAGAACTACCCTCCTATGTGTCGCCAACCATATAGCATATGTATGTTTATGGAGAAGTGCATGTTTGGCCGCCAAATGGAGAAGGAACGGATCGTCAATTTCTTGCTGGATAGAGAACCTCCGGAGACTGACAATTTGGGTGTCCTGACAATTATCGGTGCAGCAAAAGTTGGAAAGAGTACACTTATTGAGCATGTTTGCTTTGACGAAAGGGTGCGCAGCCACTATTCTCGTATTATCTTTTTCAGTGAGAATGATTTTAGAGAAGAAAAACCATGCACCCTAAGAGATGGAGTAATCAAATATCAACGTACCTCCTCCTCAGATGAAGAAAGGCTCCTGGTTGTTATTGACCTAGCTGGGGATGTCGATGAGGATGCATGGAGAAAGTTGTACTCGCCTCTCGAAGTTACTTTTCATCGCACAGTAAAATCGTAATCACGAGTCGATCCGACCAGGTCGCAAAGTTTGGAACGACGCAACCTCGTGTCTAGATTTATTGTCTCGAGAAGCTCATTGGTACTTCTTCAAGGTGCTTGCGTTTGGAAGCTCGGATCCTCAAGACCAACCGAAGCTAGCATCCATAGCAAGGAAGTTATTCGATAAGTATTTTGACCAAGAGAAATCTCAGAAATTCCTTGGGCCTTTCATAGATACAAGCAGCATGGCTTACTTTCTTAGAGCTGACCCAATGAATTGGCGCAGGGTACTTGAGTGCTTCGAGGAGAAGGATCAGAAGAATCAGCTACTTAGTAGAGGTCCAAGTGATTTTGGGGTGAAAAGAAAACATATTTTACTTCAACGAATAGCTGGAAGTAGTATGTACTGTGAAATCTACGACCAAGGTCGAGTAGAGCTCGCTAATGAAGAGGCTCCCAAAATTACCATGGAGGAAATTATTTCTGGCAATGTTACACCTCATGGGAGATTTGAGATGGTGGTATGGAAATCTCACTTACCGCCCTATTATAGATACATTTATAGCTGTGAGATTCGCAAGATAAAGTGTATGGTTACGACGAACAACCTCTGTCAGAAGAGGAAGGTATTGAGTTAGTTTGATGCAGTTTGTATCATGTATACATGCAAACTAAATCACTCATTTTGTGAATTTGTGATGCATACTGTTTTGTCCTTAATGTACGTGTTATTGACTTATTTTACATAACTACATGTGCATTTTCTTTCATCCTTTTGTGAATTTGTGATGCATACTGTTTCATCCTTAACTAGATGCAGATGTACGGCGTCGCACCATGCAGGCGTGTGACATCGCACAAGGGTGATTTTTTAGAATTCCTTTTTTTTTAAAAAAAAGGCATAGCTCGAGCTCAGGAGCAATCGTTGTTTGGATTTCCTAGGAAAAATGACTTAGGTGTAATTTTTAAAAATTTTGGAGGGTATTATCGGCGAAAAAGGGAGATAGATGTAATATTAGGATTTTCCGGAGGCCTTTGCATAAAAAATAAATTTTAGAATTTTCAGGAGGCTATTGTCAAAAAAATGAACCCGGATGTGTAATCTCGGAATTTTCGGGTGTAATTTCAGAAATTTTGGAGGGTTATTCTCAAAAATGCCCGAATGTAATACCGTAATTTTTAGGGGCCTTTATGCAAACAACCAATTAAAAAAACTCGGATGCAGTCTTGTAATTTTCGGGGGATCTTTGTGCAAAAAAAAACGATTTCAGGACTTTTGGGGGTCTTCCCTAAAAAGAATGGACTAATATGTAATTTCAAAAACGTTTGGACGCCTTTTCACAAAAAACCACCTGCCATGTGGGCTGGCTGGTTCCCACACCACACGTCGCCAGGCAAAAAATCGGCCGAGGCGACGCACATGAGAGTCGAACATGGTTAAACAGCGAAAACAAATTACTGAAGCCGTATGAAAGGGTAATAAAACTGGGCGGCGTGGCCACGTGTGGAGTGAATACATCGGCTGAAATTGACGTGGTTTGCACGAGGAGGCCGGAACTCTCGGGGATTTAATATACAGAGTATGTATTGTATTATTGACTTTTTGTGCATACTATATGTTCGTTTTCTTTCATCCTTTCTTTCTTATGCTCATTACTCATCTATCTATACCTTTATACTTATACTAATTATACACTCCGAATTAGCTCTTATGTTAACCAAAAAAATCTAGCCATCTGTTTGGTGGACATAAGTTATAATAGCTCAGATTAAAAAAAATCCCTATTAAGTACAATCCAAATTAGATGAAGCTAGTCGTCAACACATTCACTTGCACGGTTTGCATTTATCAGGCGGTTCCAGAAGAGATTATGCTGCAGTTAGCCAAGCACAAAACGGCCAAGGAAGCATGGGAAAGCTTGAAGATCATGAACCTCGGTGCTGATCGGGTACAAAAGGCAAGAATCCAGACATTGAAAAGTGATTTTGAAGCCCTGCACATGAAGGAAGCAGAAACTGTCGATGAATTTGCTGGGAAAATTACAAGTCTGGCGAATCAAATTCGCAGTTTGGGAGATGAATTGGAAGAAGCAAAGCTGGTAAAGAAGTTGCCTGTTTCAGTACCTGACAAGTTCTTGCACGTTGTTGCTGCAATCGAGCAATTCTCTGACTTGGAGGTGATGACGATTGAAGAAGCAATTGGCCGCCTCAAAGCATGACGATCGGGCTTGAAACCGAAACGCGCGCCTTCCTAAACGGACCTGCGGGTCCATGGGGGGCAAGCTGATTATAGTGTTCTACCATATCACATGAGCTACTCAAAGAATTTTTCTTGGGTACGACTATTATGAGATTAACCTTAAACTAATAAATTTAAGGTCATCTCTTTAGGATGTCATATGTCATCTTCTCCATACATCTCTCCTTCCCGTTTCCCTACTCACTTCCCCCATCCCTTTCTTCCCACTCTAACACAAAAATAAAAAATAAAATTAGAACATTTAAACTTTGAAAGTTTTAAATAGGAAGTTTCAACTAAAAAAAAATCAACTCAAAATTTGAAACTCAAAAATTTAAATACAAAATCTCAAATTAGCACGTTTCAACTCGGAAAGTTTCAAATTGAAATGGTCCGTTTAAAATTTAAGATGAAAAAATTTCAACCAAAAAATTTCAAATCAGAAAGTTTCAACTCAAAAAAGAATTAAATGGAAGAATTTAAAATTAGAACGCTATGTGCGCTTGACCGTAAATTAGTACATCCGTTTCCTTTTAGAATGCATGTTACTTCATCTTGAGTAGCTATCACGTGACAGGGCCCTGCATGTGATGGGCTTTCTTAGCATTGGAACTTACTGGGCCATCGGAAGAATAACTCCACGCGTCACGCGCACAGTGCAAACCGCACAAGAAGCAGCGTGCGGTTAACCGTAAACTAATCATTCCGCTTTTTCTTTGAGTTCGATGTGGAGCAGTGTTACTTGCACACGGACACAAGAGTTGGAATCTAACTCGGATTCAAGTGTCTGATTTGGCAAAAAATTTTAGACACAGGAGATGTTACTTGGAATCAGACATAGGTATTAGAATCTGATTCAAGATTTCTGATTCGGCAAATTTTTTTGAACATAAGTGTTCGAGTAACACTGATGTGGAAGCGATTAAGAATATAGCCTTAAGCTCAGTTGATACATGGTCAAATGTGTTTGGGCACTGCTGGATGAAATAACTGACTGAGAAGTTTTAAACGGTCAACAAAGAAAGAGCAAAACATAGCATCTATTCTACAACGGAAAAACAGAGTTTTTCTGGGCCAGCTACAGAAAACTCTGCTGAAGTAGAAACGACGAGGCGATCCCTATTTCAAGACCTTTTCAGAAGCCTCCATGATTTGTTTTCCGCGACAAGCTGCACGGTCCGGTGATCCTTGCCTTGCCGGGGTTCCATCCTTCACCGGAGCTGGAGACCACGATCGCCGCCTGTTCCAGAACCTTTGCTGCCCTGCAGAGCGCTTCTTTGTTTGAGTCATTTATCTGTAGTCGAGACCAGTAATTCAACCAATAGCAACTTAGAAATACAAAGCATACTGGATCAGATGGCAGCTTGCGCTCAAAACATGCACCATTGCCCAACCAACTATCCTCCCAATACCGAATCCTCTCCCCATTACCAATAATTCTCTTACAGAAAACATAAAACTGTTGTCTAATTTTCAACAGTCCTGACCAGAAACGAGAATCCCCAACTTTGCAGTTAGTTGGGTAATTATTTGAGGAGAGGTGCTTCTATACTTTTCTTTTTTACAGTTGCACAAATATTAAAATATGAATGAATAGTAAATGGTGATTACTTATCCATTCGTTTACTTCAAGATTTATACAACTTGTATTGAAAGAAAAAGCATCGAAACACTGCTCTTATTTGAGAGGATAAACATTTCTTCCTTATCATATGTTGTTTCATGGCCTATTTTTATATGCTTTTGGAAACCATTGGCCATTTCTGTTTCATGCTTCCAAAGCCATTTCCCTAACAAAGCCTTATTCATTGTGTCCAAATCTAACACACCAAGAGTTCAAGACCCCCTTTATTTTGATAATAATCCAATCACACCATTTCTCATTAAAGCCTTTCAATCTCATTACTTGATATAAAAGGGAACATATCTAGTGCTAAAGGTAATTTCAGTGGTAACATGCTAAAATCTAATCTGGACCCTTAGATTAAGTTTTGAAGGTTGAGATTCAACTAACCAGCTATGTGTGAAAGCATTTATGACAATTGGCTGTTTCGAGGTGGCAAATGTAAATGCTTTCACACATAGCTGGTTAGTTAAATCTCAACCTTCAAAACTTGATCCAAGAGTCCAGATTAGATTTTAGTATGTTAACACTGAAATCACCTTTAGCACTAGATATGTTCCCGATATAAAAATGGCCATTTAATCTTATCATATGTTTTTTTCCCCGCGAAATCACCTTTAAAAAGGATTCCAGATTGATTCTTTATATGCAAAGTATTAAGGGTTCCATGAAGCGTAAGAGCTCCTTCCGTAATGTTCCTATTATAAATAAAGGCGGTTTGATTCAGGGAAATCACCTGATCAGCCACTACTTCCATTCTATTCATTAAAATCTTAGTGAAAATCTTAAGACTCACATAACATTTAGAAGACAAATAGGTCTATATTTTTTAATCTGTTTAGCATCTTCGCATTTAGGTAGTAGTGTAATTACCCCAAAATTCAATCCTGAAATGTCCTGCGACAGCAATTGCCGATTTGTGGCAGCAAGTGCACAGGTGATTGATGCGATTTCAAGCCCGGCCACGATTGAAGCTATGCCCTGCATTGAAGGTGTTTCTTTGGCCCTGGATTGCAATTTGGCCAGGTGCATCATTGCAACCGACTGCCTGCAAGTAAGTCATCAATAATATGCCAAGTCCAAATTGATGTGAGTATAGTATGATTTTGCTGGAGATCGGGATTAAATCTGAAGAGATCCATGAGGTCAACTTCTGCCATGAAGGCAGGGATCCAACGAGGAGGCTCATCGTCTTAGCTACAAGTATGTGCTCGTCGGCGCCTGCCCAGTATTCCTGATTGCTAAGATCGTCGGAGTTTTTAAATGTCCCTGTGATGATTAATGAATAAAGCTAGCCTGCCTTCCACTCAAAAAATGTGTCATATGGTGTAACTTAGCAAGATTATCCTAACATCCAATCCGATACCTAACACCCATCTAATCGAAAAGCAAAAAAAGCTAGCTGACTAATGCTCGACGAGATGTTTAGGATGAGCAATGATTGGGAGATACTAGCGCTCGGACGTTCGATCACTGTTCATCTCATCGAACGCCTCTTGCAATATTTTTTTTCTACGCGTGCAATATTTTTTTCCGACTCGTGCAACATTTTTGTTGAATGCTTGCAACATCCGTTTACTGTAGCAATTTTCACTGTTTATCGAAGGAAAATGTTGCACACATATAAAAAAAATGTTACAGTATATCCGAAAATTTCGGACGTCCGAACACAAGTCATCATAGAAATGTTGCATGATAGTAGTACGTACATCATGGAAAGGCAAGGACGGTACACTCCCGCCGCATTAGTCCCGTATCGTGGAATCAATAAAGGATCCATCCAACTTTGCGAGAAAGAAAGAAAGAAAATGGCAGTAGACATTATTAGGGCATGTACAAAGGAGAGCCCAAGAGTGTCTCTTAGCACAACCACCCAAATAAAAAGACAGCATTAAATATACCTCATACAATGGGTTATCTCTAACCATTGTCTCTCAATAATGAGATGCTAATTAAGTTCTTCTATATGCTACTTGATCAAGTCTGCACACATCCTTGTTGCTTTTTTTATGTAACGATATTGCCGATACATATATTCATGCTAGAAAACCAAGTCCTGGCACTTCACTTTTCTAACTACCGCATGTATGGCATCTGCGAGATGTGATTCAAAGGTCCTGGCACTCAAACCAGCCATACTGATCCTCCTGCAAGGGACATATATGACTTGCCCATGTGAACTAGTCATAAGAAAACTTTTAAAAGAAAACTACCGTGAATAAACCAGCAAAATTTATAAAAAGTGATGAACAATAGTACAGACTTTCTGACCAATACAGACATTTCAACAAGATTCTAACATTTTAGTACAGATTGGTCAAGGTAATTCAGGACAATTCATAAGCCATCAGAACAATTTCAACCTCAAATATTAGTTGTGCAATATGCTCCTGAAAAATAATAGTGGAACAAATATTAGCTGTACTGCTACCTTGTTGACTATCCTCATCCTCTGAGCTTGCGTTATTTGAGACAGCCAAAGCCTCTTCCTCAAAATGCTCACGGCCCTCAAGCAGAATCCCAAGGTACTTGAACATGTTGCTTTGGATCATTAGTTTGATAGTGGCAAGTTCTTCTTGGGTAAATCTAGTGCTGTACAATAACTTCTTAGCCTGTTTCATAAAAACCAAACGTCATGCAAGTGTATGCCAAATATACATTTGAAAAGTTGACTCCTCAAGTCTCAACTGAAAATTGTATCATCCATTCATGAGAATGAACAAGAATGCTACATAAGGTCTTTCAGACATTTCATTGAATAAAGCAAGATACCTATGGTGACTAGACTACACGCGTAAAATGCATCAACGCTAGCTTGCGATTCTGCAGTAGGAGGGGCAGATGAGGCGGTAGCCGACGTACTTATGATCGAACTTGTGGAGGAGGCGGCGGCATGCAGTCGTCGAAGGTTGGTCGGAGCGGGGACGGCCGCTTCTTGGCCGTGAGTGCGGTAAGCGAGGCGTAAGCGTCGCGCTGGTGAGTGCTTCTTAGGCATGGCGGGTCGAGTCGGTGAGGATTTGGAGAGGATTTGTAGTGGCGTGGAGGGAGGAGGGGAGAGGCGAGGCGGGGAGGTGGGGAGGAGGAGGGTGGCGTGGTGGGAGGAGGCAAGACGAGGAGGACGGAGGTGGCGGTGAGAAGGAGGAGGCGCGGTGTGTCGGGTCGGGCGGGCGGGGCATGTGGCATGCTTGTCTGGAGGCGCCGGCAGAGAGCTCGACTCGGCCAGGACAGAGGCGCGAGCACTCGTCCTCCGTGAAGGGTCGCCGGAATCGTCGGTGGTTTTGGTCGCCGACGTGGGGCTTGGGCCGTGGCTTTGGGGGTTGGTTGGTTCAGCGACAGTCGCACCTTCGTCGCTCCGATGGTCTTCGCTCCTGCGTCGCTCCGATTTCGCGCCTTCATCGCTCCGATTGCTAAATCGATCTCGCCGCATGGGATTGGGATCGATTTAGTGTTGGAGACGGAGAAAGGGGCGGCATCATAACGCCGACGCAGATGATCTTTGTGGCTTGAAATCGGAGCCCAAAGCGTTGCCGTGAAGAGCCGTCTCTTCCGGTTTTTTGACAAAACCTCCGCCACGTCATCAAATTACTGCCAACTCAGCTCTAAAAGACAGGGTAATTAAGGGCATTGTACATGCCCTTACAAGTCATTGATGCGAATGGCCTCTTAGCTTATGTTTTTGGCCCCCTCTATATCGTCATTGTATTTTCAGCATATATCTGAACCGCAACAGCAGTGGCAAGAGACATCTGTGTCCTACTGCAATTCAGTACCGAGCAGTATGGGACCGCGGCAGGAGCAATCGACAGCAGCATTGGAACAGGAAATGTGCACTCAAGGTCAAGGGACCATTTGAGCCAAAATGTGCACTCAAGGGACCATTTGTGCCGAGGCTTCTATTAGTATATGGCGGGCGCCTTGTTTGTCTTTACCACCAGAGATGGGAGATAGATATGTTTTTCGACCCAGTGGCAGACAGCAGGGGCCCACCGACCGCTGGTAGGGGAGACATGCTGGGCCCAGAAAGTGTAGCCTCAGGTTAGTTGTGGGCCCGCCCGCCTTCTTGGACTCTTCTCAATTCGCGGGCAAAAACAGGCGCCGACATGCAGCTCCAAAATAGCGATAGCAAAAAGGAGGTATCGAGGTGGGCCCCTGCATGGCCCAACAGATTACACCTGCTTGCTACTCCTCCTACAAAGGAAGGGTAAGTTTCTCAAAAAAATACAAAGGAAGGGTAAGATGGTAATCATACCCCTACTAACGTCACAAAAATTGCCGGCCTGGCGTGCGTTCAAAAACTTTTTTTGTGTTTTGGTCCTTACATAAATTACGAATAGGTTCTTCGCGATTTTTTTGTGAGGGAAAGATATTTTTTCCTAAATCGCGTTTGGGTCCCTCGTGCGCCATTTTACGGAAAAAAGCTCCCGTTAAATTCAAATCGCGAACAAGCCCTTTTCTAATTTTTTAAGATAGCGGACAGGTCCAAAAACGTAACAGTCAGGTCCTTTCTCCTTAGTTTAGGTCCTTTCTCCGTTTTTTCCAGAAAAAAATATTTTCGTCACCAGAAATATGTGTGCAGCTCTATCTCTAGACTTTTTTTCTAACTCAATTTCCCATCTCGATCTCTGATATTTTTTAAAATATGTATTATTACTCGGTAAACGCGTAGAGTGTTAGACTCGACAAAAGAAGGTTGTCATCTCTAATAATTTTTCACCCTTTTCCCTCTAGATAGATACCGAAAAAAACGTATTGACGTTTGGATCATTCCGACTGTTTTACACGAAAAGAACCTTTCGATTTAGCGCAAACGTAGATGCACTTTTGTTTTTTCAACCGTTTCGCGCGTTTCCTCGATGATTTTTTAAAAAAAACACCGACGGAAAAAAACCGAAATTTTTCTCACGAAAAAATAACGCACGCGGCGTATACACCGCGCAAACTATCCTAGTGTTACTTACTCGGCCACGTTTCTTGTTTTTTCCCTTCTATTATATATGTGATTATCCTTCGAATATTCTCAACATTCTTGATTGTCATTAGGATTGATCTACAATGATAACTCTTTCCAACCCTACCAAAGATTTTATGCCTTGCAGACTGAAGCGCACATGAGCCAAGAATGTGATCTTTCTTTAGGATCCGAATTGGTCTAGCTAGATTCTCCTTTTAGGGGCAGCATAAACTTGAACTAAATATTTCGGGGAAAATTCTCCTATTAGGGTAGGAGCACGTCTTCTGTTACTCCGTAAAAGAACAGTCTCTCCTTCTGGTTGTTCAGCTACGAGAATTGTATTGTTTCCTAGGACTGAATATCCTTATAAGAGAAGTGCTTATATACATCACTATATATTTTTACACACCATACGCTCTGTTTTAAACAACATATATGATTCATATAGGTACGGTGGAGCTGCATTCTCTGTTTCCACAAACAACAGGATTGGGTTTGTCTGGATCGGTTAGGTCAAAATCTTGAAGATAAACATGGATCTAGCTAGCTTCCACTCACACCCACAGGGCAGAGAGACAACTGTCCGCGAAATTGAGGAACAATGTGTCGGCATGGAGCCTGTGACACATGGACTAACTACCTTTCTGAATGATGGATTGACTCTTTAATTCCTTCCCTTTGATGACAAGAGATGCATGAACTTGACGGATTATGAGCTATATATGATCATCAGGCCCGTGTATAATAATTCATGCAATTGTGTGTAGTGTGTACGTAGCTTTCTTTTTCTCGATCGAGACTTGTGTTGCAACAGATTACTAGGGGCCAATGAACGACATGAGAGAGACCCGACGGGTGGACGTCCCATGGATCGTTAATATTGCAATAATAGCTTGGGCGCTAATCTATCCATCCAAACTTGTCACGGCCAGTCCATTCGTTCCCATCCATCGACCGAGAGTGACACGATGAAATCCATATATGCCACGCAGATCGGCAGCACTCTCCGTCCAGATCGATGTTGATGTGGATCTTGGGCGACGACCCTCACTTTCAGATGTTTAAAAAGACCGACTTCCTAAGTTTTTAAGGGAAAAAGTTCACCCCGGCTCGATCCCTTGGCTTCTAATTTTCGTCTTTCGTGTTCAATACTGTTTAGAGCCCGTCCCTCAACAGAAAAACTATATAAATTACATCCCTATACCGACATCACGTTAACCGTCGCATCATCACTTGATGCTACGTTGACTGCCACGTTTGACCGCTTAGAAGAAGAGAAGAGAATAGAAAAGAATTGAAAATTCTCTCTGTTTCCTAAGAGATGTTATTTTAGGTTCTTACACTTCCACCAAGTTACATTCATAAAAGACTGCATTACCCCCTCTTTATTGTATTTTGATAATATGTATTACTCTAGTATATAGTAATAAATGACACTGAAAAAAGCTAAATGGAAGAGGTATAGAAAAATGATAAAAAAATAACTTTAAAATTGTAGAATGATATGTCAAAATTTGAAAGCTAGAATAATACTACGTATTGGAAAACGGACGGAGTACTAAGTAAACAATATGACACTGTAGATTGAAAAGTTGAAAAATGTTAAATGCTTTGGGGGAACCGGTTGCCACTTGGCACATGAAACTCACATAATAATTAATCGTTGCTACTATTGGAATTTCCATGTAAAAAGATACATTACCGAACCTATTTAATGCATATTACTTAGAACAAACAGTAGTGCTATGCAAAACATTAAGCCACCTGTGACTGCAACAACATCAAACTAATTAATAGGGAATGCTTGGTTTAAGATTCCGTTTTCTAGCTCGGATGATCGTGCAGGCGCACAAGTGCCACACACCTGTTGCACCTACACAAACTCTCAACGGTTACCTGTACAAGATCTGGACCCAAGAAAGAAAGCATCGATTGCATGCACTGTCATCAATCACCATCTTCTCATTTGTCCGTAATTTTTGCAGGATAAGCCCAGAGTTTTCGGTTGTAAATTAAGTGTGTCTGGCTCAGCAAAAGAAGTCAAGTAAGGAACATCCATGCAAGTTCGTTCGTTAACCAAAAAGGTCAGAGAGAGAGAGAAAGTGACCAATTTTTGCCCACAAAACAAAAAGGCCATTCGTAATTTCGTGTCCAATTATCCATCCACTCGTATAAACACACACGAATATTCTTCGTGTCTCCACCATTAAAAACTGACAAAAAAAAAACGAAATTACAGACGGGTACTCCTGTAGCTGAGACAAAACTCTCGGCCGTCGGATGCGAGATCTACGGTGAATCTAAGATCGAAACTATTCCCTCCGGTCATAAATAGAGGTTACTAGTTATGTGCCCGTACGTTGCAACGAAAACTCAATTTGCGATAAAAAGTTTATTTGTAAAGAGCACTAACAGTGGCAAAGGTGGGTAATTAAAAAGCAATGGCAAAGGTGGGTAATTTTGATGAAGTGGTGCAGGCAAAGATGGGTAATTAAAGAGCAGTGGCAAAGGTGGGTAATTTTGATGAAGTGACGTAGGCAAAGGTGGATAATTAAAGAGCAGTGGCAAAAGTGGGTAATTTTGATGAAATGACGTGGGAAGAAACTCTCACTTTATATAGTAGAGATTTTAGACATCGACGCGACCTCAAAACTCAATTTTGATCACTAATTTCTATATAATATATTTAAAAAATCAAGTAAAATTATAATATTATGAAAGTGCGTATCAAGACGAATATACATTTATGATTTTCAAGTATTAAATGTACATATTTAAAAAGATATAGCTAGCTAAAATTTCAAAAGTTTAACTCTACGTGTCTCAAACCGACGAGTTTTGATGGACAGGAGAGCTCAACTAACTAAAACTCCCTTGGGTCTCGAATATGGACGCTCCCGTGGCGCTTGGTCGATCGCCGGGCGCGCCGTCGCCGAGCCTTCATGCACCACAGGTCCTCTGCCGAGAGGCGAGGCGGGCGGCACGCCTTGCCTTGAGCGGCTTCGCCGCGCCAACCTCGGTAGCCACCACTCGCGCTCGGCCGCGTGCCACGTTGTGCATGCATGCCGGAGCAATGCAGTGACAGCCGTGGCGCGCTGGACCGTCGCCGCCGAGCCGTCAGACGAAGTGCATCGAGCAGCTCGAACAGGTTGGGGATGGGCGGATGCCGAAACCACGGGCGCGGCGCGTCGGCGTTCGCGTGGCGCGCGCGCCAGGCGCCAAGACCTCCAGCGAACGCGTCCTTGCGATTCCACACGCCAGCTGGCGCCCACGACGCAGCGGGACGCCAGAACTCCTCGACGCCGCGCCACCGCGTCCCTGCCGCACCGCGAGGAACGTGCCCAGCGGCAATAATTGCGCAAAGACGGCGTCGATGTCCGCGGGAAGAACTTCGGCGGCTCGCGGCGCCGATAGAGCTATCTCGGCCTCGTCGCGGTCGAGGCGACGACGGAGGCGCGATGGCGCGCGCGAGGTCGTGGCGGAATACCGGTGCACGAGGACGGAGGGCGGCGGAACTTGTCGAGCCGCAGCGGCCGGTGAAAGGCGCACCGAGGCGTCGTTGTCCTGTCGGTGGCGGCGTAGGCGTACTCGGCGTCCATCTGCCGGAACCACTCTTCCATTCTCTCGACCAGCTTCGTTCGATTCCTTTCCTTTGTGGATCGGATGATGCATGCTATAGCTTTGTGCAATCAATTAAACCGCAATGCGTCGACGGCGTGACGATTGATCAGAAAGTAGTAGTTACCGGTGGCGAGGGGAGACGCAGAAACCGCCCTAGTCGTGACCCCGACCATCACCAACACCACGGTCGGTCGTGTCATGGTCGATGGCGGCAACTCCCTCAATTTGCTACAGGCTGGGGCGCTCGATCGGATGCAGATTCCCAGGTCGAAGGTCAAGAACGTGGCCGTTCCTTTCTTCGGGATCGTCCCTGGAAGCTCGACCACGCCTCTGGGGCAGGTGGTCCTACCCGTCACTTTCGGCGACTCGGCCAACTTCCGTACGGAGCTAATCACCTTCGAGGTGGTCGAGGGGGACCTTCCGTACAACGCCATCCTCGGGAGGCCAGCCTTGGTCAAGTTCATGGCGGCCAATCACTACGGCCACCGGTGAATGAAGTTGCCTGGACCCAACGGTGTCATAACCGTGCGGGGCGACCTGCAGGCGGCTCACAGGTGCGAGACCAAGGCCTTGGCCCTTGCCGACGTACTACCCCCACGAGGCCCGGAGGCCGAGGGTAAGAGCGCCCGCCAGAAGGCGGCTATCCAGTCCGACGGTCCGACGAAGGGTGTGCCGCTCGAGGAGAACGACCCGACCAAGTGCATCCACATCTCGGCCGGGCTGAGTTCCAAATAGGAACTCGCGCTCGTCGCTTTCCTCCGCGCCAACAAGGGCATCTTTGCCTGGGAGCCCGCGGACATGCCCCGTACGGCAGAAGTTGCGCCGCTTCTCTCCGGAGAAGATGGCAATCATCAAGGAGAACCTTGACAAGCTCTTGAAGGCCGGTTTCATTCGTGAGGTCAACTACTCCGAATGGTTGGCGAATCCGGTCATCGTCCAGAAGAAGGGCGGTAAGTGGAGGATGTGCGTGGACCACACGGGCTTGAACTTCGGCTGCCGAAGGACAACTTCCGCTCCGCGCGATCGACGGATCATCGACTCCACCGCAAACGCCAAGATACTAAGCTTTCTGGACGCCTACTCAGGGTATCACCAGATCAAGCTAGCACCGGACGACGAGAGCAAGACAGCGTTCATCACGCCGTTTGGCACCTATTGCTACACGACCATGTCGTTTGGTCTGCGCAATGCCGGGGCCACTTTCCAACGTCTGATGACCAAGACGTTCGACCCCCAGATCGGGAGAAACCTTGAGGTCTACGTGGAAGACATCATCGTCAAAAGCCTCTTTGAAGGTGACCACGTTCGAGACCTCGAGGAGACTTTCGCCAACTTGGCCAGGCACAAGATCAAACTCAACCCCGAGAAGTGCGTGTTCGGCGCTGCGTCGGGAAAAGTGCTCGGCTACATGATCGGGAGCTCGGGGGTTGGCCCGAACCCAGAGAAGATCGAGGCGATCGAGAAGATGGCACCTCCGACCTCGGTCAAGCATGTGCAGAGCCTCACCGTTGCATGGCCGCCTCAAGCGAGTTCATCTCGAGGCTCGGTGGCGGGGCTCTGTTCTTTCGAGTCTCATGGAAGCAGGGAATTTTGAGTGGACCCGGAAGCCACAGCGATCTTTCGGCGACTGAAGGTATATCGTCCACCCCACCGCCATACGACCCCTCAGCCCGGCGAGAAATTGCTGCTCTACCTTGCGGCCACCTCTCGGCCGTCGTGGCTATCTGGTGGCGAGCGCAGTCCCAAAGACACCCAATCTACTATGTCGTGAAGTCTTGCACGGCCCAAAGGCGCTACCCGCAGTAGTCTGGCGCCAGTATGCTCTTCTCATGGCCTCGCGCAAGCTTCGCCATTACTTCCAGGCGCACTCTGTGGTTGTCCCAAGCAACTTTCCGCTCGGGGACATCTTGCGGAATCCAGAGGGCGGCGGACGGATCGCCAAGTGGGCTATGGAGCTGGCGGCGTTCGACGTCCAGGTCGTAGCCTGAACGGCTATCAAATCACAAGCGCTCGCCGACTTCGTGGTCGAGCAGACTACCCAGGATGCACCCGAACCCGAGGTCGAGGAAGAACGACCCTGGACCATGTTCTTCGACGGATCAAGGTCCTTCAAGCGCTCGGGGGCTGGAATCCTCATCCTCACCATGTGGCGACCACGAGGTATGTTATTCGCCGGGCTTCCGCGACCAATAATGTGGCGAGTCTGAAGCCCTCTGGCGGTCTGCGGGCTTGCAAGGCATTGGGCGTACGACGGTTGGTCGTCAAGGGTGACTCTCACTCGTCAACCAAGATACAACAAGGAGTACCAAAGGCTCGGAAGACTCGATGTCAAAATACCTAGCCGAGGTACGCAAGATGGAAAAGTGGTTCCGAACACGGAGCTCAAGCACATCCCTAGGAAGGACAATTCAGTAGCGGACCTCCTCTCCAAGCTCGGTTCCTCGGCGACGACCTCCCGCCCGGCGTCATCCTCGAGACATTGGCGGCCCCTCAATATCCGACCAGCGGTCCTTCTGCATACGGTGGAGGGTACCCCTTCATGGGTGAGCCCATCTATAATTTCTCGCCAAGGGTGACCTCTGCCCGACTTCGCCGAGAGAAGCAGGATCAAACGCCGGGCGAGTTTGTACGCGCTCGTCGACGGGGCACTCTACAGGCGGAATGTCTCCGGCATTCTCACGCGGTGCGTCTCTACGGAGGAGGGTAAGTACCTGCTAAATGACATCCATTCAGGCCTGTGTGGGGCACACTCTTCGTACAGGACGATGGTCGGCAAGGCTTTCCGCATGGGCTATTACTGGCCTTCGGCGCTTCAGGATGCCCGTGACATCGTTCGTACTTGCCGAGCATGCCAGTTCCACACCCGGAAGTCGCACCAACCCGCCTACGCGCTCCAGACCATCCCGCTCGCTTGGCCCTTCTCGACGTGGGGGCTCGACATCCTCGGCCCTTTTCCCTAAGCAACAGGAGGGAAGAGGTTCCTGTTCGTCGCCATTGATACCTTCACCAAATGGATAGAAGCTGAACCGGTCTCGACCATAACGGCTCGAGCGGCAGTTCGCTTTTTCCGCTTGAGCGTGGTCACCAGGTATGGGGTTCCGTGCAAAATTATCACTGACAACGGTACACAGTTTACCAGTGAGTTGTTCCAGGAGTTTTGCGTGGAACTCAGCATCAAAATATGCTTCGCCGGTGGCTCATCCCCGAGTGCGGAGCAAAGCACGCGCCAGCGCAAATCGTCGAGGCGTCAAGAAGCGAGTTGCGAGATGAACTCGAGCGATTCAGCAAGACACGGGTGGACGAACTCCCCACCGTCTTATGGTCTATCCATTACCACATCAAGCCGAGCCACGAGGGTCCACACCTTTCCGGCTTCGTGTTGATGTCTGAAGCAAATCCGCCTCCGAGGTCGCTGGCTCTGCCAGAGTCACAGTCGACGTGTCGACCGAGCATGAGAGGTCTCTCGACCTTGCCTTAGCGAAGAAGTAAGATGCCAGTGCCTTTGCTACGATCAACGATTACCGCAAGCTCTTCGCAGACATGCGTCTCGATCGATACGACCTAGGAAGCTCCTTGTTGGGGACTTAGCCACGAGGCGGATTTGCATCTTGCCCAACACCAACAAGTTATCCCCGGTGGGAGGGCCCCTATAGAGTCGTTTCAGCGGATCGCGCGGGCTTACACCGGCTAGCGATGCCTGATGGCAGAGAGCTCTCTAGCTCGTGGAACATAGATCAACTTCAAAAGTTTTATGTGTAACCTCTTTACCCTGAGTTTCAATAAAAGCTATTTCGTTCTCTCTCTTTCTTGTTTATGAATATCATTATTTTTGCCCGACGCCTTTCGAACACGACCTCCGTACGCTACGCACTCCCCCGTAACATCGCGCGATCCACGCTCGCTCCTGGTGGTCGGGCTAACCGTAAGCCCACACTTCGCAATCCAGCTCTCTCGCACTCGAGCTCGATTTGTAAGTCGCGGTTGTAACCATCAAGGCGAGACAGGCTCGAGGTCGTAAGGCGAAACGTCAGTCCAGGCGAGTTTCTTGCTTCTGCCATTCTCTCTCTCTCTCTGGACATTTTCTTTACTCTGCAGGTCGCGATCGTTTGCTCACGTCTAAGTCTTGTGTCCCGGTAAGCGTTGCTCGACCTTGGACCCAACGAAATTTGGATAAGGGTAGGTAGCCGGCAAACGACCCAAGGAGCGCGACCAAAGGCAGAACAGATACACACCACAGAACTTCGACTAAGTGGATTAACGCAAAATGAGTTTGTCCTTCCTATGTACATTTTACCCCACTAGAATTCTATGTAGGGCTCTTTCTTTACAGGGCGGCCATTTCGCGGTCAAGCTTCTCCTGCTCGAGCTCGGCGATTTTGGCGCGCAGGGTCGAGAGCTCGCCCTGCAGCTGAAGGGCTTCCTTGGAGGCGTCCGCGGCTCGGCGGTGTTCGTCTTGGAGCTGAGTCATGGCGCTCGTCGCCGTCTTCTTGGCGCGCTCGAGCCTCCCTTCGAGCTCCGAGACCTTGGCCTCGAGCCCGGTAGGCACCCTCGCCGAGGAAGACGACTGATTCGCGGCGGCCTTCTCCAACGCCTCGACCTTGGCGCGCTCGTCCTCGATCGCCTTGCCGGCACGCTCAAGCCTCTCCTCGAGCTCCAGGACCTTGGCCTCGAGCTCGGGGGACGTCTTCGGCGGGATCGATGTCCGCTCTGCGGCAGCCTTCTCCAGGGCCTCGACCTTGGCCCGCTCCTTCTCGATCGCCCTGGTCAGGCGAGTGCGCTCCTGCTCCATGGCTTTGAAGCCGTGCTCACGCTCGGAGGACCTGGTCTCCTCGAGCTCGGCCGCATGGGCTACCTCCTGAGCCTTCATCGCCAGGCGGAGGTCGGCGAGCTCTTTGCCCCTGCGCTCGAGCTCGCCCTGGTCAACCTCGATCGTGTCGATGAGCTTGGAGCGCTCTGCCTCCCGCATCTCCACTGCGTTCAGGAGGCCCCTCAGCACGTCAGCGTGCTCCTCAAGGCCTCACAGCCCAAGGGAGACGTGGTCGACCGCCTTCAAGACAGAAAGGGCGGCCCGAGGTGAGAACAAGGTAACACAAAACCAGAACAATTATAAGATACACTCGGCAGGTACCTACCGTACGAAGGCGATTTTCGATGCGTGCGCGGGTGAACTCCTCACGGTCGTCGATACGGTTGCAGGGTATCTCCTCCTCCCCGTCGACCGCTGCGCCGGTGTCGAGGTCGACCTCGGTCACCACTGGAGCGCTTGGGCCGGGACCTTGGGCCCCCACCCCGGCGGCGGCCTGGTCTCCTGTCGTCTTCCCCGGTGAGATCAGCTTGTCAACAGGGGGAGGCGTGGCGGCAGCACTGGTCCCGACCTCCACGGCCGGGGCCCCGCTCGACCCCGGCACCAAGGGGACGGTGGCCGGGTCCGCCGCGGCCTCCTTGGCCTTCATGGCCTGGGGGGCTGCGGCCTCAGCGTCCAACTTGTGCATCGAGAGAAGTTGTAGGGCCCTCATGACTGACCATCCTCGAACCCCGTGGAGGACGGTCTCGACACGGAGCTTGATCAGTGGTCGGGTGAGCCCGAGCCGCCTCAGCGCGCCGCGAGCTCTGGGCGTCCTCCTCATGGTGGCTCGGGAAGGTCGTCGTGGCCGGCTCGTCATGCGCCTCGCCGGTGCTGAAGTCCACGCTGGTCGCGGGCTCGACCTCCTCTTCGTCCGGGTCGTCGACCCCCTGGTAGAACTCACCCTCCAGGGGCGGGCTTGGCGGCTCCAAGGGGGTCCGAGTCGGGCGTGAAGGCCAGCGCCAGACCAGCCGGAAGGTGTCCTCCTCGGACTCAGACTCACCCTGGACAACAAGCATCGTCAGAACGGTCAAGGCTCGAGCTCGGGCGCTCAAGGTCTGCGATCAAAGACATACGCTAAGCCCAAAGGGTGCGGGGAGCGAAGACTAAGAGGCGAGAACCTACAGGGGCCTTGACCTCCACTTCGTCGGAGGGCGACGAAGGTCTTGCCGCCCCGAGGCCGAAGGGGCACTTCGCTTGCGTGACGTCGTGGCTGGGGGCCTCGGGGCTCGTGCCGGTCCAGCGTCGCCCGCTGCAACAGATCCCCGAGCTTGAGGCCCCGGGGCATAGGAAAGCCTGGCTGGCGGCGCCAGCCTCTTCTTTGTGAAAAAAAGCGTCGAGACCAAAGAAGGCGCGAAAGCACAGCTTCGGGGCTCGACCGGCGGATCCTCACCATGGCAGTCGCCCACTCGGCGTGGGTCTTCTTCGCCTCCGGGCGGACCGCGTCGGCCGGGGAAGGTCTTTTCTTCCCCTTCTTGCTCTTGCCCATCCTGGGCAATGGGAGCATCCGCCTGGCTGTGTCGAGCAGCTCTTGGTGGTCCTGCGAATGGAAGGTGTCATTACGGGCCACGGGGTCACTCGGGTCAATCCGTTGGTCGGGAAGGCTTACCTCGGCCTTGCGGCGGAGCATGTTCTTTGGCACGGAGTCGTCCATGGAATAATTGTGCTCCAGTGTCCCGAACATTTCGTTCATCCTGGCGGCCACCCAAGATTCCTTCGGCGCTGCAAAAAGGGAACCATTCTTAAGAGAAGCGTGATGATGGGACCCGAGCAAGACCTCAAGGCGAGGGGGGGCGTACCAGACGTACCCTCACGGGTCGAGTCATCGCGCCCCTGGATCTCGTAGAATGGGTGCTCTCGCATCCGCAGAGGAGACACCCGGTTCCGCAGGAAGTCGACGGCGATCGCCTGCGCAGTGAGGCCGCACTCGGCGCAGAGATGGATGGTGGCAATGGCTTCTTCGTCGGCCTCGGGGTCGTCTGTGTCTGGGGTCTCTTTCTTCCCATCAGCGGGCTTCCCTCGTGAGGGACGGCGTCTTGAGCTCCCCTTTCTTCGGGTAAAACCACCGCTCGGACCATGGCCCCAGGGAGTCCCGAGCTTGGATCTTGGGGAAAGACCACTTGAGCCCCGTCCGCTGGCGGAAGTAGATGCACCCGACCACTGGGTCCTTCGGGCGGAAGAGGTGAAATAGCGGAAGAAAAGTGAGGGGTTGGGAAGGATTCGAGGAACCCTCGCACAGATGGGAAAAGATGGCGAGAGTAAGGATTGAGTTTGGCACCAGGTTTATGAGCTCTATCTCGCAGCTGGTGAGGACCACGGAGAGGAACTCGCTCTCTGGGGTCCGTAGGCCGAATATAATGTGTAATGCTCGGTGCAGACGATCTCGTCGTCCCTGGGGCATGGCTCGGTCTCGTTGCCCGGCAGCCGCCATGTGAATGGATCGAGCGACCTGTGGTCTCGAGCTCCTTCATCCTTGCGGGTGACAGCGTGCTCCTCCCAAGCTTAGCCATAGCGATCGCGGCGATTTGATCGAGGAAGCGATTTTCGCTCGAGCTTCGGAGGCTTGGGAAGAACGGAAACCGATCGGGCGGACTCCTTAAAGGACGTTTGTGATCTCTCCGATTCTGAGCCGCACCGACACAAGTCCAGACAGCGGTGCCGAAGGTGTCTTGGCCGCCATGATTTGACAGCGCAATTAAGGCCTCGGGCGGCGGTTTCGAGAAGACAAGCGTGTGTCGCTAACCGTTCGCATCCGTGCGAGGTTCCGGAGATCAAAGCGGCAGTGTCGTTCATCCACTACTTTGGCGATACGTTTCCGCCGACCTCGACCTCGGTGAATTCGGGCTGGTCGACCATAAACCTCAAGGTCGGCCCGCGTTCGCCACGACCTTAAGCCTTGAAATTTGGTGGCGGTGAGCATCCTTTGACCGGTTTGATCACGGTCGCGGATCCCCGAGCTCGGGCGACCTCCGACCACGACACTGGTGCCGGCGGGCCTTCGACCTAAGCGCGCAGCCCCGAGCTCGGCCCCGCCCGACCTCGAGCTCTGGCGGGCTCCTGACTAGGCGCCGTTGTCCACCCCTGGATCTCGGATCAAGCATTTGACCGGCGGTTGTTCAAGGAATGGGTCGTGGGGCAGGCACAGGAACGTGCGGCAAGTCCGGGGCGATTACTGCCGGCCCTCAACATGCAAGAAGGCCACTTTCAGGGAATCTCTCCGTCCAGATTAAGCGCCTGAGAGGAGGTATAAAGGACAAGGAAGCGCTTGATCTTTCAAGGACACGAAGACAACGAACTCACTACACGCACAAGAGCTTGAGCATTAGACATAGCCATTGTTGAGCTTGAGTTGTAAGCACCCCACTGTACTCGAATAATAGTGAAGAACACCGCCGCAAGGCGACTGGAGTAGAGCTATTACCCTCATAGGGGCTCGAACGATATAAACTCATCTCGTGCTCGTTGCCATCTAGCCTCGACCTTAGACGATTACCATTCCTTCCCCTCGTTTGAGCTGAGCTCGATCTGGGTCCCTAATCACTTAGACCCCCCATCTCATTTCTGCGGTTGATGATCCCGGTCGTCGACACAACTCTTCCTCCTCCTCCCGTGCGATTTAAACAACCACGGCGCTAACGACCTTAGCCACGAGCTCGAGCCACCACTCAACAGGTGGCTGATGCTCTAATAACGGCTTGAGCAGGGCGCGACCAAGGCGGCCCCTCAAAACGCGCCAAGCGCCGAGCGCCCGGCGCCAAGGACGGCGGAAGCCTCGCGACTGGCGCCTCCGCCGCCACCGCGACAAGGGCGAAGACATCCCGACACGGCGCCCGTGCCGAGGCCTCGCGCCCGCGCGCCACCGCTGCCCTGCTGCGGCCGTCCAACTCTTCGCGATATCGGCAACATGCGCGCGGCCTTGGGCACCGTACTGCCGCGGCCAGCACGACGCCCAGCCGAGCCACGGCCTTGACTTGCCTCGGTGGCGGCGAGTGAGCGGAGCGGAGAGGGTGGCGCGTGTTAGCACAAAAAGGGCCAACACACGCCGCCATCACAGCCGAAAGCGAAGCGGGCAAGCAAGGCGGAGAGGGCCGAGGCGGCATTGAAGACCTCGGAACTCGAATCCTTCCGGCTGCGGCGCAACCTCTCCATCATGCTGAAGAAGGCGTTCCAGCGCACCAAGAGGTGCCTGGAACCCTTGGGGGTGACGCTAAACGCGCCCCTGGAGGACTCGGCGCTCCAATTCGCCCACACGACCAGCCAGGCCGCGGTGGCGCTCTGAGGACTCCCTGCCGCCCTAGCCGCTCGCTCCGCCATGGAAGGACGACAGGTCGCGCTCATGGCCGCGACCTACACACAACGCTACTCGCTAGCATGACGCCGCCTTCAATCCCATGGCGGCGGTGGTGGCGTCGTCGAGGAGACTGAGCGAGCGGCTCGGCGAGGCGCAGGTCTTGTAGCTTCTTGAACACGTGGCCGGGATGCTGCAAGTGGAGCAGCCGATCATGGACGTCTCCACTCCTCTGGCCATAGAAGGCGGCGACGACGACGACGAGCTCGACTTCGGCGACGGCGATGAGTGAAGACGGGCAGCTTTCTTTTGTTTCTCTTTGCTTTGTTTGCTCCTGTCAATGAACCTGCGCCCAAAAATGCTTGGACAACTTTTGGATGAACGCATGAATGTTCGATGCATAGCGCTATTCGTATGTTTGCTTATTTCTGTGTGATTGAATTTGCTGGATTTGTTTGTTAGATGGCCAACATTCGACTTAGTCAGAATGCCTCAAAAATACCTAAGTCAGGGTGGCGCCCCTAAGCCCTGCCAAATGATTTTATGTGTTCGCTGTGATCACAAGCATAGATTATGCGGGCCACATAAAATGTAGGCGGAAATGGCCTTAAGAAAAAATGTAAGGCATAGCATGGCCTTAGCGTCGAGGTTTCTGCGAGATTGTTCTTGGTTCAAAACCTTTAGGAACTTAGGCCCGATGATCTCTTGGAAATCTTATTTGCGGCTTGGCGTGTGAAACAACAAGTTTCCGGAGTGTTCTTAGGCCGCGATGCTTTCGGCGGTGACGACTAGCGGTGCTTGAGGAGCCAACCCGAGGCGTCTGAGCCGTGATTGAGTCTGAGTGCCTAATCGCCAGCTCCGGTAACTTGGTCTCGCCGGACGCTAATACCTAGTGCATTTACTTTTATCATGAGGGGCCGTCAGTTTTTGATGCTTGCGACAATCACGCACAACTTGACCCATCTTAGAGCATGATCATAAGGAAATGGCCAACAAACGTAGTATATAAAGCGCTTATCTTGTTTTATATGCATTGGGCGGCGACTTGGCGATAGGCGGCGACTGGCAGAAACTGGCGGCGACCCCAAGCCAGCGGGCGACCACCCTTCGAAGCGCAAGGCGGCGGCTTGGAGGCTGGTGAGCGACCCCAAGCCAGCTGGGCGACCGGCCGAAGATCTTTGGGGCCTTTGGCGAAAATAAGCCAGTACTCTTACGCATCCTGCGTGTATAGATAACTACCAGAAGGATAAGTAAACGTTTGGAAGGGCATACGCGAGGTAGGCCTGAAACATTCCAAGTCCCAGCACGAGGTGTCCTGGCTCGCCTTGTTCGGGTTCTAAATCCTCGTGACCCTCCAGGAAATCGAGCATGACGACCCGTGTGTCCAAGCGGCGAGTTTTTGGGGTGGCATTAGGTGGCGGTGCTCATGGTGGCGATAGCGGTGCCGAGGAGCCAACCCGAGGTGTCGCGAGCAGCGTCTGAACCCTGCACCTAGCCCACCCCCCAATCGCCCGTACTAAGCGCACACAGACGTCGGGGGTCGCCATGGATTCACGAAGGATTTACCAAATGCGCGGAACCAGAGACATATATGCGCACGATCGCCATTCAAAGCACGAAAAAGAGGGACAATAATGGCAAAGCAAAAAGCTTTCTAGGCAGCGACCTTCTTGATCGCCGATGGCCGTCGTCGGTAGGAGGGCGACCTCGAGGCCGATTGGAACAAGTCATTGGTACCTACAATTTCATAAGGATAGAACTTCCGCATGACTCAATGTTGTAGGAGTTCACTAGCTCTTCGCCGTCCTCGGGGCTAGCCGGACCGCCCGGCCGAGATCTGAGACCACCTTGAAGGGCCCTCACCGGAGACGGCTTATGCAACCCGGCATCGTCTCAATTTCAGTACAAGACCAGGTCACCTTGCGGTGTTCTCTTAGAGACCGGGTGGCGTGGTACGCTGAGGTTTTCTTCGATATGGCGGGCGCGCAAGGCGGCCCGATCCCGCACCTCCTCCAGGAGGCTAACTTCCTCTCACCGGAGGTCTTCTTGATCTTCTTCATTGAATGCGGAGATCGCGGAGAGCCGAACGACAGCTCGGAGGGGAGAACAGCTTCGGCGCCATACACCAAGAAGAAGGGTGTCTCGCCGGTCGCCCGACTGGGTGTGGTGCGAAGCGACCACAGCACAGCCGGGAGTTCTTCCGTCCATCTCGCACCCGCTTGTGGAGTCGATCAAACGCCCTTGTCTTGAGGCCCTTCAGTACCAGCGCGTTGGCGTGCTCTGCTTGACCATTGCTCATGGGATGGGCCACCAAGGCAAAGCATACCTTGGTGCCCATTTCTTCACAGAACTCCAGAAAAGCCGCGCTGGTGAACTGAGTGCTATTATCGGTGATGATGCGATTGGCGACTCCAAAGCGGGTGAAGATCCCGCGCATGAACTTAACAGTGGTAGCGGCCGTGATGGCACGCACTGCCTCGACTTCGACCCACTTGGTGAATTTGTCGATGGCAACGAAGAGGTGGGTGAAGCCCCTGTGGCCGCGAACGGGCCGGGATATCGACCCCTGGACGCAAGCGGCGGAGAGGCGGGATGGTTTGCGAGCTTAGAATTTGGTCGGTGGAGTCTACTGGCGAAGAAGCGACAAGCCGCGTCTCACCGGCTTCGCAAGCATCCTGGAGGGCGGTAGGCCAATAAAATCCTTGGTGAAACGCCTTGCCGACTAGAGTTCGGCCGGACATATGGCTCCCGACACGCCCCATGGATATCGAGAGCGGTGCTCCCCTCTTCCCGAGTGATGCACTTGAAGAGAACTCCATTTACGCTCTGGCGATATAGGTCCCCACCTACGAGTATAGCACTTGGCCTTCGTGCAATCTTCTCAATTTGAGGCATCATCGTCGGGATCACTTGGTCACGCAGAAGGCCGGGATAGGGTCCATCCATCGATCTTCACGCCCAAGGGTGGCGAACACTCGGTGCTCGCTTGGGTGCTCACCGGGCCGCTTTTCCCTCGTCTTGCCTCGGCAAGACCGCCATTTTCCTCCGGACACAGAAATTTGGCCACGTTGCCTTCCTCCCTGAATTGAGGCCGTGGCAGTGCGCCGCCTCTCCCACTGAAAGCGGGAGGCCATGACAGCCTTTGCTTGTCGATCCCCACGGACCGGGGTCAGGTAATGACACCATCATCCCCACCTGAATCGTGGGCTGCGATGGACGGTCGCGATAGTCTCTCTTCGAAGACCCCAACCGGAACAGGAGCCCTTGAGGACGCAAGCTGAGACAGCCCGTCCGAAAGGTGGTTTTCACGCCGAGGGATATGAATATACCCCAACCCTTGAAATGATGTTCCATTCTTTGACCTCTACCGTCAGTGCGCGCCATGGTGGGGTCGGAACATTGGAACTCTTTCCGCTTGATTGATGACCAGCAGGAGTCTCCCTTGACAGAGCGCTGATGCCCAAGCGCGGCGATGCGCAACTCGCCCGACAAGCCTTCATATTCGGCAATATTATTAGTGGCTTTGAACTCGAGGGCGACCACGTACTGGAGGACGTCACCGGTCGGGGAGACCAGGACAACCCCAGCCCCCGCGCCTTCCAGCCTGAAGGATCCATCGAAGAATAACGTCCAGGGGGAAGGCACGGGTGCTTCTTCAGCTTCAGGAGTGGCAGGAGTCCACTCAGCGACTAACTCCGCCAGCTTTTGACTCTTGATGGCGGTGTAGGGCACGAATTTAATGTTGAATTCCCCCAGCTCCACCGACTATTTGGCAATGCGGCCTTCGACTTCACGATTGTGGAGAATTTCCCGCAGGGGATAGGCCGTGACGACGGTGATTTCTCGCCCCTGAAAATAATGCCGCAGCTTCCTGGACGCAACCAGGACCGCATACAACATCTTCTGAGCTTGAGGATTCCGAGTTTCCGCTTCATGTAACACCTTACTGATGTAGTAAATGGCTTACGACGCCTTCCTCTCTCATAATCAATCTGGCGCTTACCACCTCGGGGTGGCGGCGATATCTGAGAACAACGGCTCACCCGGCAGGAGACACCAACACCGGGAGAGGAGAGGTACTGCTTCAAATCTTGAGCATATGCGCTTCCTCTGTCCATTCAAAATGGTTAGTCTTCTTGGCGGCTTGAATAGAGGCGAAGCCGTTCTCCCAAGCGAGCAATGAATCGCCCAGGAGGCGGGTGACCAGCCGAACCGAACTTGCTTGAGTCGTACTGGTGGTTTCCTGTGCTCGATGGCCGCTATCTTGTCAGGATTGGCCTCGATGCCCTGGACACCGAAACCCAAAGAACTTCTTTGGAGGGCACACCGAACACACATTTCTCTGGATTGAGCTTCAGGCAATTCTTTCGGAGGTTGGCAAAGGTCTCCTCCAGGTCTTGGATCAGTTCTTCACTCTTTTTAATCTTCACCACTAAGTCATCGACGTAGACCTTGAGATTGCGCCCTATCTGAGGGCGGAAAGTAATATGCATGGCACGCTGATAAGTAGAACCGACATTCTTTAAACCAAAAGCCATCCTTACATAACAATATACACCGGTTGGGGTTACAAAAGCAGTCTTTTCTTCATCCTCGAGCGCCATGCTAATCTGGTGGTACCCGGAGTACGCATCCAAAAAGCACAGCAATTCACACCCGGCCGTGGAGTCCACAATGAGGTCGACCCGCGGCAGGGGATAAGGATCCTTCGGGCAGGCCTTGTTGAGGTCGGTGAAATCGACACACATGCGCCACTTCCCGTTGGACTTCTTGACGAGCACGGGGTTGGCAAGCCACTCAGGATGAGAGACTTCCCTGATTATCCCCGCGCTTAACAGCTTCTCTACCTCCTCCCGAATGGCATCTTGCCGCCCGGCTTGCCTCCGGACCTTCTGCCGGATCGGTAGCGTCGAGAGCATTGCGATCGGTGCTCGATCACCTCCACAGGGACCCGATCATGTCGGACGGTTGCCAGGCGAACATGTCTGCGTTTGACTGGAGGAAGGTGACGAGCGCGTCTTCCTATTTGGCGCTGAGGTTGGCGTCAATGTTGACGGTCTTTCGGGGTTTGCCCCCACTCAGGGCGACCACCTTAACCTCACCCGTGAGCCGGGTGAAACCACAGTCCGGGCCCGAGGGGCTCCCGAGGAAGTGGCGTCGGCGCGGCCGATGCAAGTGGCACCGACCAGATCCCAAGCCTGCTTGTGGCAGCGCAGGGCCTCCGACCTATCCACGGTGATGACAATGGGGCCGCTGGGCCCCGGCATCTTCACCACCATGTAAGCATAGTGGGTAACCGCCATGAACTTGACCAACGCCGGTCGGCCAAGTAAGGCGTTATATGGGAGGTCGAAATCGGCGACCTCGAAATCCACCATCTCGGTGCGGTAATTGTCCTTCTCCCCGAAAGTGACGGGGAGGCAAACTTGACCCAAGGGGAACAAGCCAGCATCCGGGGCTACCCCGAAGAACGGCAGGGTCGGGCGCAGATCCTGCCGCGGGATCTGTAGCGCCATGAATGCTGATGCGGACAGGAGGTTAATAGAGCTGCCTCCGTCCATTAGCACCCGCCCCAGCCGTACATTTCGGATCGTGGGTGCTACCACGATCGGGAGGTGCCCTAGGCCGGGGGTGCTCTCAGGGTGGTCAGCTCGACTGAAGGTGATCGTTTGCTCTGACCACTTCAATGTCCGACCCATCCCTGAGCTCGACGCCGTGGCACACACCTCCCTTTTCAGCCGCTTATAGGCGGCGTTGGAGGGAATGGTGGATGAACCACCATGGATGTACGCCACAGTGTGATCCGCCTGCTGGAAAGCCAGCGGGGCGGGGTCTTCATCTTGGTCATCATCAGGGCGGCGCTTCTTGAGCCGCTGCTCCACCATCTTAAGCCCGGTCCAGGGACCGCACCCGGGAGCGCTGGGCCTGGCTCCCTACTAAATCGGAGGAGTGAACCTCCTCCTTGGTCCGGGAATGAGAGCCTTAGGAGGGACTCTCACCATCGGAGACTACCTGCTTTCCGCGGCGGCGCTCCTAGGCCGGGCGACACGGCAGGCAACCGCGAAGGTCATCGCCGCGCTGCCGACAGCTTTCGTCCAGGTGCGCTCGAAGGTCCCCACGTTCCCATGAACAAGAGACCGGCGCCACGCGCCCCTCCGCCGGCCTCGGCCCGCTGGCAAGCCACCTCGTTAGGCGGTTAGGCGCCTGGGTGCGCTCTGCATGCGCCCGAGCACCGATGCAAAGGCCAGTACCGCTGTGGTGGTGTGAGACCCCGATTCAGATGAGCAGAACCTCCATGTGTATCTGATGCTAGTCCTGGATCGATAGCTAGCACACACATGTTTACAACAATAATATCACAACCAACAGGTATTTATAACTGAACAAGATTAATTATCTGAGCAATTTATTACAACACTTAGAAATTATAAAGGTAGCAACAATACTACAATGGAAAAACCAAAACCCGGTGGATTGCCCTAACTCCCACAGGCATCGACCGGGGAAAAACACCTAGAAGAAAAAGTCGTCATCTAAACTCCCACGACTTGATGGAAATATACATCGTCAGCAAAGCGCATCTTCATCTTACGAGGCAATGAGTAAAGCAAGATTGAGTACATTGGTACTCAGCAAGACTTATTAACAAATGCAATTAAATAAATGCAGGCTTAAACAAGGATAGGCTCTAGTTATTTTGCAGTTGCTAAAAACAGTAAAGATAAGCTAACATTAGATTGAAATTCGCATGTATAAAATTGCTAAGAACAATAAATTTACAGAAAGTAAATACAATTGCACAACTAGTCTACCCGACTGACAGCCATACATGTCGATTCCTTTGGACACAAAACAGTTGCTAAAACCAGTTTCAAACCGAAACTTCAGTTTTTAGAAAACAACAAAGTCTAACATTGGAATGACTTCACCAAGTGCCCATAAACATGGTAGCGGCTAATTAATTAGATTTTAAACTCTGCAGAGGTGTACAACTTTACCCACAAGGAATGATCCACCCTTTTGCAAGGCCATTCGACACACTTCCTTTGGTGTGCCGCAAGGCAATCATACATAGCCGTTACATTATTCAGACATGACTTTGATCCAGCCGGGACGTTAACCTCGCCTCAAAAAGCAGAGACACTCACCCAAGCTGTGGATCCACGTTATCACACCCAACACCACGTCTCTGTCCATGGCAAGGCGACATCACAGTTCTGCCGCCAGCAATTACCCATCGAACTGCATGGAAGCCCCTCACAAGCAATCCGTCTGGGAATGCCTCCGCTAGCTCCCCGCCTACCAATGAGCAAAGCCATGTCTAAACAACTTAATAAGCTATGGCGTCCCATACCGGACCTCGTGGTTGCACGGAATTCTTGGATCAATAGCGTTCCATTGCTCGGTCCTTAAAGCGGCAGGCGACACTTCACCCTACACTACGTGCAGTTCCTATTTGCACTACCGGCTATTGCCAATAGTCGCCCACATCCAAATCATAGTTTTAGTTGGAGTTTTTAGTAAACTATTAGCAACTTTTCAAATGGCAGTTGGTTGAATAAACAGTTCGAAACTGAATCATTTTAGCGTTAAGCATGGCTAAGCAGATATTATATCTAACGGTTATAACCACAGTGACATTAGTTTATGTCTAACCCATACATATGGTTACAAGGTTCACATGTCATAGAGATTAAAGGAAAACCATAATTGCACAGGGATAACTAATGGTTCTACCCAACATAGCTGTTTTACGGAGAATTACTCGGATGCAATATACAGTTGCAAAAACAACATAGTGTAGGTAAATTATCGGGTTCAACATGATCAAGGATTTGCTTGCCTTGCTCAGCACTGTCAATATCAAACTCAGGATCAGCTTCAGGATCTTCCTCTTCGACGGGCTCGTCAACGTCTACATGTCGCAAGAAAAGGCAGAAAAGCAATAATTAGCAATTAAAATAGGCAAAAAGAAAGGAGATAGCAAGAATAAATAAAATTGATCACATGAGACAGGGTCGCTTAATTGAATTCATTATTTTTATTTTACGAATTCAAGATGCAAAGATTGTGATTTCTTTTATTTATATTTTCGAATTCAAGACGCAAAAATAGATTAAGATTATAATGATTTAATCATTTCAGGCTTAACAGATTCTTACTCCTTTTGATTGGATTCAGATTCTAAGCAATATTTTAATAAAATTTTAGTTACTAATAGTTGCTACTCATTGCTAGAATATATATATGAATTCTCATATATATATATATATATATATATATATATATATATATATATATATACTAGCATATGAAAGATCATGCATGCAAGGATATGTATGCATAACTAGAAGCTCAATTGAGTTCAATGTTTCATCGACTTAACTAAAGTTGCATTTTATAACTTCTGATCATATAACATTACTATTTTACTAAAGCCCTTATTTACTTTAATCTTTATATGTATATATATATAATATGTTCATTTAAAGATTTATTATACTAATGGAGCAACTTAACTTGAACATCATTATTTTACATTTCTAAGCTATTAACAGATGCTGGGGTTTCATAGAAATTCATTTTTCTTTATTTGGTTTAAAGTGAAAATTATAAATTCTTTAAGACATAAAGCTCCTCCTAAGTATTTCATTTACTAGAATTCATACAGTAATTCTTCTAAAAATATTTTTGTACATTCTAATTCTACTGGATTTTACATGAATTTACAAATTTATTTCATCCAAATTGGACAAATGGTTCAAAAGTTATTAAAACTCTAAGCAATTCGGATGCAAAAATTCTCAAAATCAAGAACTTTCCTAAACGGAAAAAGCGTTTTCCTTGAAACTACGCTTTCCTTTCTAGCCAAAACGATTCAGACTGTCGACCGCCCCAGCGATGGCAAAAGCGAAAAATGGGAAGGGCACACGCCACGCCCGGTAACGGCGGCCGAACGGAGAAATGGCAGCACCTACAGACCAAAGACGACGAGGAGTCTCGGTGGTACTCGTTCCGTTCGGGGCGATCGACAATGATGTCGCCCCGCAGCGCCTGACGGCGCCGCCACGAACTCCGTGAAAACCCTACTCCGGTGATCCATTGGTTCGGGCGAGGGGTGGGTGAGCATCAGTGGGACTTGGGGAACCCATTTCACCTGAGAGCGGCGCGGAAGAATTAGCGTCGACGCCTTGCCCGCAGCTACGCTGAGACGGAGAAGATGACCGGCGAAATCGACAGACTGCGAATCAAAAGAGATGAAATTGGAGCTTGGTTAGTGCATTAAGATACCCGGCGAAGCTTTGGATGGAGTCGATTTCGAGGATTACCCAGTGCTTGATTGATTTGCTGGCTTTCCCCCCTTTCCCCCTGGCTCCAGCGAGAAATGGCGAAGCAGAAGAAATGGAGCCAGCAGACTGATGAATGGAAAGGGGAAAGAGTGCTAGTGAGGCTATGGGATGGTTTTGTATGGGTTTGGCGACGCTGTTTGAGCTGGGACGCGCGTTGGCCATCGCTTGCACTCGGCGTTGGCAGGACGGAGAGCTGGCGGACATGGTTAATGGCAAAGCTCGGTGCTTGCAACTCGTGGCTGGGCCGTGCAACGAGCAGGTGAAGGTGACGCAAGGGGACGACCGGAGGTGAATTGATTCACTGGATTGAGCTTGGATGCGTGCCATGCTTCGGGAGAGTTCCTCTCTGCAACGCACCGCTCGGTTCGAACGGTAATTGGGGGAGAAGACCCTGGCGGGTGGGGCCTGGAGCCACTGCCAGCCACTGGATGAGTTCACCGTGCGCCAACAGAACGGAAAAGAATCAGGTTGGCCCACATGTCAGTGATCAGCCGAAAAATAACAGAGTGGTTGGACTCCAGTTTCTCCCTCTCTCTCCGATTTTTCTGGTGGCCAAATGGAGGTAGAACGTGATGAAAATTTTTGACTGAGGTCTCCAACAGCATCTACCCCTCTGGTAAAAATTTGGGATTAAGCTGAGTTACTGAAATTTTATAAAAGTTCTTTCAATAGTGACTGTTTGATTTCCTAGTCTCTGTCTTCAATTTTTATTTGGGAGCAAATGAAGTCCATTATTTTTAATTTTTTGTTTTTCTAGTGTATTTTAGGTACATATACTTATGTAAAATTTTCAGCTCAATTACTCGAGCCATTATTTAATTAAAATTCTGACATTGGAATTTTCATTTTTCCAAGTTTTCTGTTTTCGAATTTTAATAAATCTCAAACCAGCTTATTATTTTATTATATTTTTACTGAGTGTAGATATGGAACTAAGGTTCTCACATGAATTTTCTCAGCTCCATTTGTTGCCCAATTATTTTACATCATTTCTGTCAATGTACTATTTGAGAATAAAATTTGTTCTGCCATTTTCCTTTCTCATTTTTCTCATGCATAATTTCATTTGATAATTAAAATGGCTTATTTACAAGTTCTGGATTCTCCTAGTAAATTTTCCAATTTTTCACTTTTTGTTACTTTGCATTTTCTTCTTTGCATTCTTTTTTTTTTTTGCAACTCCAAGCACAACGAAATTCAATAAACTCCAAATAAAATAAAAGACATTATGAACAAGCTGAAAATATTCACATTTGAATTTAAATAGTATGTTTTATTGTTCCTAAGTTTCTAGGCTGTTACATTGGGGAGCCCTACACGAAGCTGGGCTGCATCCACGAGCCCGGCGATGCTCCGAAGCCACGGAGTGGCCGGAGAGTCTCCTGCGAGTTCCACCGGAGGGTGGTCCAAGAGGAGACGGACAGCATGCAAATTCTGAGCGGGGGTGGCTGCCTCCATGGCGAGCCGACGCCGCACGGGGTGCCCCGCCGGCTCCAAAGGAGCAAGGCCACCGCCCTGCGGGGGCGGATCAAGAGGATCCTCCGACCGGCGAGTCTGCCGGGAGGCGCCTTGGACGCCACTCACCCCCGCAAATTCTTGATGACGAGAACCCGCCATCTCCAGATCTGCTGGCTTGCTTCGGCGAAGAGCGCCAAACTCACCGGAGAGTTGGCGGAAAACCAACCACTAGCCCCTACAGCGCGCCCGCAGCCGGTGTATTCCACAGCAGGCCGAGTCTGAGCCGGGTTTGGTTCGATAGGAGGCGTCTTCGTGGTCGGGCTAATCTAGAGGGTGAAAAACCCTAGAGACTCTCACGATGGGATCCGACGATCTATCAACTAGGAGGAACACCAAGATTTTACCTGTGTTGAGACCCCTTGTGAGAAGGGTATGACCTTACGTCCCGCTAACTTTTTTGTGTGAAATATCTCGAGCCAAGACAGAGTTCGGGATTAAAAGTTCTTCCGCTAGCTCTCCCTGGTCCTTGAGCCTATTCGATTCAACCTCCCCTTTTCCCATGCACCTGGGTGCCCTTATATAGGCCAGGCTAACGGGGTAGGTAAAAGGAGGGTCATCATCTTGATCAAAATACATTTAATGCCCCCTCTGTCTTTGTCCGTTCCTCCGGCTTCATTAAATGCCTCGCGTGCCTTTGCCCGTCCACGGATGGGACCCCTTATGACGAAGTTGGTGAGGCGTCGAGAGGAATGGGCTTTGTTGCGAAACCCTTGCAGCTCATAAGCTGCTCTGGCGAACTGCCTGTTCGACGATGCGGTAATGGAAGGAGCCTTCGAGGCGGCCACGCGCTCCACCTTTTGCCCTCTGGCGGGCAAGCGGTGTCTCGCCAATCGCCGCCACCGCCACGTGGATGGGCAAGGCGGCGAGCGTGCTTCGCCCACCGCTCACCGGGCGCCACGTGGGCCGACGCCGGCGGCGGGCGTGGTCACCGCCGATTGCGAGCCGCCACGTAAGATCGGGCGGCCGGCGGCGGCGTGCTTCGCCACTGCTCGCCGGGCGCCACGTGGACCGGCAGCAGCGGCGGGCGTGGTCGCCGCCCGTTGCCGAGCCGCCACGTGGGTCGGGCGCCGCAGCGAGCGTGCTTCGCCCCACTCGCCGGGCGCCACGTGGACCGACACTGCCGTGCGGCCGTGGTCGCCGCCGATGCCGTGCCGCCACGTGGGTCGGGCGCCCGGCGGCGGCGTCTTCGCCCACTCGTCGGGCGCCCGTGGACCGACGCTGGCAGCGGGCGTGGTCGCCGCCGATTGCCGAGCCGCCACGTGGGTGGGCGCCGTGGCGGCGTGCTTCGCCCACTGCTCGCCGGGCGCCACGTGGACCGGCGCTGGCGGCGGGCGTGGTCGCCCGCCGATTGCTAGGCCGCCACGTGGGTACATACTTTATCTTGGTGGAGAGGGTACCCTAGCGTGAAATACTGCGACAACAATGATATTATATTCATCCTACAACACAATTATATTGTTATATACTGAAAATATGGAAGGTCTTTCCATAGGAAAGAAAAGTGAAAATGCAGATAATTGAGTCGAACTTTAACAATATATCATCGGTTCAGTCTACCATTCATGTTTCTTTTTCAGTAGACCATGTGGACTTCAATTAATAAGAAAATTATCTAATTTTTGTACACTTTGTAAGAAAATTGTAATGGCGAAAAGATGTTCTTTATCAAATCAATTGTGTCTGCTTCCTACATTTGTTTTGTTCTTTCTAATAACTAATGTAATTATGCAAATATAACAAGGAAGCCATGTTCCTTTGGTAAACAACAATAAAGTTCAATTCCTATAGACTGTAGTATTATGACAACTATTTTCTAGTTTTCATCTAGATATTAACGTAATCAGTTAGTAAACAACAAAATAATGGTTTCTATGAATGGCGATTTCTTCTAGCCTCCCAAATTGATCACATTTTTGCCTTGCTGGCTACTAAATCATAGAACAAAGCAGATAAAAAATGTAGGACAGTAAATTAGTTAAAAGTAATAAGTATGGACTCACCACAGAAGAAAGGGAGGAAGCAAATGTAATCAATTTTTTATCTAACAAATCATTGAAAGCAAACCCAACTCCTAATTGAACGCCCATCCTCACACAAACTGCCAACTACTTCCATCATGTTCATCACAACAGAGCGCCGATCTATGCAAGGGAATGGGACAAAAGAAGGGAAGGCCCTCTTCTGCCACACCACAATATTGGTATGCTCCTCCTATTGTAGCGCTAATGCCCCTCTTCCCCATGACCAAGGTGTAGTTTCTAGTTTAGACTATTCTCCAGCAAGGGTCGTTGCTGCCTCCTCCATTGCATTCGGCTCCGACCTTAAGATGCTCACCTAGCTACTCGCTGCTTGCAGTTCCAAAAGAACCAAACACTAGTTGAGGTAGTAGCATGATCACCTCACCTAGCTACTCGCTGCTTGCAGTTCCAAAAGAACCAAACACTAGTTGTCAATTTGTCGCGTAAATGTCATCCTTTCCTTTCTGCAATGTGGTGGGTTAGCATCACAAATAATTTACAGGTTTTCTTTAAAATTTTGTTTAGTTCCTGTGACATTTATACTCAACTATATTCCAATAGATAAACAAGCTCATGGGAAAGAGAGAAGAAAGGTGGTCATTTCGATCTATGTAAAAAAAATGCAGCAATTGTTACCTATAGTAGTCTAATAGATAGTGCAGATGTCAACAGGTGGGCACACATGTCGCAAGCTTATACAAATTCACGAATCAATATACTCCCAGTACAACTGGGGGATGGCTGCAGACACGATCAGAGGATCGAAGCAATCCTTGGAATGGGAACACACAAATGTCACATCTCACAAGTAAATTGAAGTACATGATTTAACTGAATGCATCACACAAACAAAGCCAAATGCAGAACTTTGATGTAACAAGATACAGGGGAGCGCAGCGCACTTGTCAAAACCAGGCAGCGGCAGCGGCAGCGGCAGAAGAGAATGCAGTGTCATGCTGATTGACATGCTCCACCACAACAGTGTCATGCTGATTGACATGCTCCACCACAACAGTGTCATGCTGATTGTCCCTGTTGACGATGCCGGCGTGGTACAGCAGAGCCCACAGGTGGGTGATGAACTCGCCTCCCTGCGCGAGCTGCTCGACATGGTCCTTGGCGTTATCCGACGGCGCGACGTAGAGCATCATCTCGGCCCAGAAATCAGCCATCACCTTCCAACGCAGCGTAGCATCTTCTATCGCCTCGAGTTCCTTCCCCAGTTTCGCACCACTCTTGAAGATGTTCTCTGTTGATTCATCCAGGTTTCTCATGGCTACATACTTGTCTCTCGCGTCCTTGAGGTCATCGACAGCTTCTTGCGCGGCGGCTTTGAAGAGACAAAATGTATCGAACGGGTTCCCCGGAAGCAGTTGCGGTGCAGAGACAATCAAGTAAGCACAATATCTGGACAGTTTTGTCGCAACGCCATTGTAGAGCTTAGTGTTGCCATCCGGCCAGCAACAGGAGGGTGACGCCGTCATTGCCATTTCGCAGTAACATGTTGCAATGTGCCAGATCAAGATGACGGGCGTCTGAGTGTCCTTTTCTCGGTCTCGGGGGGAATGTGCGGAGTAGCAAAAGCCTGGCGAGCACGCCCATGAAAGGCGGCTGCAGCCGTTGTACTCCAGCGACGAAGTTCCGTTGGTCAGTCGGCCGCCGGTGCGCTTCAGAGAGAGGACAACTGACCGCTTCACCTCTGCTGTCAACTCCACAGGATCCAATGCTTTCGTGGAGATAGCTGGCACTCCACAAAGAAACCACTGCAGCCCTAAAATCTTGGAAATCCTTTGACAGAAATTTACAGTCTGTGCAATGCACACAATAGGATTGCCACGGCCGATTGATTGGAGCAAGGAATACTGCCCAAGCTGATGTCGCCAGTAGTACTTGCTATTGCTGAGCAAGGTTACCCTGCTGAGAAATGCTTCCATCCTCATCGAGCAGCTTAGCTTGCATGCGTCCCGATCTCAATTCTCGTTGACGGACACACTGGCAAGCAAAGGCAACTCTACCCCAGTTGGACGTCCAATAAGTCACCAATTCCACCACCTCTAGCAAAGCAAGGGCTGCCAGTATAAGTATCGTGATAGTAGCTTCTGCAAATGTAGCTTTGGCGACAAGCACACGGGAGCCATTTCCGCCGCCAGCCGGAACAATCCCCATTGCACGCATGACTATGAGTGCCATCACAGACAGCATGCTGGCCAGTGAAGCGATGGCCCAGTGAGTCATACCCCTTGAACCGATAGTAGCGTACTTGGTGAAGTAGACGTCGTACATAAAAGCCAGCTCGGTTTCAATCACCTTGAAAGCCCTCTCGTAATCCACCTGGCCGTCCTTGTTCCGCAGCAGGCCTTCGAAGACAAGATCATGGGTCTTCTGCTGTTTGGATTCACCACGGCTGTACCCAGACCAGCGCCTTGTCAATAAGAGAAACAGAGCGTAGGAGAGGCAGACATCCTTGCAATCACGACCAATGCTTCGGCCAATAGGCCCGTCGTCGTCGCCGCCCTCCCACCATATCTTGTCTAGGGTGATGACCTCAAAATCTTTTAGTGATGTAGCATAGCGGGGAGCTTCCCGGTTGAATATCTCGAGGCTCCTGGGCTTCAGCCAGACCAAGTAGCGGTAGGCAGTCATGCTGACAGGATCGTAAGGCGCCAGCACACCACTGCTTGTTTCGTGCTCCGAGTCCATGTAATCGGCAATCAGTCTGGTCATAAACCGCGATGTAATCACCCTCACGGATGCCACTGTCCTCTGATAAACCTTGACTAGAGTGATGACAAGCATCACAAAGACCACGATGAAGCTAACGCCATCGGCGACGCTGTACAGGATCAGCGCTGCATATACCATGTAGAGAATGTACTGAGACAACTGCCAGAAGAGCTGTTTGTGGTCGTCGACGCTGTAAGCCGTGATGGAGTTGCTGCAACCAAAGATGATGAGGAAGCAAAGAGCCCAGATGGGGTACACTTCAACCTTCAGCGCGGCCGACTGCATTAAGCCGATGGTGTACGTCGCCAAGGGGAAGGACAGGAAGTATGCAACCATCAGGCCTTTCTGGATGAACCAGTGTGTGCACCACCGGCGCCACGACCCGAAGATGATGAGGAAGCACAAGACAGCAGCAGTCAGCGCCGCCAGTGCCTCGATGCGGATCGCAGACACCCGCCTACTCTCCAGCACATGGTTCAGGCGGTGAAACAAGGCGCTCGCGTTTGCCATCTTGTTTAATTACCTGCTGCTTCACATTAATTAATTCCAAGTCAGTATGGTCGCGCGCCCAGTTTTAATCCAAACAATGAACCAGACCCCAACAAATTCATGAAACAAAACATACAAGACATAATCGCAGACAAATATTTGTCCTTCTGTAGCACAGTTAGTTGATCGATCGGTCGGTGGTGTAGGTGTACGTCCCTAGCTAGTTCCCGATCGACCACCAGGTTAATTCGAGTCCTCCTCTTGGATCCGCTTGGCTGCATTTTCTTGCATTATACTACTAGGACACGTACGATCTCAGATTCTGAATAAACATATTTTTTTTTATAAGTTTTGCCAATGCTAGCCGACGTTCTGCACATTTTAGTGGCTAGATACTACAATGCATATGTTTATATCTAACCATAGAGCTGCAGTTATTATACAGTTTTAATGCTATACCACTAATTTGAGGTTAAAGGTACCCCTGTGATGCCATGTGTCATCTTCTCCATCTACCTCCACTCCTCACTCTTCCCTCTCCTCTACTCACTCCCCCCACCTCCCATCCTTCTCTCTAACTCAAAAAATTCAAATTAGAAAATTTTAAAAAGGAAGTTTCAACATGGAAAAAAACAACTCCAAAATTTTCAACTCTGAAAGTTTCAAATTAAAAAAATTAAATAGAAATTTTCAAATTAGAAAGTTACAACTCAAAAAAATTTTAAACTAAAATTTCAAATTAGAAAGTTTCAATTCAAAAAATTTAAAATCGAAAATTCTTAAATTAGAAAGTTTCAACTCTGAAAACTTTCAATTCAATGGTTCGAAAAGTTTCAATTCAAAACTTTTGAAAGTGGTTAAAAAAGATTTCTTATTCAAAAACTTGAGGGATTTGAAAAACAAAATTATTTTGAATTTGAGGGGGAAGGGAATGTGGGAGGGAAGGGGGATGATGCCAAGTGTATTGATGAGAGAGCCTTTGAGAAGGAAAGGAAGTGGAAGAAGGAACGATGTCACATGTCACAATAAGAGGATGAGAATACCCTCAAATTAGCAATTTCTATAAAAATTGGTCGGTTTGGTGTAGTGACGTACCATATCTCCATGTATTTTGTCAGTTGGATTGCGGTTGCCGAACTGGAGGTTTTTTTTCAATCCGAGGGAGGGAGATAGGAGATAGATGGCCACTACTCTGCAGCTCTGCTAGATGCTGCAATACGTGCGAATGATCTTAGGATTAAAATAAATCATATTTGGTGATCAGGAAGGAGTTTTGCAATGCAAAGACACCTAGCAATTGATCTCTACTATTAGGATGGCTACCACATTTAATCGCGTCCAGTTCGATTGGAAACCTCGTATTTTCCCGTATATTTAGATTGCATGAATAGAAATGCATATCATTACATTCCAAAATCTGAATTCTGAAACATATTTTTAGCTATTATCTCACAGAAAATTATAAAGTTAGCACCGTTTCACGTAAAAATTAAACAAACACAAAAGAGCTCAAAGATTCTGTTTCTTGAAATGCATGACATATGCGCATTTTCATGTACAGGTAAAGCATTACTGGCAATCGCAATGTACGTTTCTTTGTATATCCACATACCAGGATCTGCTGCCTTCTCCCTGCTAGCTGAACCGATCGATCGAGCTTAATTTGTGCCTGCGCTGGAGACTTGAAACTCAAAGAGCTGGAGCTGGAGCTACACGAGATGGAAACCACATTGCCAGGAAGGTAGGTACCTAAGCTGCAACTGGAATAATGAACAACGTGTACATCCCCTGTTGCGAAAAAGGCTTAAAGAGAGTTGCTTAAGCAATGGTTTTGGAATCTATCTATTATATTAAAAGCTCGTGGAGATGGAGAGGTGCTAAGGAAAAAAAAAGCTATAAATTCTCACAAAAAAGCAAAACATCTATCTCTGAATTTAGTGAACCTTAACTAAGTTGAACTATATTAGTCATTGGATGTTGCTAAAGAAAAGAGAGAAATAGGCTAAAAATTCCCACAAAAAAGCGAAACATCTGTAAAATCATGTGCTGAAAAATTAGCTTAATGATGAAATTGCCATTGCAAAGTGCTTGTGATCATGGTATGTGTGGTGCTTGTGTATATGCTATGTTAAATGATTATTTAATATGCTTGTAACATCATTATAATGGTTTTGCTTGATGCAATGCGCTTATGTGAGTGGTTGCATGGATTGACTTTGAGTCAAGTCGTGGACTTGTGCTCGGATTCGTTTCTTGTCTATTCGTGTGCAGGTGTTGCTCGAGGGCAAACGTAGTCAATGACGGGACTGGAATTAGGTTCATAGAGGAACTAAGGTTTGGGACTAGATTCAGAGAGGAATCGAGGTTTTGATAGTCAAGAATGTCATACGGGACGTTCGGACTAAAGAACAGTGCACATAGAGGCTGGTTAGTTATGTGAGTGCGGCAAGCGGGTCGTACGCGTGCATATGTGAATTTTAGGTTATATGCATACATTAGGCTATGTGTTATTGAGTTAAGTGGATATGCATGCATGTTTTTAATAAAAGATTATGGTTTTTTGTTTTTTTTGGGGTTTTTTTGGTCTTGGAACTGAATTGCGGCGCTGGAGTCTGATGGCTTAGGGCAGTCCCAATCCATAGTTTCTATGAGCAGTATCTATAGGAGAGAGAGAGAGCAATAAACCAATGCATAGTTTCCCAACCCATGGTTTCCATGAGCAGTGTCTAGAGGAGAGAGGGGGCAATAAAACAATGCATGCACCACAAACACAGCTTGGTCAGCGTGCAGAAACGTCCAACCCTATTTTGCTTGTTTCTTGTGTCTTGATACCCGCGAAGACCCAGTTTCATGCATGAGATATGGTTTCTTGGTTTTTTCTTCTCTTTCTTCCTTAATTCCTATGCCACATCAGATTTTTGCTTAGTTGGTAGCGTAATTAATTCTATGGACACCAGCTAAGGTGAAGAATTGGGACTGCCTTTATTAAAAAGGTCTTCGGGCGGCGGCTGTGCATGCAAGCGAAAAGGCACTGCGCCAAGTCTGCAGGGTTCTAGTGCCAAGCTTGGAGTTTGTATGCGCGACTAGAAATTCAAGTGCCCGTGCAACGAGAGTGCTTCCGGCCAGATTGTTCTTCCTTGCGCCGCTGTAGGTTCCTTGGCTTGGATGTTTGCGGCTGCGGCTGTTCTGGTTTGCGTTTGGTGGCCGCACGTCCTAGCGAGCAACGGGAATTTTCCCTGTGAACACTCTACAATAAAAATCAAAAAATTTAAGTTGATGTGCTGGTAATCTCGTTCTTCTTTTTGACTCTTCGTTCACATGCCTGTTTTATTTTTCTTAGATTGATTCATTGCTTCACTATGATAATTTTGATTTGATCTATTCAAAGTCTGTCTAGGGTATCAAGTGGTTGATCTAAAAAGTTTGATTGGTTAATTCCTCATAAATCCTGATTAATCTCGTAATTAGGGTTAGATCAATTTTCGTCATTATTTGTTATAGTCATCTTGCGAAGGTAATATCTCTAGATCTATAGATCCGATCGAGCTGATTCTTATTGGATTAGTTTTGAAATTGAATCTAGTTTCTACAGTTAAAATTTTACATCAATCTAATGGTGGGATCTTCGGGAATTACTATTTTAATGAACATGCATCATTCTGTTTTTGTCGAATCTGAATCAGACAATTTGAGTCCGAATTGGGGCGTTTCAAAAATCATTAAAAATTTGATTTTAGCTTCCACGCAATTGTTCACTCCCCTCTGATTGCTAGATTAGTATATATATCGATCCTACAACATCTAGCCCTTAGTCTGGCGGATCCTAACTAAGTTAAACTAGAATAGCCATTGAATGTTATTATTTAAAAATATATCTAATCATCTATCTATTGGACCCAAGTTATAACAGCCTACACTAAAAGAAAGAGTCATGCTTAGCGAAAAAAACAGACCCCACCTAGCTCGCTTACATCGCCGTATACGTGATCTTCATTCGTTGCAAGGTGCGCAAGGTCGTCGTCTTTTTAGCGTCCAGTCTTGAGGGCAATGTGCAGATCGATGCAGCCTTGTAGAGTATCCATGGACTGTACGGACACTAGCACGCTAATACAAATGGAATGGTCTCTCTCTCTCTCTATCAGAGGATTGAGGCCGGTCCATGTACAACAACTTATCCCGTCTTCTAGGCTGCAAACTGCGAAGTATTAGTAAGTCGTAGTAGCATGATCACCGCACCTAGCTGCTGGCTGCTTGCAGTTCCAAAAGAAACTAACACAAGTTGATACAATCTGTGGCGTAAATGTCATCCTTTCCTTTCTGCAATGTGGTCGGTTAGCATCACAAATAATTCACAGGTTTTCTTTAAAAATTTGTTTAGATCCTGTGACATTGTACACAACTATATTCCAATAGGTAAACAACATCATGAGAAAGAAGAGAGGCCCCACAAACACAAAACAACAACGCACCAAAAGAACGCTCAAATGATGAATTATTTGTGCAGCTTGCTTCCTCCTTCGAAAAGCCATTGAGCAAGGAAAAGACGGAGGCGATTCTGGAACTGGTCAATCACGCCAAGACCAAACATAAAAGGAAAAAGCAAACGACCGCAGACGAGCTCCAACTACATGCATGAGAAGGGGTCGGAACTACAGATCGAGGGGGGCTTGCATTTTCTTCTCATGACACTAAATGAGTTGTCGCAATTTCATCCTGGTCTGTTCTCGGCCAAAACTGAAGTCACCAAGGTGGTCCTCCCAGCGTCGGCGAGTGCTTCATAATGCCAACCACCGCGCATTTCATCCCATCGGTGTGGTTCGTGTTCGCAAGGTTATCGGCTATATGTATCAGCCAAGTTAGGGATATTGTGCAAGATTGTCGGTTCAGTGGTCCGGTCAGTCCGGTATGTTGTGCAAAGTAGTCCGCTATGTGCCCCGGTCGTGTTATGTGTATTGTTATGTGTTTTGTGCTTGGCGGTCCGATTTGTGCCTCCCAGTGTGTCGAGCTAAACAATGTCCTGCATGTCTGTCTTATGTCATAAGCCATGTTTGGCGCTATGTGTATCATTGTTAGTCCGCTCTGCGCTATGTGTTTCGTGCTTTGCCGCTTTGCACCATTGTTAGCATCAACCCGGACTTGGCCATGTTCGTTCTGCTTGTTCTATGATGGTCTGCGCGAGGCGTGTCGCTTCATGCATCCGGTTGGCGAGTTGGTGCCACACGCTACACCAGCGCTATGATGGCTGGTTCACACCGCCAGGTTGGCGTTTTGCCTTCGGTCCCGAAAAGGCCCGGTGGGTTCTTTGCCGCACGGGCAAAATGAAGTGGTGACTCAACCTCCGCATGGCTAGCAATTGTACGGTTTTATCTTGGAATGTTAGGGGGTTAAACAACCCGGTGAAAAGAGAGAGTACCAAACATCTTATCCAGTCAACTGGTGCTACTATTGTTTGTCTGCAAGAAACGAAAATTACCAGCTGGTCCATAGGATTGCTAATTGAAACTGTCGGTGCGAGATTAGCCAAGCAGGCCATTTGGTTGCCGTCCAATGGAACCTCGGGAGGCATTCTGCTTGCGGTCCTCGATGACCTGTTTGACCTTCAAAACCCTAGAACCACGACGAATACAATCACGGCAACACTCAACTCCAGATGTGATGCGTTGTCTTGGGACATCACCGGGGTTTACGGCCCTCAGTCGGTTCAGGACAAGAGAGATTTTCTCAATGAGCTGGAAGCGTTGCAAGGAACGGTGATGCAAAGTTGGTTGATTTTAGGTGACTTCAATCTCATCAGACAAGCGAGTGAAAAGAACAGAGGCTCGACTAGTAGAAGAATGATGCAACGTTTCAATCAAGTCATAAACAGACTGCAGTTATTGGAGCTTGATCTACATGGGAGACGCTTCACCTGGACAAATGAACAGGACCAGCCCACAATGACAAGAATAGATCGTTTCTTGGCCACAACTGAATGGCATGAATTATTCCCATCTGCCGACCTGTGCGCAATGCCAACCATGACATCGGATCATTGCCCGCTTCTCATGCAAGGAAACACAACCTTTCAATTCTTCAAGGGTTTCCGTTTTGAGTCCTACTGGGTTGAGATGCCGGGTTTCCAGGAAACAGTTGCACAGTCATGGATGCAACCAGTCCAACACGCGGACGCACTACTAAGGCTATACGTCAAGATGAGCAAAACGGCTAAGGCTCTAAAAGTTTGGAGGAGGAAAATAATCACGGAGCTAGCGTTAAAATCAGCCTTGATCCAGGTTACAATCAAGATCCTTGAATGTACTCAAGAAAGACGCTCGCTATCAAGCAATGAAGTTGAGCTGCGAAGAATTCTAAAACTCAAACTGCTTGGCCTGGCGGTGATAAAGAAAGCCAGGGCGAGACAACACTCAAGGTTAACTAAAATCAGGCTGGGGGATGCCAACACTCGTTTTTTCCATCTGTTGGCCAGCTCAAGACGCCAGAGAAATCTTATTCGAGTGCTTAAAAGGGAAGGCCAAGCATTGTTCGAGCAACAAGAAAAGTTAAATGAAGCATATCAATATTTCAAGAAGATGCTGGGGGATCATGAACCGAGGGGCAAAGCGCTTCATTGGGATTCCTTAGGCTACTTGACAAGGGACCTCAGTGACCTTGAATGCCAGATCACTGATGACGAAGTCACCAACACCATTAAGGAACTACCGGCGCAAAAAATCACCGGGCGGATGGATACATCGGTCTCTTCTACAAAAATGCCTCCATATCATCAAGACCGACACTGGTTGATGCAATCAAGGACTTCTTCATTCTCCGCCACGAACACCGCATAAGTTGAATAATGCAAATATTATTCTTCTCCCGAAAAAGGAAAATGCGGACAAATTGGAGTGTTTCAGGCCAATTAGCCTCATCAATAGCTTCATGAAGATCATCACCAAATTCTTGCTAATAGGTTGGCACCGAAACTTGAAGAGCTAGTCTCAATCTCTCAAAACGCTTTCATAAAAAAGAGATGCATCCACGACAATTTCCTCTATGTGCAAAGAGTTTGTACGCAGCTCCACAAAGACCGCAAACCGGCGCTTTTCATTAAGCTGGATATCTCCAAAGCCTTCGACTCGCTAAACTGGGCGTACCTCCTTGACGTTCTTCGAGCCCTGGGGTTTGGCAGTAAGTGGCGGGAATGGGTGGCGGCTGTCCTCAGGACTTCATCTGCAAGGATCTTGATCAATGGGCAACCGACTGAACCAATTAGACATGCTAGAGGGGTAAGACAGGGGGACCCATTATCTCCCCTACTCTTCATCCTTGCCATTGACCCCCTACAAAGATTGCTCGAGCTGGCGGCGGACCAGGGGGTGCTCAAATCGGTGCTTCCGGCAAAAGCGCGGTTACGATGTTCCCTTTACGCCGATGATGCAGCGATATTTTTAAATGCTGATGTGGATGAGCTCAACGCCCTAAGACGCATACTGCATACATTTGGAGAATGCTCGGGTCTTAAAATCAACATCGCCAAAACAGAAATTTACCCTATTTGATGTCGTGAGGACCTCTTGCAAATCCTATTGAATAGTTTCCCCGGAAACTATCTAGTTTCCCAGGGAAATACCTCGGATTGCCTCTTCATGTCAGAAAGCTTAGAAGGGCTGAAACCCAGCCTCTCATTGATAAAATAAGCAGCCGGCTTGCTGGTTGGAAAGGCAAACTTCTCTCCACGGCTGGAAGGGAGATTCTGATTAAGTCAGTTTTAACATCACAACCAATCTATCATTTGACGGTCTTCCCGGCTCAAAAATGGTTGATTCGATGCATTGATAAACTCGCGAAGCTTTCTTTGGAAAGGAAAAGATCGGCTCATTGCGATGGAGGGCTTTGCTTGATCAATGGCGGACCACATGTGCGCCAAAAACAAAGGAGGTCTTGTCATCAAAGATCGGAGCGTTTCGCCAGGCGCTTAGGTCAAAGGCCGCTCTGGTTTAGATGGAAAAGCAATGAGAGGGCCTGGACGGGACTTGACCTGCCTTGCGATAAAACTGATGTTTCCCTCTTCAACGCATCAACGGTGGTCACCATTGGAAATGGCAAACTCGCGGACTTTTGGAGATCTAGTTGGGTGGATGGTCAAGCGCCAAAAAACATGGCACCTAATCTGTTCCATCGTGCAAGAAGGAAGAATATCTCCGTCCACCGTGCCCTGACAAACAAATACTGGATCCGTTTGTGCACCCCAGTGAGCTCGGTAAGTGAAATCAGAGAGTTTGTGACTCTCTATGAAGCTATAGGTAGAATCAATCGAGATGAAGAAAATGAGGACCAAATAACCTGGCGTTGGACCACGAATGGACAATACACAACGCGGAGCGCCTACCTCATCCAATTCCACTCGGTATACTGCAAGATGAAGATGAGCCCGATATGGAAAGCGGAAAGAACCTAAATGTTGTTTCTTCGCCTGGACATTGCTTCACAACAAAATCTTAACTGCGGATAACATGCTCAGGAAAGGGTGGCCATGCAATGCAACCTGCTATCTTTGCAACGGGCAACAGGAAACTCCAAGTCATATCTGTAAAGACTGCCCCTTCACTGCTCAAGTTTGGAGCCACCTCTCAAATTGGGGGAATTTCGTGCAATGCAACAACTTGACCTCTGAGGGATCGGTGTATAAGTGGTGGAGAAGACTTCGAACCCAATTCGACAAAGAAAGAAGAAGAGAGTTAGACGGTCTCCTAATTTACTTCTGGTGGAATCTGTGGCTTGAAAGGAACTGGCGCATTTTCCAAGGTTTGGAGAGTACGCCACAGCAAGTGGCCATCACGACCAAGGACGCGGTGCTGTCCCATGCCTACGCCCTCGCATGGAAAACGGCGGCTTAGCTTGCCTTTCCGTTATTATGTTCGGTTGTCTCAAGTGGTCTTTTCTGTAATAGTCCTTATTGGTATCTACTTGTAATGGTCGTTATTATGTTCGGTTGTCTCAAATGGTCGTTAGTAGGACCTTTTCTGTAATACGCCCTCTCAAGTAGTCTGGGCTGAAATAGTCCTTAGTGGTATCTACCTGTAAGGTTTTTTCACGGGTCCGGTTTTTTCCATAAAAAACAGGACCCAACATCCCTTTTCTTTCTATTATTATAATATGTAGCGACTTCTCGTGCTGCTCTTTCGAAAAAAAAGAAAGAAGAGAGGAAAAATGGCGGTCATTTCGATCTTTGTAAAAAAAATGCAGCAACTGTTACCTGTAGTAGTAGTCTAATAGATAGTGCAGATGGCAACAGGTAGGCATACATGTCGAAAGCTTATACGAATTCATGAATTAACATACTCCCAGTACAACTGGTGGATGGCTGCACACACGATCAGAGGATCGAAGCAATCCTTGGAATGGGAACACACAAATGTCACAACTCACATGTAAATTGAAGTACATGATTTTACTGAATGCATCACACAAACAAAGCCAAATGCAGAACTTAGATGTAACAAGATACAGGGGAGCGCAGCGCACTTGTCAAAACCAGGCAGAGGCAGCGGCAGAAGAGAATGCAGGGCAACGAACTTGGCAGCAACAGTGGCTGGGTTCACACATGACGATCGCCATCGACATGCTCCACCACAACAGTGTCATGCTGATTGACATGCTCCACCACAACAGTGTCATGCTGATTGTCCCTGTTGACGATGCCGGTGTGGAACAGCAGAGCCCACAGGTGGGTGACGAACTCGCCTCCCTGCGCGAGCTGCTCGACATGGTCCTCGGCGTTATCCGACGGCGCGACGTAGAGCATCAGCTCCGCCCAGAAATCCGCCAGCACCTTCCAACGCAGCGTAGCATCTTCCACCTCCTCCAGCAGCATCCCCAGCTTCACACCCCTCTGGAAGGTCGTCGTCTCATGCTGCGTGTCTGGCAAAGCTAACTTATTCATGGCCTCGTACGTGTCTTCCTTGTCCCCCAGACATCGCCTTGCTTCCCTTGCAACTTCATCGAACACACACCATGTATCATAGTGGTGCCCGGGGAGAAGCCTTGGTTGAAAGACCACCAGGTATGCACAGTATTTGGACAGCTTCGTGGCAACTTCGGCGTGGAGCTTGAGATCTGCAGGCTCGTCTGGGGGAGGACATCTCGATCTTGCCATCTCACTGTAGCACGTCGCAATGTGCCAAGTCAAGATATGGTGCGCCTGATTCTCCAGTTTCTGGGAGCAGCTTATGTCTGAGGAGGGCATGTCCTGCGCACAAGCCCATAAGAGGTGACCTGCTCCATTGGACACTAACGATGATTTCCCATTCGTTAGTTTACCGTCGGTATGTACAAGGGACTTGACAAGTGCCTGCTTTACTTCCGCGGGCAACGCGACAGCAGCAGGTTTGCCTGCAACCCGACGGCGGGCCAATATTTGTTCCCATTTACGACTGCGGCTGACTGAATCAAGTAACGAGTACTGCCCAAGCTTGTGTTGCCAGTAGCGTACTCTTGATGCACAGTACACACCAATCTTGTTAAGAAGCCCTTTACATCTCATCATGCCGGTGCAGCAGCAGCTGCCCCTTCTGAGATACTGGCAAACAAAGGATACTCTGCCCCTTCTGAGATCGCCATCGACAAGCTCCACCACAACAGTATCATGCTGATTGACATGCTCCACCTTAACAGTGTCATGCTGATTGTCCCTGTTGACGATGCCGGCGTGGAACAGCAGAGCCCACAGGTGGGTGATGAACTCGCCTCCCTGCGCGAGCCGCTCGACATGGTCATTGGCGTTATCCGACGGCGCGACGTAGAGCATCATCTCGGCCCAGAAATCAGCCATCACCTTCCAACGCAGCGTAGCATCTTCTATCGCCTCGAGCTCCTTCCCCAGTTTCACACCACTCTTGAAGATGTTGTTCTCTGTTGATTCATCCAGATTTTGTGAGATCATGTGATGAAAAATTGGTTGAATGATGAAATTGGCATTGTAAAGTGACTTTGATTATAGCATGTGTGGTGCTTGTGCGTGTGCCATGTTGAGATAATTATTATGCTGGTGATAGCATGATGGATTCTGCTTGATGCAATGCACTCGTGTGAGTGGTTGCATGGATTGACCTTGATTCAAGTCGTGGACTTGTGCTCGTGCACGATTTGTGTGTTTATTCATGTGCAGGTGTTGCTCTAGGGCGAACGTGGTCGATGACGGGACCGGAACTAGGTTCATGGAGGAACTGAGATTCGGGACTAGATTCAGGGAGGAATCGAGGTCTTGGTGGTCAAGGATGTCATGCGGGACGTTCATGCTAGAGAACATGCACATGGAGGCTGGTTAGTCACGTAATTACAGCAGGTGGGCTGTACATACGTGCAAGAGTTATTTTTGGCCATGTTGGGCCAAGTTGAGATAGATATGAACTCTTTCCATGTTGGAAGTAGAGTTGTAGTCAATCTCTGTGTGGTTACTCTGTATAAATAGAGGGAGGTGTCCTCTGTTTATGAGCAGGGCGAGCGTTCAGGTTTTGAAGGTTTGTACTCTTGTGTTGGAGTACTTTAGACAATGAAATAAAAATCAATCTTCCAGAGAGCTTCTTCTTGCGATTGTGATTTGCTCTTGGCCGACATAGTTGATCAATCGCTGAAGTTTTGTTCATCGCAGCAGCGATCACGAAGTTCATCACGGAGTTCGGTTCTTTGCAAAAGTATCATCTTGCGAAGGTAATATCTTTTGATCCGTAGATCCGATCGGATTGATTCTTGTTTGGTTTGATTCATAATTGAATCTAATTTATACAGTTAAAATTTCACATCAATCCAATGGTTAGATCTTTAGTAATTTGTGGTCGCCCAAATTAATGTCCTGCTCGCCCGACTGCTCGCGTGGTCGCCTGAATTCAGTCATCTTGCGAAGGTCATAACTTTAGATCCGTAGATCCGATCGACCTAATTCTTTTTGTGTTAGCTGAGGAATTAAGTCTAATTTCTACAGTTAAAATTTCATGTCAATCCAACGGCTGGATCTTCGGAAATTTCTATTTTAGTGGACATATATCGGTCTGCTCGCCCAAACTGTGCGCGTGGTCGCCCAACTGTTCACGTGGTCGCCCAACCTGCTCGCCCAAGTGCCAACCTGCTCGCCCAAGTGCCCTACTGCTCGCCGTAAAGTGTCCTCTTGGTCGCCAGTGCTCTACCTTTCGCAAGTGTCTCTTGGTCGCCAGTGCTCTCTGCTCGCCAGTGCTCAAACTGTCGCCAAGTGTGCTACTGGTCGCCCAAGTGTGCTACTGGTCGCCCATGTGCTCTACTGGTCGCCCAGACTTCTAAATTGGTCTCCCAACTTCGTAAACCGGTCTTCAAGCAATTTGAGTTTGAATTGGGGTGTTTCAAAAAGTTTAAGAATAAGATTTTTAGCTTCCGCGCAATCATTCACCCCCCCCCTCTGATTGACGCCATCCGATCCTACAAGTGGTATCAGAGCAAGGTTGAGGTATGGCGTCAGATAAGTATGTTAATCGTCCTCCTATGCTTAATGATTCAAATTTTTCTTACTGGAAAAGTCGCATGCAATCCTATATTGAAGCTCAAGGTAATGATGTTTGGCGCAAAGTCTCTACTACATATGATGTTCCTGATATAGTCACTAATGATAATAAAGCAGACGTTGATTTAAATGCTAAAGCTAAAAACTTGATTTTTCAAGGAATCTCTCGAAAAAGAATTTGATAGAGTTTCTCATTTACGTTCGCACATTCAGTTTGGAAGACATTATGTGACTATCATGAAGGTTCAACTAAGATTAAGAAAGTGCGCTTAAAAATATTTACCAAAAGGACTTTTCGATTTTGTAATGAGACCGGTGAATCAATTGATGATCTTTACTCTCGATTTGAGAAAATTTTGTGCAATTTATGTAGTGTTGGAGTTAACAATCCGATGAGGAGAATGCTAGTAAGATTTTGAGATCTCGACTCTGAATGGCGCATGGTTGTTCTTGCAATCAATCAAACTGTTGATTTGGACACGTTGACCATGGATGATCTGTATTCTAGGTTGAAAACTTATGAGATGGATTCTTTATCACCTAGAGTGATAAAACCTCTACACATGCACTTGTTATTAACCCCAAAGACGTCTTACGGATTACCATCTTCGTCTCCTTATGCGCATTAGCTTCTTTTAGGATGAACAGTTTGAGATGCTCACTGAAGAAGATCTTGTGCTCATTTCTTCTACTATTTGTTAAAGCACTCAACAATGTGAGGATGAGGGCGTGGAGGTACTACTTGAGGTCTTTCAAGCTGCTTTGAGTGTGGTCTTCCGGGTATATCAAAGCAAATTGTCCCAAGTTGAAAAAGAAGGAAGAAAGGAACCAACACAACGCAGACTCAAGGCGTACTACTCCTAGGCGTTCCAATTTTGAAAAGTCGCTAAGAAAGTCTTAGCTGTCTTGGAGGAGTGTGATCTTAGTGATGTGGACTTTGAGAGTGACAATGAGCCACGGGACAAGAAGGAGATCTTGATGATGACTTCAGCGGCATGTGCTTTATGGCTAAAAGGGATAGTGACAAATGATTACGATTTTGATGAGGTTTGTGAAAGAGAGGAAGGAGAACATATGGTTCATAGATTCGGATGTTCAAGACATATGGTGGTGATTCAAAATGGTTCTCCTCCTCACACAAAGTTACGGTGATGAGGTCATCACTTTTGGCGACAATTCAAAGGGAAGAATTCTTGGAAGAGGAATTGTGCGAGTCAATGAAAACTTCATTCTCAAGGATGTAGCTTTGGTAAGCAAACTCAAATATAATTTGCTCTCAGTTTCTTAGTTGCTTGATGAAGACCTTGAGGTAAGATTTCAGAAAAATTCTTGTCGAATATTAGATGTTTCTGAAAATCTAGTATGCAACATCACTCGCATTGGTCGCTTGTTTAAAGGTGATTTTTCGTGTCCATCATCTGAAATAACATGTCTTGTATCTCATGTTTCAAAAGATCTAACTTTTTGGCATCGTAGACTTGGTCATATTGGTTTTGATCACCTTTCTCGCATTAGTAAATCAAATTTGCTCAGAGGTTTGCCTGAATTAAAATATGACAAAACAAGTAATTTGACTTGCTCTCCTGTCAACATGGAAAAATGATCGCATCCAAACATTTTCCTATCTTCTTTGTTATGACTAATGCTCCAGTCGGCTTTTACACATGGATCTTGTGGGACCAAAGAAGAGTAAAATCTGCAGGAGGTAAGTGGTATGTTCTTGTGATTGTAGATGATTACTCTAGGTACTCTTGGGTATATTTCATGACTACCAAAGATGAAGCTTTTGAATTGTTTCAAGAATTTGCATTAAGGTTGCTCAAGGAATTGCTGAAGCACTTAAAGTAATTAGGAGTGATAATGGAGGAGAATTCAAGAACACTCTTTTTGCTTCTTTCATTACGAACATGGAATTGAGCATCAATTTTCTTACGCTCGAGTTCCTCAACAAAATGGTGTTGTTGAGAGGAAAAATTGCACACTAGTTGAGATGGCTAGGACAATGCTTGATGAATATTCTACTCCTAGGAAGTTTTTAATGAAGCTATTTCTCTTGCTTGCTACATTTCAAATAGAGTATTTTTGAGAGCAAAGCTTCATAGAACTTCTTATGAACTTCGGTTTGGACGTACTCTAGCATCTCCCATATGCGTGTTTTTGGTTGCAAATGTTTCATTCTCAAACATGGAAATCTTGATAAGTTTGAATCTAGATGCTCAGATGGATTGTTTCTTGGTTATGCTCTTCATACTCGTGGTTACCGTGTGCTGAATTTAGAAACTAACAAAATTATTGAGACTTGTGAAGTCACTTTTGATGAGGCTAGTCCCGGTACTAGACCGAAATTTCAGGACACAAAGTTACTTGCAATTCGAAAGTATCTTTTTGGAAAAAAGTGATGATGAAGATGAAGATGAAAGTGGTAATCAAGTTGGCAACTCGGATCAGCCAATTCAACCACAGGAAGAAAATCAGCAAGCATCTTCGGAAATTCTTCCAACTAACACACATGGTACTGGACCTCAAGCAACTTCGAAATTTCAGCACCATTGCATATTCAACGAAGACATCCTCTGAGCAGATGATTGGTGAGTTAAATGTCGTGTGCTTGAAACAGTACAATACTAATGCCTCATATGCTCATCTTGCTTTTGTTGCATCTTTTGAACCCCAAGATGTAAGTCACGCTTTATCGATGAGTCTTGGATTAATGCCATGCATGAGGAACTTGAGAATTTTGAGCGCAATAAGGTTTGGGTTTAGTTCCACCTCCTTTAGGTCGAATATCATTGGAACTAAATGGGTTTTAAGAATAAACAAAGTCAAGATGGGGTTGTTGTTAGAAACAAAGCTAGATTGGTTGCTCAAGGTTTTACTCAAATTGAAGGACTTGATTTTGATGAAACTTTTGCACTGTTGCTAGACTTGAAGCCATTAGAATTTTGTTGGCCTTTTTGCATCTAAAGGTTTTAGATTGTATCAAATGGACGTCAAAAGTGCTTTTCTAAATGGTTTTATTTCGAAGAAGTTTATGTCAAACAACCTCCTGGATTTGAAAATCCGAAATTCCCTGACCATGTTTTTAAGTTGTCCAAAGCTTTATATGGTTTAAAACAAGCTCCTCGGGCTTGGTATGATAGGCTTAAATCATATTTCTTTGGAAAATGATTTTGAAATGGGCAAAATTGATAAAACCTTGTTTTCTCTCAAGCATGGCAATGATCTATTACTTGTTGATTTATGTGGATGATATCATTTTTGTGGTACTTCTCATGCTCTTGTTGCCAAGTTTTGAGACACTATGAGCAGGAATTTGAGATGAGTATGATGGGTGAGCTCACATACTTTTTGGGTTTACAAGTCAAGCAAACAAGGCAAGATATTTTTATTCACCAAACGAAGTACACAAAAGATCTCCTTCGACGTTTTGAGATGGAATCATGCAAACCGATTTCCACACCTATTGGCACAACAACTACTTTGGATCCGGATGAAGAAGGAGAACCGGTTAATCAAAAGGAGTATCGAAGCATGATTGGATCGCTTCTTTATCTCATTGCTTCAAGACCAGACATACACTTTGCGGTATGTTTATGTGCTCGTTTTCAAGTTTCCCCACGTGCTTCTCATCGACAAGCGGTAAAACGAATTCTTCGCTATTTACAATCGACTTTAGAGTTTGGCTTATGGTACTCCTCATCATCATGTTTATCACTTAGAGCCTTCTCGATGCTGATTTTCGGGTTGTAGAATTAACAGGAAAAGTACCTCTGGAATATGTCATTTTATTGGTACATCTTTAGTTGCTTGGTCATCTAGAAAACAAGTTTGTTGCTCTCTCAAGCTGCTGAATCTGAATATGTTCTTCTTTGCCGCATGTTGTGCTCAGTGCTTTGGATGATATCAACTTTAAAGGATTTTGGATTAATTATAGATAGTGTTCCACTTTTCGTGATAACACTAGTGCTATTAATATTGCTAAAAATCCAAATTGCAACATTCTCGAACAAAGCATATTGATATTCGTTATCATTTTCTTGAGATCATGTGGAAAAGGAGATGTTGTGTTGCATTTTGTTGATTACGAGTTGCAAATTGCGATATTTTCACAAAACCACTTGATGTTTCTCGATTTGCCTTTTTGAGGAAAAGTGGGCGTTGTACACCCCATGAGCTTGTTTTGAGGGGAGTTTTATGTCAAGTCTCATTACTTAATGAGCTTACTTTATCATATTTCTTTATATATTATGTAATTGAGCTTATATATGATAATCTAAATTGTTTTACTTGAACTAAAAGTGACATTGCGGAATTCCTTGGTTTGATTGTCTATAGCTAATACCTTGTGATATCTTGCTTCTATAGGCTTGATAATGAATCGTCTTAACAAATTTGGGCTCTGAAGCATGTGTATTTTCAGCTTTACTCTTTCATAGACCATTTAATCACTTTGCATGTTTACAATAAAAAGAACAGGGAATAAAAAAAGGGCTCAAATCTGCAAGAAGCTTGTCAAAATTATCAAAATAAGCAAAAGCTTCAAGATGTATGCTTCAAGCATGCCATTCCCTAAAAGATAAGATGTATGCTACAAGCATGCCATTCCCTAAAAGATAAGATGTATCTTGCAAGCATGCCATTCATTGAAAATAAAAAAGTATGCTTCAAGCATGCCACATGCAGTTTACTGTTATCAAGATTATTTTGGTCTACTAGGTTGGAGTTGAAACTACTTGCTTGCCCTGAGTTGTTAGTTGCTTCATTTTTGGGCCTAGTTTTTCTGCCAAGATTGTGCTTAGTACTTGGCTATAGTTGATTAAATTGAGGTTGAGATGCATGTCACTTCCTAACTTGTTAAATAATATTAAGTTCATGTATTATGTTTATTATGTGATCTATAAGGTTATATGATCAATTAAGCTCATTGGTTCTTGTCTTGGCACTCATTTTTTTTCTTGCTGAAATCATTGTCAAAGAGGGAGAAGAAAGCTTACATTCAGGGGGAGAAGTGAAATGTTTTATTGTCAAAAGGGGGAAATTTTGGAGTTCACACACAATTTGGTTTCCTTTTAGGTGGAGATTTTTTACTTTGCTTTTTGATCACTTTGCTTTGTGTTTTAAAATGAAATTTTTTAAAATCTATTCTTGTGAGGTTAGTGCCAATGTTCAGGTCCAAATGGTGTTGCCAATGTTTTCATCAAGGGGGAGATTGTGAGATCATGTGATGAAAAATTGGTTGAATGATGAAATTGGCATTGTAAAGTGACTTTGATTATAACATGCGTGGTGCTTGTGCGTGTGCCATGTTGAGATAATTATTATGCTGGTGATAGCATGATGGATTTCGCTTGATGCAATGCACTCGTGTGAGTGGTTGCATGGATTGACCTTGATTCAAGTCGTGGACTTGTGCTCGTGCACTGGTTTGTGTGTTTATTCATGTGCGAGTGTTGCTCGAGGCTTAACGTGGTCGATGACGGACGGAACTAGGTTCATGGAGGAATCGAGGTTCGGGACTAGATTCGAGGAGGAATCGAGGTCTTGGTGGTCAAGGATGTCATGCGGGGACGTTCGGGCTAGAGAATATGCACATGGAAGCTGGTTAGTCACGTAATTACAGCAGGTGGGCTGTACATACGTGCAAGAGTTATTTTTGGCCATGTTGGGCCAAGTTGAGATAGATATGAACTCTTTCCATGTTGGAAGTAGAGTTGTAGTCAATCTCTGTGTGGTTACTCTGTATAAATAGAGGGAGGTGTCCTCTGTTTATGAGCAGGGCGAGCGTTCAGGTTTTGAAGGTTTGTACTCTTGTGTTGGAGTACTTTAGACAATGAAATAAAAATCAATCTTCCAGAGAGCTTCTTCTTGCGATTGTGATTTGCTCTTGGCCCGACATAGTTGATCAATCGCTTGAAGTTTTGTTCATCGCAGCAGTTAGCCACGAAGTTCATCACGGAGTTCGGTTCTTTGCAAAAGTATCATCTTGCGAAGGTAATATCTTTTGATCCGTAGATCCGATCGTATTGATTCTTATTGGGTTTGATTCGTAATTGAATCTAATTTATACAGTTAAAATTTCACATCAATCCAATGGTTAGATCTTTAGTAATTTGTGGTCGCCCAGATTGATGTCCTGCTCGCCCGACTGCTCGCGTGGTCGCCCGAATTCAGTCATCTTGCGAAGGTCATAACTTTAGATCTGTAGATCCGATCGACCTAATTCTTTTTGTGTTAGCTGCAGAATTAAGTCTAATTTCTACAGTTAAAATTTCATGTCAATCCAACGGCTAGATCTTCAGGAATTTCTATTTTAGTGGATATATATCGGTCTGCTCGCCCAAACTGTGCGCGTGGTCGCCCAACTGTTCACGTGGTCGCCCAACCTGCTCGCCCAAGTGCCAACCTGCTCGCCCAAGTGCCCTACTGCTCGCCCAAGTGTCCTCTTGGTGCCAGGTGCTCTACACCTTTCGCCCAAGTGTCCTCTTGGTGCCAGGGTGCTCAAGCCTGAGTCGCCCAAGTGTGCTACTAGTCGTCCATGTGCTCTACTGGTCGCCCAGACTTCTAAACTGGTCTCCCAACTTCATAAACCGGTCTTCAAGCAATTTGAGTTTGAATTGAGGTGTTTCAAAAAGTTTAAGAATAAGATTTTAGCTTCCGCGCAATCATTCACCCCCCTCTGATTGGCGCCATCCGATCCTCTGATTTCTCATGGCTTCATACTTGTCTCCCGCGCGCCTAAGGACAATGGCGACTTCTTGGCGGCCTTAGAAGAGACAAATGTATCGTCTTGGTGCCGAGTAGGGGTGTAAATGGGTGAATAACCAGACCAGTACTGCACTCCGGAGGCAAAATTACCCTAATGGAAAACTATTTTACACTACCCGCCGCACGCAGATGCAGTGCAGGTAGTACCCGTAGGTTAGATCTGCGGTACGGGTAGGGTACGGATGGGCAATACCCGGCGGTACAGGTCGGGTACGGGTACCGGATAATTTTCACAATTCGGGTACCCGGCGGGTACTACTAATTCTGAAATTTCGACGAAATTGCACTGACCACAAAATAGTTCAAATGATGTCAAAAAATTTTGAAATTTTTTTGATTGTTCCTGACACATCAGAGATGTTCTCATTAAATTTTTAGGTGATTATCAAATCTGAGTAAGTTTAAAAAATTCAAGCATTGCTACTATCCTGATAAAAGCCGACCGCAAGTTTGAACCGAATGAAAATTAGAACAAACGAGGTTATAAAATTTTGAAATTTTTGTGGATGGTCCTGACATATCTATAATATTTTCATAAACTTTTAGATGATGATCAAATGTCATGAAGATTTAAAAATTCGAACAGTACTACTGTCTGTTAAAAGGCTTATCGACAAATTTGAGCGAAATGAAAAATTATCCAAACTATGTTATAAAATTTTTAAAATTTTATATAATGATTGTGAAGAAATTATTAATCTCTCATAAAAATTTGAGATCATGATCACACTCAAGAAAATTTATAAAATTCTGACTATACGGCATTATCTATATAATGATCTTGAAGAAATTAGTAATCTCTCATAAAAATTTGAGATCATGTATGTTTGTTAGACTATATAGCATTATCTATTGTATTATGTGATGTACTAGTGTGATAGTTGGATTGTTTTCATTGCATATTTTGATTCTAGGTATTTAGTGCACTACCGATGAAGTACCCGTTATGATATACCCGTCCAAGACACTACCCGAACCCGATTTCTACCGTCCGTAGAAAATGCTACCCGTTACCCATACCTTACCCGATTTTTACTACCCGTGCCCGTACCCGTACCCGAAGAAAAAATAATAGGGTAGGGTATGGGATGACCTACTACCCGCCCGAACCCGACCCGTTTACACCCCTACCCGGAAGCAGTTGCGGTGCAGAGACAATCAAGTAAGCACAATATCTGGACAGTTTTGTTGCAACGCCAATGTGGAGCTCAGTGTTGTCATCGGGCCGGCAACCGGAGCGTGACGGCGCCATTGCCATTTCGCAGTAACATGTTGCAATGTGCCAGATCAAGATGACAGGCGTCTGAGTGTCCTTTTCTCGGTCTCGGGGGGAATGTGCGGAGTAGCAAAAGCCTGGCGAGCACGCCCATGAAAGTTGCCTGCAGCCGTTGTCCTCCAGCGACGAAGTTCCGTTCGTCAATCGGCCGTCGGTGCGCTTCAGAGAGAAGACAACTGACCGCTTCACCTCTGCAGTTAACTCCACAGGATCCAATGCTTTCTTGGAGGCAGCTGACACTCGAAAAAGAAACCACGGCCGCGCTATAATCTTGGAAATCCATGGACAGAAATTTTGAATCTGTGCAATAGGATTGCCACGGCCGATTGACTGGAGCAAGGAATACTGCCCAAGCTGATGTCGCCAGTAGTACTTGCTACTGCTGAGCAATGTTACCCTGCTGAGAAATGCTTTCATTCTCATCGAGCAGCTTGGTTCGCCTCCCGAGCTCAATGCTGGTCGACTGACATACTGGCAAGCAAAGAAGACTCTGCCCCAGTTGTCCGTCCAATAAATCATCAACTCCACCAGCTCTAGCAAAGCAAGGATTGCCAGTATTAGTATCGTGATAGTAGCGTCTGCAACTGTAGCTTTGGCGATAAGCACACGGGAGCCTTTTCCGCCGTCGGCCGGAGCAATCCCCATTGCACGCATGACTGTGAGTGCCATCACAGAGAGCATGCTGGCGACTGAAGCCAGGGTCAAGAAAGGTACTATATAACCGATAATAGCGTACTTGGTGAAGCAGGCGTCGTACACAAAAGCCAGCTCGGTTTCAATCACCTTGAAAGCCCTGTCGTATCCCATCTGGCCGTCCTTGTCCCGCAGCAGGCCTTCGAAGACAAGATCGTGGGTCTTCTGCTGTTTGGATTCACCACAGCTGTACCCAAACCAGCGCCTTGTCAGTAAGAGAAACAGAGCGTAGGAGAGGCAGACATCCTTGCAATCACGACCAATGCTTCGGCCGATAGGCCCGTCGTCGTCGCCGCCCTCCCGCCATATCTTGTCTATGGTGATCACCTCAAAATCATTTAGTGATGATGCATAGCGGGGAGCTTCCAGGTTGAATGCCGCGTGGGCCTTGGGCTTCAGCCAGACCAAGTAGCGGTAGCCAGTCATGCTGACAGGATCGTAAGAGCATCTCCAAGAGAAGCCCTAAATAGGTTGCTAATTGTAATTATAGAGCTTTAATGGAAAAAAAAGCACTCCAACAGAGGTTGTATTTTGAGAAAATTATCAAAATAGGTTTAGGACTCGGAGCCCTGTAGCTATATTTGGCAACACTCCTCTCCGGCCCCATCCCTATCCGCGCGTCCCTGGAGTTGAGTTTAGGGTCTAATTGCTGGAGTCAATAGTTATCTTAGGCCCTAATTCTTTTAGTTTAGACCCTATTTTGAGGTATAGGATTCCATTTTAAGGCCTGATTGTTGGAGATGCTCTAAGACACCAGCTCACCGCCGCTTGTTTCGTGCTCCGAGTCCATATAATCGGCAATCACTCTGGTCATTTTCCGCAAGATAGCCAGGCTCGCGGATGCCCTTGTCCTCTGATAAACCTTGACTAGAGTGATGACAAGCATCAGTGCATCACCCAGGTCACGATGAAGCTAACGCCATCGGCGACGCTGTACATGATCAGCCCCACATATACCCACATATACCACGTAGATAATGTACTGATAAACCTGCCTGAAGACATGTTTGTGGTCGTCGACGCTGTAAGCCGTGATGGAGTTGCTGCAACCAAAGACGAAGAGGAAGCAGACAGCCCAGATGGGGTACACTTCAACCTTCAGCGCGGCCGACTGCATTAAGCCGATGGTGTCCGTCGCCAAGGGGAAGGACATGAAGTATGCAACCATCAGGCCTTTCTGGATGAACCAGTGTGTGCACCACCGGCGCCACGACCCGAAGATGATGAGGAAGCACAAGACAGCAGCAGTCAGCGCCGTCAGTGCATCGATGCGGATCGCAGACACCCGCCTACTCTCCAGCACATGGTTCAGGCGGTGAAACAAGGCGCTCGCGTTTGCCATCTTGTTTACCTGCTGCTTCACATTAATTAATTCCAAGTCAGTATGGTCGCGCGCCCAGTTTTAATCCAAACAATGAACCAGACCCCAACAAATTCATGAAACAAAACATACAAGACATATGGTCTCTTTTGGCACAGCTTCTAAACTAACTTTTCTCTAGAAGAAGCCACAAGTTATGCTAAGGGGGTGTTTGGGAGAGCTCTGCTCCTCAATTTTCAGCTCCACTCCAAATTCGCGTAGCCAAACACCCCAGCTCTACAGAACTCTAGCTCCAGGAAAAATGCGAATCTAGGAGGCTGCTCCATAGTTTTTGTGGAGCTCTTCAAGGGGTACTCCAAGAAACACCATTTCGTACCCACTCATGAAGTTCCTAGGTAATTACCCACCTTTGTCACTGGTTAAACACATGAGGAAGTTCCTATATAATTACCTACCTTTGCCATTGGTTCAACATCCAAGGGTATAAATGGGTATCCACATCAAAATCATCTATTCTTGAAGCTGGATCTAATTTGCAAGCCAAACACCTCCCTTCCCTACTTCAACTCTATGGTAGAGCTACTCTATGGTGGAGCTGATGAAGTGGAGCTGATTTTTTTAGAGTGGAGCTCTCCCAAACAGGCTCTAAATAACTGGCTTCTAATTCAGCTTTATAAGTATTACCAATGCTAGCCAACCTTCAGCATATTTTGTGTGGCTAGATACTACAATGCATATGTTTATATCTAACCATAGAGCAGCACTTATTATACAATTTTAATGCTTACGATGGAAATACAATTGCCACAGCCCTCGTATATATACATATTTAATTTGTACTGTTATAATATGATCCAGCATAATCGATAATGTACATCTTCCTTTCTTTTCCTCTAATTAATTTAGTAATTTATAGACCTTGAAAACGAACGTGGCGGTGTCCTTTTCAATTATTTCACTAATTAGCCAAATTACCCACATAATTGTGCAGTTAAGTATTGCCATACATTTGTCTTGTTATACAACTCTAGTGATTATGATTGAAATAAAGTACAATAGTATTTGTTACACAACTCCAAAAAATTTGCGTAAATTTTTTGCAAAATCCTTTGAGTTCACCTTCGAGATGTTCGTTTTGATTTCTGAGTTTTTTTGTGTTCTACTGAGCTTCGCGTGTATTTTTCAAGAATTCTTCTCTCCATTTTTCTAAATCCTCAAATTCTGAAAAATTTCCAAAACACCCTGTCTCGGGCCAATTGCAGGCCATTTCCACCCCCACCTTCTCTTTCTCTCTTTCTAGACACCATTTTCGTTCCCTACTTCTTTTGGGCCGTACAGGCCTGTCCCTGCCAACCAACCTGCTCCAGCTTAGCCTTAGCCTTCGCTTCGCCAATGCGACCAAGCCACGTGCCTCCCGCCTTTGTTCTGCATGGTTAGCTGGTGGGACGAGGTTAAATAGGATAAGATGATGTTGTATCATTTGGTTTTACTATTTTGAATAAATAGAATAGTTTAATATCTATATAGAATATTTTTTTAAATTTGTATCCCACCATCCAGGATAGAATGATTCCATTCAAGCAACCAAATATAAGAATAATTTTTTTTGAACCATTTCATACATGTATCACTTAGTACAAGCAACCAAACACACTTCCACCACTTTGTGTGGCTATCAATGCAGGCCATGCCTGCCCTGCATCTCCACCCTAGCTCGCCCACCAAAAAAGCTGCAAATCCAGCGTCATCGTTGATGCTTCACCGATGCACCTCGCTGCTTCTACCGCCTGATCTACTTAAACGAGCTGAGCCAGCCTTTATGAGGCTCAAGCTCGAACGAGTTTTAGTTGGAAGACCTAGACTCGAGCTCGGTTTGGTCAAAGTTAAAGTAGGCTTAAGCTCCGTTTGAGTAAGCTCGGTAACAATAAACATTTAAATATATGCTATTTTTTAATAATTAAAAATACTCAAGTTCGAGTTCGGTAAGAATTTACATATAGTAATATTTAACGAGTGATTCGTAAATTTACAAGGTTCGCGAGATATTTGAGCTTGGGTCGGTGAAGCTCACGAGTTCGGGATCAAACACGAGTACGACTCATTTGAAACTCGAATCGAGCTTAAAGCAAGCCAAGCTCAAACAACTCGCAAAGCTCAAACAACTTGCAAAGCTCGAGCTTTTTTAACTACTACCACCACCTTCCTACGGCTATAAAGCCACAATGCAGCACCCTCACTTTCTTTTCCTTCCCTCTTATTTAAACGTCATCGTGACACCGCTGACCTGCTCCATTGTAATACCGCAAATCTTCTTTGCCAGGGTTTTCGGCCAGAAATGTTTTCCACCTTCTTGATTCAAGCTTCACTGTCAGCGATTAATAATTCTATTAAAGGTTTTGGGTTTTTCCGTACAAAACTTATCGAATGAGTGTTTTCCGAGTCGTATCTATTCTACTGGCAAGTTTCACTCAAAAGATTTTGCTTTTCGCCAAGTTTTGAATTTCTATCTTTGGAGTTTGTGGAGTATAAAAGGAAGAAGAGAGGAAACCCTAGTTGTGTATGTATACAAAAAAGAAAGGAGAGGAGGGCTCTGGTCTAGTCAGCCTCCATTTCTTCCAGACGCTGCGTCGTCCAGTTCCCAACAGGCCGCCCCAGAGGCTCCTCTCGGCGTCGCGCCTCCCCGGCTTGTTCCTCCCCACCTGGCATTCCTCTGGCGCCGCTCCTCTCTCCCTCCACGGAGCGACGCATCCTGCGCCCGGCCACAACAAGCCTTGGCCGCTTTGCGTCTGGTCACAGCAGCCCGCCCGACTTTGTGCCTCGCTTACTGGTGTCGGCGGCGGTTGCATTCTGGCCGCGCGCTCCATTGGCGCGCCGAAGGCGCTCTAATCGCTGCCGGCTCGCTGACCTGTGAAGGCGCCTCATTGGTTGGGCCCCAACCAGCGACTCTCCCCGCCTCCGTTCTTCCCCTACCTCTTCCTCCATGAATCCATGAGCAAGTTTTGAGGTATAATTTTGGGGGAAATTAGTCGCATATAGGGTGTTCGATGAAATGCCTAGAAGGGTTATATTAGGGTATTACACTGTTTCTAAGTAATGATCTATGAATACTTGTATGACACATTTGGTTGTGAATCTTTGGTTAATGAACGCCGTCCGGCGGTGTGCTGGATCCTAGTTGATTAAATATGATTGCATTGGTGTTTGTCTTTTCCCTGTTGTGATCACTAAAGACTTGCGTATGTGTTGCATTTGTGGATTTGTTACTGATGCATACCAAATATTTATGTATACCGGTATTAGATTCTTGAGGATTCTACATGCTGTTGTTTATGGAATGATATATGTATGTATATATATATATATATATATATATATATATTTACGCATATGTGTGTTATTTGTATATGAGCCCTGTAATGTCATCCTTACATTGATAATGTTTGGGAATCTTATGCTGTGACTTGATTTTTGTTACTTTTTGCATGGCTCAATTAAAAAGAGTGAGTTAAGAAATATTTACTACCATATGTCATTTCTATTATGGTTTAAAGATTTCTTCTGTGCATTGAGGCTATGATAAGCACCTATTGGTTGATCCATTAGGGGCATGTATTTGGGCCTATCAGTAATGCGTCATTAATTATATTGGTATCATATTGGGTTCTTGAGGATTTAATGTGCTGCTGTTTTTGAAGTTTAGGGATAGGGATGGTATAGATGTGTGATTAAGAATGTTTTTTCATGCATTGCCAATTGATTATGAATATGGGTTTACGACCTGATTTACAAAGGCATGAATGCTTCATGTTCTATTTTGGATTTGGTCTAGCTGCCTAACTGGTTTATGTATGCTTCTAGCTCAATTGCTACAAATTCCTTATGTGATATCTGTGATCTAAAAGGTCTTCTTGTGCAAAGTGATTAATGTATGCGTGTAGATACAGTTGTCTAAAACAAATTGATGCTGCTTACTAATGGAGTTTTATATTATTGAGATACAGGGTAATGTTCTGTTAGTATCAAGTGATCAATTTATGCTTACATGTTGCCTTACAAGTTCTAGTGATGAAATGGTTGTTGGAGGTGCTCGTGCATGCTTATGTTTGAATTTCGATGTGATTAATGTGTCTGTGTGTGTATATATATATATACAGTTGGTTAAATGAATAGCTATTGAACGATGCTGATAGTGTTTTGTATTGTTGGGATAGAGAGTAATGTGTATCATTAGAATTTTGTATGCTTTTACTTAACCATGCTACTTTAATTCTCGATGAGTTGGTGACTGTGATAATCGTGCTCTTGCCCTTTCATGGGTTGTTTGATTCTCTAGGGTTGGAGGTCCCTAATACCGCAATCGGGCCGTCAGTTATCGCGGAGGCTAAAGGCAAGTACTTTTTGATGAGTGTGGCATGATAGAGTGATGCTCGCTTCTTATTGCGAGTTAACCGTATTATAGGAAGGTTACATTTTGGTATTATGTTCTACTCATGAATATGACTAGATTTAACGAGACTTATAAGTTCAGGAACGTGAAGTTATGTTAATAATCATGTATTGGTGGATGTTATGAGAGTGCAACCTGTACTGTTGTCCATGTCAATTGCATTCATGATGGAGGAGGTGACCCATTCTGATGGGGCCTCTGTGTTCACACGTAGTGAGCACAAAAGTCCTACCTCGTAGTCCTACACACGCGAGTGTGTGGGAGCGAGTCAGTAAGAGTAGGCACCCTCCACGGGATGGAGGGGGATGAGAGGGTGCATACTGACGGGTGTGCACTCAGCCATACCGGTATAGGCATTGAAAGGTGCATTTGAGCATTTCAACATATTTGCATTGCATAGTGTTGCACTTAATGGCTCTTGTGGTGAATGGTAAGGTGTGGAGGTAACTCCCCCAAAATTGTTTAAATAAGTTGCGTGCCAAATTCCTTGTATATGTTTATTGGATGCATTGCATGGTAAAGCTAATGGTGAATGGCATCAGATGAACTTTGGGTTGAGGGTAAATTACAGGTTAAGAATGGATCGGGTCGTGGACTCGTTCAATGTGGTCTAATGAGGTATGTGAAATTCGTGAAATAGGTAGTTGATGAGGTAACTAATAGTGATTTCTTCTTTTTGTTATACGTGTTAATTTAGTATTCCAAAATATGGACACGTTTATGATTTACCCATGTTAATTGTTATTGATATTGCTATTTTGTTGTACTTGCTGAGTCTTCCACTCATGTTTCTTTTTGTAAATGTGTGTAGGTTCCCCGAAGTCGGCATGCTGGGATGGGAGTAGTAGCACGACAGGGCTTATCACCATAGTTTCATTTTAGCTTTGTGCTTTCAAACTTAATGAGCTCATGTTTTGTAATAATTAATTTGTGGGAGTTATCTTGTGCTTGCTTGGGGTCATGGGGTTTGGTTGATACACCATGACCCATGTTTGTTCTTGATTGGTTCCTTTAGTTACTTATGATATTGTTATGTTAAATGTTCTCTTTTGTCTGCTGAGTGGATGTCCTAGATTTAGGGGAGGTGCTGCCGAAATTTCTAATAATTTCGGTATGTTGCTAAACAATTTAGTTGTATGGCTAAATGGTTCGAGTGTCTCGTGCTATCTGTTGGGTTCGTGAGGGTGTAGCATTCAGGGCACGTGACACCGCTGACCTGCTCCATCCTCATCCTCAGCCACCACTATAACAAAGGAGCCGCAAGGACAACGGGAGTAGGAGGTGACAATCCTTAAGCTTACGAAGGAGAGAAAGCCAACTAGGAGCCGCAACGGATCCAAGTCATGATCCTTGTCTGCTTGATCCATATTGCTGTCCAAATTAATTGGGTATAATTGTACATGTGTATTTTCTGTATTATTTATTTGCCAATATTTTTGTTAGCAATTAATTTTGAATATATCTGTTAAGTAGTTAATGCCCTTAATTACATTTTTTACGAGCCATCCTTGATAATAATTTGATCTGGTTTTTTCCTTAATAAATTTAGAGCTAATAGATTATATTGGCATAGCAGTGGAGATGAACAACAATAATATCTAACGACGTCGCGGGCTGCCATCACGAATTGGTGTGGAGGAATTTATGTTTAGGGGTAATTTCTTATTTGCTATTGCAAATTTTTACGATCCTAGATATAACATCACTTGTCTCACTGACATATGGATTTGTGCCCCCACATGTCAATAACACAAGGGATGCATATCCATGACCTGTGCAATTTGCAGTAGTATGCAAAAACTTTTCCCCGATGTTTATCATTGTATGATATACAATATACATGGATCACTCATCGAGGGTGATTTTTGGAAATGTTGAGGAGATTTAATGATTTGTTCTATTTTAGTTAGTGCTATTAATCATGTGGTTTTAATGCCGTACATCAGTAAGATATTACGAGATAAATAATTAATGATACAAATAAGTAAGAGCAAATCATCAATTTTTCCAAAGGACTAACGTTGTGCCAAGAAAAGAATACAATCGCCACTCAAACGTAGGATTGACTTGTCAAACCTGGTATGTGTATTGCCTGGATAAGACAAACTTCGGTATTAGGGGATGGCCTGCAAAGCGCCTAAAAGTGTTTGGATCAAGCGATGTCATGTGAGTGTGAGGTACCCAATGTATGTATAATAATAATAATAATATGTTATCCTACCTGTATTATACTCCATAGAATTACCGGATGAGGAGCCTAGCCACGTGTCACCCTAGCCATTTTCGTGAAAACCTCCCTATGTTTCTTCAAATTACGGATAGGTCCCTGTAGATTACGAATAGATCCTCCGCGATTTTTTGTAAGGGGAAGATATTTTTTCCCGATTCGCGTTTGGGTCCCTCGCACGCTATTTTACGGAAAAAAACTCATGTTAAATTCAGATCGCGAGCAAGCCCTTTTCTTATTTTTCAGGATAGCGGACAGATCCAAAAACATTGCAAACAGGTCCTTACTCCTTACGTTTAGGTACTTTCTCAGTTTTTTCCGGGAAAAATATTTTCGATATTATTGCTCGGTGAGCACGTAGAGTATTAGACTCGACAAAAGAATGTTGTTATCTCTAATAATTTTTCGCCCTTTCCCACCTCGGTTTTCCAGTTCGATCTCCAATATTTTTTCAATAATTCGTCGAAAGAGATATTTCTACAACTCTATGTCTCTATTTTTTCCCCGTAACTTGTTTTTTGATATTTTTCGGAGTGAGAAATATGTGCACGGTTGTATCTTTATAGTTTTTTTCCCAATTCGATCTATAGGATTTTTCGAAGCATATATCTCTAGACTTTTTTCCCAACTCGATTTTCCAACTCGATCTCTAATATTTTTTAGAACACGTATTATTACTCGATGAGTGCGTACAGTGTTAGACTCGACAAAAGAAAGTTATCATCTCTAATATTTTTTCACCGTTTTTCCTCTAGACTTTTTTCACACCTTAGTTTTCCAACTCAGTTTCCAATATTTTCCAAATAATTCGTCGAAAAAGATATTTCTACAACTCTATCTCTCTATTTTTTTCCCCGTAACTCGGTTTTTGATATTTTCCGGAGTGAGAAATATATGCACGTTTGTATCTTTATAGTTTTTTTTGTAATTCGATCTATAATATTTTTCAAAGCATATATTATTGACGGGTGAATGTATAAAGTGTTAGATTAGGTAAAAGAAGGTCCTTTCTCCATTTTTCTCGAGAAAATATATACTATGTATTAAAGTTGAGAAGTTGCAGGATCTTAGAGAGTGTCCGAGTGCCACCACAAAAAAGATCCTCCAAAGATTTAGAAACTACGCCTTTGTCTATTTTTTCGTTCCGGTCTATTTTTCCAAGAAAAAGGTGAAAAGATCCTACGAAGATTTTAAAAAAACACCTTGTTCCATTTTCCCCCAAAAAAACCGAAAGGCCCTCCAAAAAACTAGAAAATATATCTCGATGCTTTTTTTCTCCGTAAAAACGGAAATTTTCGTTCACACGCTGCGGTGTCTTGGCGCTTATCTTCCTAGTTATTGGCCACTCCTCAGGCTATCCACGTGTCGCCCATCGGCGAGGTCCCTCGAAATCCGGAAATCACGTTTAGGTTCTTTCGGAAAATTAAAAATCACGTTTAGGTCCTTTCGTCGGTTTTTTAAGTAAAATAGACCTGAAAAATATCAAAATTACGTTTAGGTCCCTACACGCGGTTTAAAAAAAACGCAGATTCGTCGAGGGTTTATAGCTGAATTGGAAATCGCGTTTAGGTCCTTTCGTCGATTTTTTTGTAGACTAGTTATTTCATGATTTAAAGAATTATGGTTTGTGTACTTTTTAATTTTGATCACATTAAGATTTTCTATAAGTTTTAATTCAAGTGATTTAAAATGAGTTTTAAAATTAAATAGTTTTGCACAAATTAGTTTGTCATGGTCTCAGGAACATTTACATATTTATTTCACTTTTTCAGGAGTTGTATTCTTCATATGTGCAACATTGTCCATGGTAAGGTTTATGATAATAAATCTCGAATAACATAGTCGACATTCAAAATTTAATATTTTTACATACTTTAACAGATTATGACTTTATATAAATTTAGAAATTTATTTTACTGGAATTGGATCAAAAATTTAAAATATATTAATGTTTGAAGTATAGTCTGACTGAATATTCCCTAGAAAATGGCATTTACGTTTTCTATACCTGGAAGCGTATTCGTTGTTTTCCTTGTTTGGGCTTTGTTCTGACTGACGCTGAGGCCCCACTGTCAGCCGCACAAAACAGAGAGGAAACCTGGGCAATGTCGCCGGCGGTGATGACTGGACGGCGGGAGGTGGAGCAGCACGAGACTGGGAGGAACCCAGGGAAACTCTCGCCTGCGAAGATGGCGTGCCACAACGGGCTGCCACCGGAGGCTAGGCGGCGAAAATGTTGGGGCTCGGCCGGAAGCAAGAATGGCGAGTCCCAAGCTCAAATGGGTAGCTAAATTAGCATCAAGGTGTTATTAAGGCCCCGATTTGCCGGTTAATGAAGTCGGGAAGTGGCCGGAATGGCCTGCCACCATGAGACCGGAGGTGGAGAAGATGAGCAGTGGCGCGGGCGCGCTATGGCTAATGGGAGCTAGAATTGAACTAGAAAAGATGATCGAATAGCCCTAATGATGCTTCATGCCAATTGAATTCGAAGATGGCTAGCTATTTTGGTTGATTGGGTTTCGGCCTGGGCGCTTGTGTTTGCGGCCATTGCGAAGAAACCGGGTGCTTTTAGTTTTTGGCGCTCGGTTCGGTGAATGGCTAAAGGATGGATAACAATACAGGGTTTGAACACGAGAGAGAAATGCGACTCGGCTCAGTGCAAACACGGCGAGTTGGTGCGCAGAAGGACCGCCGTGGCAGCGAAATTGATGAGAAAGGATTGCTGCGGCAGTGTTTTGGCAGAGGGCATGTGAACCTAGCGTCGTTGCCGTGGCAGCGAAATTGCTGAGAAAGGATTGCTGCGGCAGTGTTTTGGCAGAGGGGAGGTGAACGTACCTAGCGTCGCCCAACGCTGCCTAACGCTTGCCGTGGCAGCGATTTGCTAGGCTATTTCCTGACGCGGCAGCGTTCGGGCAAAGCCCGAGGAAGCTTCAGTCGGGGGGACCTTATATAATAGCAACCAAGTAAAGATCAGCTGGCGCCATGTACCTCAATATTTCTGCTTGCGGTTGGTCTACGTGAGCCATTTGCAGCTAGCATACATCTTCTCTTCTCTCTATTAATCGGCGAGCGCTCTCGATCGGGCTCATCAGGAAGGGGAGGAACTGCAGCGATCGAGCTTAATTCTTTTCTCCAGGCCAGCTCACCCCAGCAAATGGGTGGACATACGGTATGTCTCTCTTGCAGTCATGCACGATGAAGGAAAATGTTCTACATTTACCTTTTCTTCTCTGTCTGTGTGTGTGTGTGTTCGATAATGGAGTACGTACGTGTAGAAAATTAACAATATAACAATGGCATTGAGCGGTCTATAGATCGATGTGCTAGTGGATTATATAACTACTTGAAGTGGATTATGCCCTTGGCGTGACAAAATGGGTGACCACTCTTTCTGAAACGGGTACCTAGTAGCTGGTAGCATTACTTCAAGTAGCTGGTACCCCATCCATTTGCTGGTAGCATTACTTCAACTTACCTGTTCTTCTAGCTAGTGGATTATATAACTACTTGAAGTGGATTATGTCCTTGGCGTGATAAAATGGGTGACCACTCTTTCTGAAACGAGTACCTAGCTAGTAGCTGGTAGCATAACTTCAAGTGTATGGGGGCAGAGCTCTCGTCTTTGGTTTCAAAAGCAGCTAGTAGGTGGTGCAACATAACTTGAAGTGAGGTAGAAGACTGGTCACTAGCTAGATCACGAAGTAATTAACCTAAAGTCGTCGTTCACCAGTCATATTTAGTCATCACTTGTTTTTCAGTCAATTTAACTGCCATTGTTAACTTTTCAAGACTAGTTCCGTAGTTATTTTGCAAGTTGTATGGAAATCAAATTGCTAATTTTTTTTCCAAATTTAGTTGGTTTGGTTTGCACTTGATATGGTATCTCCCAAGGATGGTAAACACTCTATAATAATATACACTTTATAGCTGTGCCACGGTTATAGTACTGCGAACGGGAGGTAGTAGCATGTAGTAACACACGAAGGTTTGGGGTCAGTTTGCTCGTATGTAAGTAGATGTTGATTTTGCTTTTTAATTAGGATGATTAATTGTTTATCTACCTAGATTTTTTTTTTGAAATCGGCCGCGGCCGAGCTTTAATTAGAGGATGAGAAAAAGTCAAAATCATAGTACAAAATGGGGAATAGAAGGTGCGAAGGCCGCACCCAAGACCACCCTAGAACGGAGAAAGGAAAGGACAATAGAGGGAAAAGAAAAACCCAAAAGAAAAGCGGAGGACGGCCTTTACGAGATTCCCCTGAGGAGAGACTGAAGGTGCGACGCTCCTGTAGTATCCCAGGAGGCGGCATCGTCCTTAATTTGTCGAAGGATCTGGTCATGGGTCGCCCATTCGTGACGGAAGACCCTCTTGCTCTTCTTTCCACCACCGCCGAAAGCAAGCGATGATAATCGATTTAAGACCTTTCTGTGGCGGTCTGGAGAGCGAATCGCGGCGCAGCACCATCGGGCCAAGTCAGCCTCATGGCCCCAACGATCAGGGTGTAGTGACGGCACACGAATCCAATCGGCAACAGATACCCACATGCGATGGACTTCCGAGCAGTGAAGGAATAAATGGGAAACCGTTTCAAGGTTTCGGCAACACATGAGATGAATATCGATTTGGCTACCTCAGCCGAGGCGTATTTGGTTGTCCAAATACAATTCTGCTGGACGAGCCAGAAGAAAATCTTGATGCGCTGCGGTGCCCATGCTGTCCAAACCGTGTGCTGAAAAATGCTGGAGGTGCTTCCGCTAAATTGGATTTGGTATGCAGATCTGGCTGAATAGACCCCACCAGCAGCTGGCACCCAGGTGATTTCGTCCTCTAGATGAGGTTGGAGAGGCACGGACTGGATGATTGACCACAGGCGAACGAATTCCAATAGAAGGATAGGAGTTAGGCGTTGTCGGATGTCGCGGATCCAATTGTTATCACGCAAGGCATCCGACACCAATCTAGATTTTCGCCTAGCGTGGCAGAAGAGAAGCGGTGCTATTTGACAAGGCGCTCTTCCGTGCAACCACCTTGCGGTCCAGAAGGAGGTAAGGCGGCCGTTTCCAATTGCAACTTTAGTGGTCGACATGAACAAAGATCCGGTCGGTTTGATCGCAGGTAGAGTGAGGGCGACCATGGTCTTTGCGGATTGTAGTGTTGGAGCCATAGCCATCGGCTCGAGAGCTACAAATCTGTGGAGGTCAAGCACTCCCTGACCACCGAGGTTGAAAGGCTCGCAGACCTTAGCCCATTGCACCTTACAATTCCCACCATGCAACGGCAAGATCGCCACCTAAAGGAACCTTCGCCTTATGATATCAATGTCAGCAATGAACTTTTTTGGCGTCTTGATTGCCGTGAGCACGTAGATTGGGATGGAAGAAAGCACCGATTTTACCAGCGTGAGTCGCCCAGCAATGGATAGGTGCTTTGCTTGCCACCCCGCGAGGCGTCGCGTGATCTTGTCTAAAATAGGTTGCAGGTGAACCCGCCGCAGCCGTCCCAGAGCCAGAGGCATGCCAAGATATTTGGTCGGAAAGTGTGCAGTCTCGCCCGAGAAAGGCTGAAGAATGTCTTGCAGGTCAAGGTTTTGACATTGGATTGCGGCAATGGAGCTCTTTTGCAAATTGACGCGGAGGCCCGAGGCTTCACCGAAGCTATGGAGGATGGAGATGATGGCTTGCAGTTCCTCCTTTATTGGATTTAGGAAAATAACCACATCGTCAGCATAGAGAGATAGGCGATGCGCCGGTGCGTGGCCTAATAAAGGAGACAGAATGCCATCGTCAGCCGCCTTGTTGAGGAGGTAGTGGAGCGTATCAATAGCAAGGTTGAACAGGTAAGGCGATAGCGGGTCGCCCTGTCGGAGGCTACGCTGGTGCAGAATTGAAGGTCCTGGGATTCCGTTGAGAAGAACAGAAGATGAAGAGGGCGCAAAAAGGCTAGAAAGCCATCGACGCCATTGACTTCCGAAACCCCGTGCCTGAAGCAAACCCAAAAGGTATTCCCAGGATACCGAGTCAAAGGCTTTGGTGATGTCAAGCTTTAGCATGAGGACCGGCGTCCGCGACTGATTATAGAAACGAGCACGGCTGTGGACAGTCAGAAAGTTTTCCTGGATGCTTCGACCTCTGATGAAAGCAGTTTGGGAAGGGGAAATCAGAGCGTCAATATGGGAAGAGAGGCGGCGGGCAAGGACCTTGGTTAAGATCTTCGAAACGGAGTGGATGAGGCTGATGGGTCGATAGTCTCCGGATCTGCCACACCATCTTTCTTGGGGATAAGCACAATTGAGGCGCAGTTTAAGAGTGCCAAAGTGTGTGTGCGACCTTCGTGGAACGAGTGTAGCACCGCCATGACATCATTTTTAACCGTTTCCCAGTAATGTTTGAAGAAAGCCGCCGTGAAACCATCTGGGCCTGGCGCCTTGTCACGGGCGGCATCGGACAAAGACGTAAGACCTCTTCCTCCGAGAAGACCATGAGCGAGTCATCCAAGGGACCGACGGAGTTGAAGATCTGCCAGTTGATGTCACGGGCGCACACTTTTGTTCCCAGCAATTACTGAAGTGATCAAAAGAATGTGCTCTTTGTCGAATGCGGGTGGCCGTGCCCCAATCGGCCTGGAGGGAAGAAATGTAGTTTTTCCGTCGACGTCCATTGGCCTTGAGGTGGAAAAAATGAGTGTTTGCGTCGCCCTCCTTGAGCTGTGTTATCCTGGAGGCCTGCCTCTTACGAGCCCTTTCAACCGCTGCCAGGCTAGTGACCCGGATTTTGAGCGCTTTGCGAAGGAGCAGCTCCTTCGGAGATAACCGTCTGGATTCTTGCGCGACCTCAAGCCTGAAGACAAGCTCGTTTGCAATTAGGAACTGCTGAGATGCATCGCTGAAGAGGGATCTGCTCCAGGCACGGAGGGCCGAGGTAGTATTCCGAAGCTTTAGCGCAATCCTCGTGCAAGGATCAGCGTTCGAGTTAGCCGCAATCCACGCATCGTGGACAATCTGATGGAAGCCCGGGATACGCGGCCAGAAGCTCTCGAATTTAAAAGACCAAGATTTTTGGTGGCGGAGTCGCTCGCCAATAACAGTGGGCAATGGTCCGACATGGAGGAGGCCATGGCCTGCAGCAGGTGATTGGAGAAAAGAGCGTCCCAATGTTGATTGCAGAACACCCAGTCAAGCTTAACCAAGGTAGGAGATTCCCGCTCGTTGCTCCAAGTAAACTTTCTGTTTTGCAAGGGAATCTCGCGCAACGCACATTGATCAATGACTGCGCGGAACTGCGACATTAGGCGATGGTTGAGGTTGGAGTTGTTTTTGTCACGAGCCTCATAGATGAGGTTGAAATCGCCGAGGAGGAGCCAAGGAGTGTGGTGAGCAGGGGCAGCAGAAACAATCTCCTCCAAGAAGGAAGACTTGTCCCTATCGGTAGATGGCCCGTAGACCGAGGTGAGCAGGAAGGAAGATTCGTCAGACAGAAGAGTGACAGTCGCTGAGAGGGAGAAATTGCGAGCAATGGAGTTGGAGACCCGAACTTTTAGAGCGTCCCATAGCAGCAGAATCCCCCCTCTAACGCCCTGGGCAGGGAGGAAGGAAGCCGAAGCAAGGTGCTGGCCACCAATTTGCAGGATGGAGGGGAGGTCTATGCTTTGAAGCTTTGATTCTTGTAAACAAACAACTGCAGGCCGAACATTCAACAGGGTCTGACGAACTGTTGCCCACCTGACAGGAGCGTTAAGACCTCGGACATTCCACGAGAGAACACAACATTCAGTCATTTGACAACAGCGAGACCACAACGAGGTAGGATAATCCATTCATTAGCAGAGGGTAGAGCCAAGCTGGCCTTGACAGCGTACAGACTTGAGAAAGCAGATGAAGGCACCTCGGCATGGCTATAGCAGCCAGAGGCAGCCCCAAAAGGGAAGGCGACATCGTTACCAGCAAGCTTAGATGACAGACTATAGGGACGCAAAAGGAAAGGCGCCAGGCGCAGCTGGCCAGGACAGGGCATGGAAGCAAAGACAGCAGCAAAATACATCTGAACTGTGAGCACTAGAAACTGACGGGGGACATCCAGTGAGCTAGTCATTGAGAGGGAGGCAACCGGACGGCTCCTCATGCAGTGGCTGGATGGCTTGCATGATCTCCAGGTTTGAGTCATCAAGTCGGCAGATGGTCTTCAGAGCTGCGATGGAGTCCGCAGAAAGAGGCTTGTCGAGCATGGCAGTGAACTTCTTCAGGGCTTCAGGCGGCACCTTCTTCGCAGATGGGGAGCAAAAGCCAAGGCGGCGCGCCAGAAGCTCTTGCGCCATCCGCGCCGCAGGAACACCAGATGGCTTCTCAGCAAGGCGCAAGCTGCGACGAGGACCACTAGCACTCGGCCGAGCCCGAAGCGGAAGCGAAGATTCAAGACAGAGCGTTAGGGGCGGCGTGGGAAGCGAGGCGCCGCCGAGAAAAAAGTCGCTGCAGAAGCGTTGAACGTTTTGCACTGCTAGCCCCAGGCTGACTGCCCCGGTTCGAGGAAGAAGACGCGGCCGGGCATGCAAAGGTGAGAGCGTCGCTTTGATCGAGTATGTGGAAGAAGCGCGAAGAGGCACCGAATAGCAGACTCTAGGAGCATCGGATCACACCAGAGGTCCAGCTTGGGAGACCCTTCAAGGCCGCGAGCGGGAATCACTAACATGTCGAGGCCGGCTTGACGGAGGGCAAAGGCGCCGGCTTGGATGGGCAAGGACTGCGGCGAAGAGATGTCCATTGGCGCGGGATCAGAAGCTGATGCCGCCACGGACAGCGCAGGAGTCGATGATGCGACGACGTCGGCAAAGCCGCCGCCAGGGGCGGACGGCAGAAGCGGTGACTTCCGCGAGGCGCCACAGTGATCTGGAGCGGAGCGCCGAGCCGAGAGCCCGACCATGCAGAAGCGAGCGCGGGGTTCCGGCCGCAAAGACGGCGGCGGGCGAAGCGGAGCGGCGATCTCCATGCTGACGATGAGAGGGAGACCGACGAGCGGGGTTGCGGCTGGAGGAACGGCCAGCCCAGCGACGATCGTCATGACGATCGCGGCGCCCCGACGAACGGTGACTACGACGGTCGCTGTCCTCATCATCATCTGGGCGGCCCCCCACATGGGGAATCCCCACACGGCAACGGGCGTCAAGATGACGAGGCTGGCGCAGCGGCTGGCTCCCATCAACCACGCCGAGCGCCCAGTCGAAGGAGCGGGAGACTGGCCATGCAATGCCGGCGGAGCGAGGGAGCGGGGTGAAGTCTTCAACAGCGTCAAGATGCACCAGGACGTCATGGGTAGAGCCTTTAGGTGGATCGGAGCGCGGAGGCGAGTCATCCGCAGCAGCCTGCGACGTAAGCAGCGGCGGCCTCCCGCAACGATTCTCCGGGAAGACAGAGACGGAGAGGCGCTTGGGAATGGCATCCGGACTAGCAACCCAGACCCAAACCCAGAAGAGATTGGTGGCTTCGCGGCGGCGCGACTGGCGGTCGATGCGGTCGAAGCAGCACCAGCCCCTGAGCACTTCGGAGGCAGCGCTGGAGTTCCAAGCGTTGAAGGGGAGCCCCTCGAGGCCCAAGTGCGCCCGCACGAACAGCTTGGAGGAGGCCGCAGCAACATCCGGGATCCAAGGCAGGATTTGTAACAGCCTGAAATTTAATAAAAGGAGAAATGCAAATATAAAATCTTTTGCATGAGTTATTCTTGCATTTTCTAAATTTTCTCGAATTTTCCTAATTTATTTAGTTTTTGTTTGTAAAGAAAGTTTAAATTGAAATAAGGTTAAATAACAAAATGAAAAGTGGAAAATTTTTATTATAAAATTAATCATGATATTTTTACCTTGAAATCCTGATAACCTTATATAGCTTTATTAAAAATATCAAAAAATTAAAACTTATATTAACTAATTTTAAAAATTCAAAAAGCAGAAAACCAACAAAGTTAGAAATTCTAATATCTGAATTTTTATAATTTATTTATTGAAGATAAAAATCTGAAAATTTTACATAAGCAATATTAGCTCAAATCAAATTGAAAAACAAAATATCAAAAATAAATAAAATTTTTAGGCACTTTAATAAAACAAAAACAAAATAATCCGAAATTCTGAAAATGCATTGTTAGAATTTTAATAAAATATCTACAAAGAGTATTTAGCTGAAAATGTTACTGGCCGTGTATCTTTACCTTGCCGACATGGGTAAAAATCTTCACAAATTCTGGAGATGTTTTACTGCATGAAACTTGCGGTTAAAACTCGATCGATCTAGAACCTCCCTATAATTATCCCGTCTCGAGAGGCTTACAGGTGGGCTCGAAGCCACTGTGCAAAGCCCACCTGTCCCTTTGCCGACCTTCTCACCGCCAAAGACGCCCCACACGTCGCCTGTTCCGTTCTTCTTCGTTCTTCTTCTCGCCTGCTTTCTCTCGCCAAGAAAGGCTGACCACACCTAGACTGGCATACGGGCGTGCTTGGTGGGTTACCGAGGCACGGAGGGTCCAAGACGGCCCAAACCGACCCAAGACGTTAGAGGTCGTCTTGGTGGCCGCCCTTTAGATCAGAGGTTCTGTCGTGCCTGCCCTAAATCTTGACGCACGACGGGCGGCAGACGCGACGCGGCCGTTTTGCCGTGTTCGCGTCGCGACGTCGAGAGATGCAAGACGCCAAAGACGGCTATGGCACCGGGAGACTGTATCGATTGGGTGGGTCGTGGTTTGTATGTATGTGCATGGCTTTGGTTGTTTGCATGATTTAGTCGAGAGATCTTGCGGTTTTGGCTGGTCGAATGCTTGCACAGCTACAGCACACACCCAAATACCCAATACGGTTGTGCAAGCTGAGTACAAGTGTAAATCATGACAAGTGGGGTACAATTAATCGAGCGCAAGAGTTTTTGCTGGCAAGACAATCGATCGATCGCTATAATTTTGCTCGTTTATAAGGCGTATTTTTTACAATCAACTTCGTGTGTTTTCAGGTCTTTTCCTCTCGTCGCAATAGTATAAATGGGTCGGACTTTGCGCAAGACGCAAGACGGCATAAATGGGCCGTGGCTGGCTCGCCGAAGATGAACTGGCCAGCCCGACCAAGACGGCCGGCACGACGGCCGTTCAACCCGCACGATTTCGTCCGAAGCACGATGGGTTCGCGTGCGGGCAGACGGCAAGACGACGCCCACCTCTAACCACAGCCAGCTCCCTTGCCGACTTCACTCTCTGCTAACCAGTCATACCAGCGCACTTACCAAAGTAGCAAATCACCGCAGCCACTCGGCCCAAAACCTCCCCAGCACTGATCTTCTTCTTCCGCTCCGGTTGTCCTCCTCAAACCGGTAAGATCCCAAAAGGGGAAAATCTTGCCCGAAGCTTTGTGCGTTGAATTAAGACAATTCGTTTGAGCTGTGGCTCTCCTATGGTCGCAGGAACCTAACCCAAGTGCCAATCTTAGTTCTTCCTTCTCCGGCGAAGATCTGCACTCAATTCTTCCTCCGCCGCTTACGGCGCACGGTGAGAACACCTTCCTGTGTGTAAATTCTTTGAACTAAACGCTAAAATGGGATTCTTAGTACCCACTGATGCTCTTGCTGCTGTTAATTTCGCAAAAGAATCACTCAATTTAAGCTTTTGCTCACCGGCCATGGCGTCCGCCACCAGTGCATGTCGGCGCGCCAACTCCGGCCGCCCCTGACCGAATTAGTACCACCCCTAGACTCTCTCAGACCCACTGATGCTTAGGGTACCACCGGCTCAACCTCTCCGGCCTCTCCTCGCCGGCGCCGCCGCCATGTGCGACCGTGGGCAGCACAGCTCCGATCGCCGTTAACCGCTACCAAGCCCACCCCTAGGTGCGCAGTGAGGTGCTGGAGCCCGCCGTGCCATCCGTTCGCCGGCTCCGGTCTTCCCTCGCCGCCGGCGAGCTCGGGGAGACCTCCCCTGTTCTCGGTCACTGCCGAGCGGGACCCACTCGTCAGCCATGTGCTGCGCTGCTGCCAAATGTGCCGGCCTGTCAGTGACTTAACCGGCCAATTCCCAAAATAGAAAGCGTAAAGCTCTGGCGAAAACGTACTTTCCTTTTTAGTAACTTTTCCATTTTCCTAGTATTTATCAGATCTGAATTATTCAACTATTCATAACTTTTGAACCATAAACCAAAAATTAGTGAAATAAAATTTTAAATTCGTATAAATTCCTGTAGATTCAGAATATGTAAAAATATTTAAAAATTCAACTCTGTTTAAAATTTGAATATTAATTTAAAGAAAGAATTCAAATATGCCATACATGAAATTTATGTAAATGAACTCAAAATTAGGTAAAATCAATTTTGTTGGAATCTTATAATCTTAGAAACCTGAATATGCAAAAATAATTAGGGTTCACTATAGGAAATGTTCATGTTATTGTAAATAATAAGAAAGTAGTCCAAAAATTAATTAGGCAATTATGATCTTATAAGTCTGAAATTATAAATAATAAAATATATGGTTATGGTATTCTGGGTTTATAGAATATAAAAATAAAATTCATGAAATAAGTTTCATTAATACTTAAAATTAAAGGTTAAGAAATATATGCATATGTAAAGAATGAATTACCATAAGCACATAATACATAATATGAGACATAATAAAACATTAAGACCATATTTATTTTATGAAATTGTAATATTTGAAGTCTTCTATCTGCTTTCCTTTGCCTTATTGGAATTTGTTATTTGTCATGTTGTTATTGACGACGTGTAGAACCCGACGAGCGTAATTAGTTGTCGACGATCGTGAGTACGACATCGTGACGATCAACAAGGCAAGAACCTCCTTTGACCATGTTGATCCTAGTTTTATAAATGTTTTCATTAAATGTTTTGTTGCATGGTATATTCATTAAATGTTGCTACTTTGTGGGTAATGGTAGTTATACCTGTAGACTCATAAAACCTCCTTGATAAGAATGAATTTGTGAACCTTGATAACCCTAGAATTATGGTTAGACAATATCTTATGTCAATTTGGTTATATGCGATGATTAATAATCATGCTTAGCCATGCTGTAGACTTGGGATCCATCAGTTGGAAATACTGAACAGAAGAAACTTGAAAAACATTGAGACATGATGATGGTCATTGATATTTTAGTTAAAAATGAAAATAAAACTATACTTTTGATACGGGCAATTATTGGCAATAGCCGAAGGTGCATGGACTTGCACGTAGTGTAGGGGAAGATTATTGCTCGTGTCGAATTAAAGACCGAACTATGGGTTGTTTTCAGGCCAAGATAACCGTACAACCACAAGTACTGGTATGGGACAGTCTTAACCTATTAAGTTCCTTAAAACTAACTTTGCACATTGGTAGGCTGGAGAATGGTGTACGCCATATTATGGGAGGGAAGTGGGACACTCTAGTGTATCACTGATTGTCGTACTATGTACAAATATCTTCTGCCCTGTAGGGAGAAGTGGGACAACTTGGTACACCACTGCTTGTCGTACTAGTACAAATATCTTCTGCCCAGTAGGGAGAAGTGGGACAATTTGATGTATCATCATTTGTCGTACTATTACAAATATCTTCTACTGCCATAATATGGGTTCACTAGGCTGGTGTAAAGTTAGGGTTAAGTAATGTAACGGTTATGTCATGACTCTCTGCGGCACACTAAAGGAAGTGTGCTAATATCGATTGCACAAAGAGTTAAGTCATGTCTTGTGGGTAAAGCTGTACAACTCTGCAGAGTAAAAACTAATCGATTAGCCGCGCCCACGGTCATGGGCACTTGGTAAAGTCATCACATAGTTAGCAGTTTTGATATTATCAAAATGGATTGGATACATTTGTTGGGAAGTATTTCTCAGATTTGGGCCATGTGTTGGCAATAGATGACTCGATACTCACGTCGTGGAGGACTGTGAGTTGGTATTTATACTTTACTTGTTATTTTTATATCTGTCAAATTGCTTTTATAAATTCCGTTTTATGCAATTACTACTTGTTTTAAATTTAAGTTGGCTTTGTGCAAAATTAACAATAGAAGCCTCCCTTTGAATTGGCCTGCATGTATTATAGGATTTGAAAAAGTCTTGCGAGTACATAAGTACTCAACTTGCCACTGTTGATATTTTTAGGTGAAGAAACAGACTTCCCCGACGACACATACGTTGACGCAGGATTCGGGGACTTTGACGATGAGTTTTACTAGGGTTTACCTTGTCAGTTGCCTGTGGGGATAATGGGTTAAAGGCATACTACAAGATATTTGTCTCCACTGCTGTATTTTACTTTTGGTATTGTATAAGTACTATGTAAACCTGCTTCCGCTGTTGTAATAAAAATAGGTGTGTGGTTGTGGTATCAATTTGTAACTGTGCGTACTAGCTACTGATCATGGGACTAGTACTGTGTGCACATGGTATCCATTATTGATATTTATTATCAAAATTGGGGACCTTACAGGATTTCATAGCTACACCCGCCGAAGACAATGTTCCTTGCTCGGACAGCAGCGTTTCGCTGAGCCGGATAGTCGAACTGCGCCAGGAAGTCCTCAGGCCAGTGGCGAGTGATAGTCATGTCCACCCACGGGATGGCAACCTTGTTTTCAATGGCTTTAGCAGCTTTGAAGGTGTTGGATGGGTTCGACGAGGATCTGTCGCCAGTGACATTGAGGAGGACTGCCAACTGACTGAGCCTCCCAGCTTCCTCATTCATGGACTGAGTCACCGAGAAGGTGCAGGAGGCAAGAGCTGGGCGGTTTGCTGGAGTGGCAGAGGGATTGCGCGATGCAGAGGAGGAAGCCATGGCCGGAGCACGCCGGAGGCCGGCAGTGGAGCGGCGGGGGCAGTGGCGCGCCCGATGGCCGCTACCCCTGCAGGCCAAGCAACGGAAGGGGTCTCGGCAGGAGGAGACGCGGTGGTCCGGAGCAAGGCAGCGGAAGCATCGACCTCTGAAAACCGCAGCTGAAAGGTGATTTAAAGGCAAAGCACAGGCAAAGCTAGGCGGTTGGAGGGCGATTAAGGCGGAGTGAATGAGCATCAGGGGGGCAATCGAGCGCCTACGCCACCAGTACTTGGGCCGCACCAACTGCCAGGACTCAAGGTCCGCACTGGGAGCAACCGGGCGCACAGGCGCAAGGGAAATTGGAGCCGCAGACCTAAGAGAGGCGGGGGGCGGTGGCGGAGCAGGCCTACTGATGGGATTGGGAGGTGGGTCGCCGGGGATTAAAGCGGGATTAGACACCACTTTAATGGAGGCCGGAGTTAATGCAGGTGGAGGGGAACTGAGCCCCCGGCTCGAGCAGCAGGGACCCAGCTGGGGCTTCAAAGAGAGGGGACGCCACACGAGACGCAACCAGCAATGGGAGCTTGGGGAGGCCGTGAGGGGAATCGCAATCATCAAGGTCATCAATGGAGCCCCAATCCAACCTGCTGGAGGCGCCTGAGCTGAGGGAGACCCGGGACCGGGGGGAGCAGGACCCCAGATCTGGCAGAGGCGAAGTCACGCCAGGAGGGGAGAGGGACGGGGAGGCGGCACCGCTGACCAGCTTAGGACGGAGGAGGAGGACGCCGGGGGCGGATCGCCCACCGGCGGAGGAAGCGGAGGAAACGGTCATATTTTGAATCTTTTAAGGTCTTGTCATCTACCTAGATTTGAACAATTAATTAGCTAATTCATGTATCCCTATCTACACATTGAAGGTCGGTGGTGGTGATTACTGCAAGGAGCATGCTGGGATCAATGCCACAGTACCGACGACGACCTCGCCAAATCATACGAAAGGTTTCATGGCCTTTTTGTGGAGCGTCACGGACTTTTCGGAGAGCAACCAAACCTCGGCGGTGATCCGCATCGAGTTTCTTGTGGTGCTTGCTGCTCTTGCCCTGCTACTCCTCGCCACCTTTGGGTCCCGCCGTCGCCGAAGCAGAAGCTGGCTCATCCAGAAAGGTGTCCTGGGCGCATTCGCCCTGTCCCCCTCCCTGGTAACATACACTCTTGGCTCCATGCAATCCTCGTCGGTGAAGAGCAGCATGTACCCCGTCTGGGCCATGTCCCTCTACATCCTCGCTGCTTGTCCCGACTCTATCACAGCTTATAGCATCGATGACAACGACCAAACCACGAGACTGGTGTACCAATGTATCCTCAACTATGCATATGTGATGGTGGTTTTCTCGACTGTCGCTCGCTACATATGCGGTAGTATCGATACAGTCTTTTCTTATCTAGTCCTGATCGCTATGGCGAAGTTTTTCTATAGAATAGCTGCATTTGGGGTGCCAGGCAAATCATGGGGGTTGAATAAAATGGTTGCTGATTACATGTATGAGGAGCACACCATGACCAACCGTGGACAACCCTGGGATCCAGTTAGCATGAAAGGCTACCGTTACCCGGTTGACTGGCCCCTCCGAGGGTCATCAATTGAAGAAGAAATACGTAAGGATGGTCCTGAAGTGATCGACATAGAGAAGGTATGGGGTTCCGCTGATGAAACAGTACTGAGCCCTGAGCTGAAGGATGCATGCCTTTCCTTCTCTCTCTTCCATCTGTTGAGGAGGCGCCTCTTTGGGTTCGCCTGTGGTGAATCTACACAACAGAAGACGCACGATTTTGTCTTCAAGGGGCTGCTGGCGGCCGTACCAGAGAATGAGGAGGGCGGTGCCACTTGCAGAGTCGACTACAACAGGGTTTTCAAGGTGATCGAGGTTGAGCTAGCTTTTATGTATGATTTCTTCTTCACCAAGTATGCTGTCCTCTATTATGGACTATGGATGCCAATTTTGTCCATGGTCTCAGCCATCTTAATAGCTGTTGGAGCGTATATGGTAGCAACCCACCGTGTGTTGAGGTGTACTCAGGATGGTGTGCCCGTTCCCTTGAACACCACAGCAGCTGATGTTGTTATCACAGTGTCGATACTTGCATGCACTGCTTGCCTTGAATTGCTGGAGCTGTTATCCTACTGGACGTCCATTTGGGGCAGGGTATCCTTTGTTTGCCAGTATCTCAGAAGGGGAAGCTTCTGCTGCACCGGCATGATGAGATGTAAAGAGCTTCTTACCAAGATTGGTGTGTACTGTGAATCAAGCAAACGCTACTGGCAACACAAGCTTGGTCAGTACTCGTTACTTGATTCAGTCAGGTACAGTCGCATCCCGTGGGGAAGGGCCCGCAGGCCGCAGGGAAGCCGCTGCTGTCGGGTTGCCCGCGGAAGTAAAGAAGGCACTTGTCCAGTCCCTTGTACGCACTGATAGTAAACTAACGAATGGGAAATCATCGTTAGTGTCCAATGGAGCGGGTCACCTCTTATGGGCTTGTGAGCAGGACATGCGCTCCTCAGACACAAGCTGCTCCCAGAAACTGGAGAATCAGGCGCACCGTATCTTGACTTGGCACATTGCGACGTGCTACAGTGAGATGGCAGCATTGAGATGTCCTCGCCCAAACGAGGGAACAGATCTCAAGCTCCACGCCGAAGTTGCCACGAAGCTGTCCAAATACTGTGCATACTTGGTGGTCTGTGCACCAAGGCTTCTGCCCGGGCACCACTACGAATCTACGATACATCGTGTTTGTTCGGTGAAGTTGCATGGGAAGCAAGGCGATGTCTGGGGGACAAGGAAGACAAGTACGAGGCCATGAAGAAGTTAGCTTTACCAGACACGCAGGAGACGACCTTCCATAGGGGTGTGAAGCTGGGGAAGCAGCTGGAGCCTGGAGGAGATGGAAGATGCTACGCTGCGTTGGAAGGTGCTGGCGGATTTCTGGGCGGAGCTGATGCTCTACGTCGCGCCGTCGGACAACGTGAAGGATCACATCGAATGCCTCGCGAAGGGTGGTGAGTTGGTGACCCATCTCTGGGCTTTGCTCTCTCATGCAGGCATCCTCAAGCGGGAGGATCATCGCGTCGACGGAGACGTGTAGCACCGCATGTATCATCACCCGGCCGGGCAACATGTTCGTCCACCGTGCACTCTGTGCTCTTTGTTCTTCTGTGCATGGCTGTGTATGTTCCCTCTACTTGGCCTCATACTGCAATCAATAAGTGGCCTGTGCTGGCTGTTAGTAATTACCATGCCTTGTCTGTTGGATGCACGACATTTGTGATTGTTGTTTAGTGTGTGGCGTGTTATGTTTTTCAGTTTGAACTCAAGTTCTTTTGTATTTGATCATTGATTGGGTTTGATCTTGTTGTAATATGCTTGAGAAATTATATGCATTGTAAAGGTAAACTTGCAGGGACGGTGTGAGTGTGACCTGAACATTGCCAGGATTCTCAAGCTAGCTGGTCTCAGCCAGTCAAGATGCTTTCTTCTCCCTGGGCAAAATGTTTCACAGACAATGCTCGACCAACAGATCAATTTAACTGGTACAATCAGAATTAGCCAAGCTCAATAATTTTCTTTACTGGGGGCCTGCATTGCTTTTCAGAGGTAAGGAGAGATGCATGGACTTATCTGAAATTTGTGTCTCCAGTTTGCCCAATCTGACAAGGACTGTTGCACACAACTAGAGAGCAATACTCTTGGATTGTAAATTGAAAGCAACATGTCTAAACTATTTGCAAGCATTGAATATAACAAGATTTTACATCGTTTTCAAAGTATGAGGTCTTGTAAGTAACAACTACCTTGTAGTCTTTGTGCTAGTGGTATGTTATATTCTTCTAATACAATTTGCCTTAATAGTTACTTTCGTAATTTTGTGTGCCTAATTTACATGTACTATTTCATTTTTTACAGGTTCAGATTCTTGTTCTATTGTTAATGAAAATATGATAGTCTAATATGCACCGAACCTTTGTTAATTAGGCATTAACTTTTCTACCACTCCACTACACTATATTGTTTTGACATATTTTATCTATTTTATTGAAATGTTAAGTACAGAATTCAAATTTATTTTTAATTGTGTATTTGTGCTGTACTTTTGTTATACCTAAATGTCTATAGTCTTTCACAATATATAGTAATAGTCACTTATTTTCAACCCAAGACGTACATAAATTTTGCAGATCCTTGGTGTATCCTAAATTTTTAAGGGTTAGATTTGAAAATTACTTAGAGATTTGATGGTTTGATTTATGCTCACCTCATAAATTCCATTCTGTATATGTTGTATCAGTAATTAAGTTGATCGGGGGCAATACCATCCCTCATCGGTCAAGAATTTCTACGCAAGAACCACGAACTTCCTACGAGTTTTAGAAAGGTCAGGAATTTCTATGCAAGCCCCTAAAAAATTTCTACTAGTCTCAAAAAAGGAGTCATGAATTTCTATGGAAATGCAGCGAAAGCAACGTGGCATATTTATATCTGCAAACCCAATAAGCTGCGGTTGACTTCCAATTATTCATTACTTGTTGGAACACGAGGCATAGTGAAAGATAAGGCTAACAGTTGGCACTGTAAAAAGTTTCAGAAAACATAATTTCCCTCATCTAGCACTTGGTGATCCATTTTAGTGACGGTGGATCCATATTTGACCGCAAATTCTCAACATGGAGGTAGTTATTTCTGCTATTATAGGTGAACTTGCTGGTAGATCCATGTCTTTTCTCATCGAAAAATACCTGAACCGGACGGCGCCAACCATGGAGGAGAAGCTTCAAAGCTTGCGACGGCTGCTGCTACGGGTTCATGTCATCATCGAGGAGGCAGAGGGCGGCACATCGCCAACCAAGCGATGATACAGCAACTGAACATACTGAAAAAGAGATGTACAGAGGTTATTACACCCTTGACACCCTCGGATGCCGAGCCGATGAAGAAGACAAGGCCAAAAGTCAGCAGCAGGTGAGTCACTCTTTTGCCCTGTCAGGATTCAATCGTGCAAAGCGTGTCTGTTTGTCTAGTGGCAGTCGTCAGACTGCGAAAAGAGCTGCAGCAAATTATTGAGGCCTAGAAACCACCATCCGAGATGTCAATGAGTTCGTCATGTTCTCAAGTAGATATCCTCAGCTTCCCCGTCAACCATACGACATGTACTCGTTTTGGACAATTGCATGTTCGACCGTCAGCTGGAGATGGAACGTGTCATGAGCTTTCTGTTGCAAGCAGAGACTCCACCTGCTGAACATCTGGCTGTCCTACCGATCATTGGCCGGAAAAGTTGGAAAGAGCACCCTTGTCGAAAGCACGCCTGCATTGACGAAAGGGTGCGTAATCGCTTCACAAATTGTGTTCTTCAGCAGGAAGATCTTACAGATAGGAACATAATGACTCTCAAGGATGGTGGTATAGTTAAGCATCAGAACCGTGCAGTGGATGGAGAAAGGAGATTGATCGTTGTTGAACTAGATGGGGACATTGATGAGGGTATATGGGGAAGCTTGTACTCAGCTTCCAAAAGTTGCATTACAGGTCACAGTAAAATCATTGTCACGAGTCGATCCAACGAGATTGCCAGTTTCGGAACTACACAGCCTCTCAGGTTGCAGTTCTTGAGTCGAGAAGCATACTGGTACTTCTTCAAGGTGCGTGCGTTTGGAAGCACGGACCCTTTGGAGCACCCCAAGCTGGTTTCAATAGCCAGGGAGGCGGATGGGTGTTTCCAGCCTGTAAACATCTTGAGCGGATTACTGAGATCAAATGTCAACCCTCGCTTTTGGAGCTTGGCTCTTGCAACACTCGTAAAATTCAGGAAGAAAAATCCGCATGTGTCTGGTGCATGTCCAGCTGATCCTTGGCAAGTGACCGGGCCAAAATATCTCATCGCACCAAACAGAGGAACATCTGAACGTGTTGTTCTAGTTCTTGATAACCTAACAGTCCGCCATGCTAGGAACGAAGCTCACAACATGAAAACCTCAAGGAGAATTCCATGTTCTTGGATGGAGGTCTCAGATACCACCTTACTACAGCTGCGTGTTTAAGGGTGCGTTTGGTTGGGTGTACGAGAGTGAATGGGATGGGATGGTACAGGATGGATGGGATGGTCCTGGATGAGATGGTACAGGGAAGGTGTTTGGTTGCCTGAATGGAATGATACAAGATTTTGTTTGGTTGCTTAGATAGAATGGTACAGGATGGTTCGAGATGATGTTTGATTGCTTGAATGAAATGGTATAGGATGGTACGAGATATAAGAATCTAATATTAGTACACCATGACCATGATTTTGCAATTGGTATAGTTCGATTCAAGCATTCCACGAAATGTGCAATGTGACTGCGTTGCTATAGTTCGATTGAGCTCTACCAATTCAGGACTGAATACTGGATAATCCTAGGTTCTGTTTCGAAATGGAATTTGCATTATTCAGTACTGTTCCTCGAAAATTCCTTAACAAATCTGCCATTCCAATCAGGGCTCTAACTCTTTAAGGAATTTGAAGTGTATCTTTTATTTTTCATGGCATTCCAATCAGTGACTCTTTAACAAAAGATGGCTAGAATATACATACACTTTGTGAACAATTTCACAGATACGAAAATGACATATACATACACTTTAGATGATACGATAGTAACCCTGATCACAGGAGATTTTGCTAATCTTTTGGCACAAATAAGCTTCCAAAGCAAAAGAAGAGGTACTATTACATTGACCTTTTGGTCACCATCAAAATATAATGAGAACATTGCCTGAAGCAACAACAGCTTTAGAATTGATCTCCAATGCATTGCACATATGTTCACAGGAATTAATTAATTTCAGAACAAATGAAGAAACATAGATGTACAAACAAAAGAAATAAGAACCGTTAACATCTTAAGATTGGGATTTACCCTCCATCAACAATTTCATCAAGGCATAATAGTATCAGACCCAGATTTTCAGAACATAAGGAATTATCCAGCACTAACGTTTTTGAACTGGTTATCCAGCATCACAAGGTATAACCAGTAACAAGGTACAAATTCAGCATCACAAGGTATAACCAAGTAACCAAACAGACGTTCTTAAGACCTGAACTACAAGTCCTCTAGCAAAAATTAAAAACAAAATTATCCCCTTTCACCTCTGTATTCACTCTCCATGCACAAAACCTTCAAGCTTCTAGCCTCTGCAGATATTTCTCACATTAGAAATCAGCAATAATAAACCAATATACTTAAATTCAAACTAAAAGCTACAATATATTTATCCACATCTTCAAAGATCACATACATCTCAATCGTATAAAACAGATTAGAATATAGAAACAGGACACGTATCCTACACCGTACATACAACATCATCATGCAAGCAGCCACATATGCAGCAGCAGCACTAATCAACATCTTCTTTTGTCTAACCTTCCTCTTGTCCATCTAAAATTAAAGTAATAATCACCATAACATCAGCCACATATGTATAGTTAACTGAAAGATCAAGAATTTATCATAAAAAATGAACTTCTATTAGACTAAATGGCACACACTTCATGAAAAACAATTTTAGCCCTCGCATTAGCTACTTAGCATTTGTGGCACTAAGGTCTTTGCTAACAATAGGCCTTTGCTAACAACATAGAGAAACTGGGTGCCTGAGTCCTGAATCCTGATGCACATTAGTCGTCACACACACATGCCAAACATCATCATCATACACTGACAGGCCATGTATTAAATCACACAGAATGTCTCAACAAGAAAACATGAATTCCAAAATGAGGTAAATACTAAAAAGAACAAACCTGAGCTTAGTATTAATACACATTAATCTCAGGTACCAACAACAAAGGTAAGTAGGTAAGTGATGCACAAACACAAATGATACCGATAAAATGTATTGCTACCACATACATATGAAAGATCTGATGGCAGGCAGGAAAACAAAGATAATTGGCACGCAAGTGACACTATCCTTATTTTGAGAAGCAAGCAAGTGATACTATGCATTGAAAGCATGCATGACTGTAGTGGGTATTACTACTGCAGCAACCCGAGTAGTCAAAATCTAATGCATACAAGAGATCCAGATTTAGCCCCATATCTTCTGCATCTTTTGTAAATTAATGGCATCAGCACAGCCAATGGCCCAACACTTGATGTATATCCTTGTACTTAATTTTTGTGTTCAGAAAGCAATCATGGGCTGCTAAGATATACATCAGAACTGGTCGAATTTGTGGTAACTTTGGTCCAAAAAGCCAAAACTTGATCTGTATCCTTTTTCCAGCACAAGGATAACAACAGCACCCCCAAAGATCCGGGGAACTAATATTTTGAAAAAGTCATGTCAAACTGGATCTAGAACTAATACTTACAAAAGTAAATCAGCGAACAATATGGCATGTCATGGGCAATTGAACAATTTCTAGGTTTAAGCTCAGAAGACTTGATAGATGGAATGCTAAAGATCCTACAGCTGCTCCTGTTCTCCATGAGAATGCCATTTTCCTATACTAGCAAGATTTTTATCATCAACCCAACCAGATCACACAATTTACATTACACAAGGAAAAACAAGGCACCATTAATTAGTTGCATCCATCAATCGATTAATCACACCAGTATCCAAACCCAAGTTTATCTGGACCGCACCGAAATCAAATCACAAAACAGGGAAGATAGAGCAAGCGACCATAGAAGTTGTACTAGTAGCAACCAAAGCAGATAGGTAAGAAATCAGATGAGATTATGAAATCAAATCAAATCACGGAAGAGTAATTACCAAGTCCGGGTTGGGGATTCGATCCTTTCGGCACCTTGGGAGCTGAAGCAGGAGGGGATCCAACCTCGCCGGTGTGCAGCGGCGGCAGAGGATGCGGTTGAGGACGGTGCCGGTGTGCAGATCTCCTAGGTCACAGCCGCAAATAGTCAGATCTGACCGGGAGAAGAGGAGAGGGAAGGGAGAAGAAGAGGCGGTACCTGGAGAGAAGGAGAGTTACTGCGCCGGCGTGAGATCACCGGAGTGGGAGACGAAGTGGATCTGGAGTGGCGAGGATCTCCCCCTTGATGACGCAGTCGGAGAAGGCGCGATGAGAAGGTGGGAGACGGGCGCGACGGCGAAGCAGAGACGACGGCCTCCAGCCGCGTGCGAGTGAGGCGAGGAGCCCCCAGCCGTGTGCAAGTGGGGTGAGTGAGGCATGGCGTGCGGAGGTGAACGAGACGGTCCTGTACCGATCCGTTCGGCAAAATTTTGCGTATGGAACGGTACAGAATTTTTGAAGAATATTCTGGGAATCTGTACCACCTCATCTCGTATCGAACGGTTCCGTTCAGCCAACCAAACACAGGATTCAAGTCAAATCTTGTATAGGATGGTTCCGTTCACCCTGGTACGATGAACCAAACGCACCCTAAGTGTGAGGTACGTAAGACACAGCGTACGGTCGCCTCCAGGAAGAAGAGAACCCACAAGATTGGCTGCTGATCATCTTGTTCTCTCTGTACTCCGTTGAACTTAAGCCTGGTGTACTTGGTTGCCGAGATAAGCAACAGTATTTACTTATTTAGTTTTGGGTTGTTGCCGAACTCTGCTTTGGTTAGTCTATCTGTAATTTGGTTTTCAGTTTGTTTAGATCAAGTAGTTAGCTGCAGATATAACCAGGTACATTTGAATGGAGGAGTTAGTTGGTAGTTTGTAATCTAGTATTTCTATTTAAGCTAATGAAGAAAAATAAAAAACGCTGCAGTTGGAGCGCAGCACCTGTTCTACTCGTTCTTCTGAAGCTTCGTGCTTACGAGTTCGTTCTCTGAACTTGAATAGTGCACAATCTTCAGTATTTTCTGAAGTGTGTTACAACAAGTGGTATCAGAGCCATCTTATTTTTCATCCCATCCAGTTCATCCGATGTCGATCATCGACAGGGCGGCGTCGAAGGAGGGTGGTGTAACCCTACACTACCCAATGTTGACTTCGACCAATTATTCCACTTGGGCAATCAAGATGGAAGTTTTCATGAACGCACAAGGCGTCTGGGATGCAGTAGAACCCACGGATGGTGCTGCCGTGGAAAGAAGAAAAGATAAGATGGCGCTGTCCAGACATTGAAAAGTGATTTCGAAGCCCTGCGCATGAAGAAAGCAGAAACTGTCGATGAATTTGCTGGGAAAATTACAAGTCTGGCAAATCAAATTTGCAGTTTGGGAGATGAATTGGAAGAAGCAATGCCGGTAAAGAAGTTGCTTGTTTAAGTACCTGACAAATTCTTGCACATTGTTGCCGCAATCGGGCAATTCTCTGACTTGGAGGTGATGACGATTGAAAAAGCAATTGGCCACCTCAAAGCATCCGAAGAATGCATACGAAGACGGAGTGATGGCAACAGCGACAGGGTAACTTTTGCTTACTCAAGCCAAGTGGCAAACGCGACAAAAGGACAGACGGTAAGACGGGAGACGCAGCGGAGATGTCGCCGACGTAGACGGCGCACCGGTTCGTCTTGCCCGCGCTCTCCATGAAATCAGCAGACAGCAAAGCAAATCCGCCAATTAGTCTCTTGGTTTTGCTGCGCCTCCATCTCTCTCTCTCTCTTCCGCTGGGTATATAAGTCTCTTCTATGTCGTCATTGTATTTTTAACATACATCTAAACCACGCCAGCAGTGGCAAGAGACATTTGTCTCCTACTGCAGTACAGGACCGCGGCAGGAGCAATCGACAGCAGCATTGGAGCAGGAAATGTGCACTCAAGGGACCATTTCCATTTGTGCCGAGGCTTCTATTAGTATATGGCGGGCGCCTTGTTTGTCTTTTTTTTTAAGAACAGACGAGCTGTTAATATATTGAGAAGAGGCGAAGAATAAAGACAAGGTTTTTAAGAGTTACAAGGTGCAGGATACTGCACCAAAGAGAAAAAGAAAAACAAGTTACAAGAAAGTTTGCTTGCTAGATAGGGCGGTTTAACAATTTTTGAGAGTCCGCTTACTCGCTAACGTCCATGCAGAGCTTCATCCTTAACCGATTGAAGGATTTCATCATTAGTCGCGTCATTTACGCTGAAAACTCTATTATTACGCTCTTTCCACTAGCTCCAGCAGGTGAGAATAACTAAACTTTTGACGCCTTTCCGGAGCACTGATGGGCAGTTTAGCCGGTGTAGGTTCCATTGCTCGAAATTCAACGGGTAATCAGAAGTGCCAGGCGTGTTCGGCCGGAGTGACGGAATGCGGACCCATTGCGCAATGGACGACCATAACTTTCGGGCTTGGGGGCATTCAACCAGGAGATGGAGAGTCGTTTCTAAGCTTTGGTAACACATTGGACAAAAATATTGGTTGGGCCATCCTCTAATCTGCAATTGTTGTGCCGTCCATAGTCGATCATGCTGCGCTAGCCAGATGAAAAATTTGCATCTTAGCGGCGCCCATGCCGACCAGAATGTAGTCACGAAAGATGTACGAATGCTCCCGGCGAACTGCATTTGATACGCTGATTGAGCGGAGTAGGCGCCTTGTTTGTCTTTACTACCAGAGATGGGCGATAGATATGTTTCGACCCAGTGGCAGATATCAGGGGCCCACCGACCGCTGGGAGGGGAGACATGCTGGGCCGTGAAAGTGTAGTTCCAGGTTGGTTGTGGGCCCACCCTCTTTGGACTCTTCTCAATTCGCGGGCAAAAACAGACGCCGACATGCAACTCCAAAATAGCGATAGCAAAAAGGAGGTCGCGAGGTGGGCCCCCGCACGGCCCAACAGATTACACCTGCTTACTACTCGTAGAAAGGAAGGGTAAGTTTCTCAAAAAATACAAAGGGTAAGATGGTAATGTTACTTACTCGGCCACGGTTCTTTTTTTTCCCTTCTTTTTTGGCTGTGACAGAGCTCACCTTAGACTCTGCATTACATTTTTTTTACCTTTGTGGAAAATACTACTCACAGTAAGTCCTTGCTATATCAACACTAGTGGTCATGTAACTGCTGCAATCATATTCAGAGGGCTAGGTAAAAAGACCTTATTGCTCTCGGCACTGTATGCCAATGTATCCTTTTTCTTTTCTGCTCCTTTCATTTTGGAAGAAGGTGCTTAGTTTCTCGGTGTGTCTTTTGCGTCTGTTTGTTCGGAACAGATGCTCCGAATCAACACAAATAATGGGTGGGTGGCCTATCGAGCAGAGAATCTCTACTGAATAAAATAAGAGTTTCTTTTCACATCACTTTATCAAAATTACTCATTTTTGCCACTGCTTTTTAATTACCCACCTTTGCCACTGTTGGTACTCTTTGCAAATAAACTTTTTATCGCAAATTGAGTTTTCGTTGTAACGCACAAACAAATTGCTAGTATATATTTATACAGCAGCAAAAGAAGTGAGCCATTATGCCTTCTTCATGTTCCTTTGATATAACCGGACACTTGGTTACGTTGAGATATAATCGGATTATTGGTTTTGGTGGGTGAATTCAAAAAAAAAACCCAAAGGGGTTTTGGGTATAAATATAACATCCCGTTGTATAAGAGAATCAATCTATGATTAATAAAGAGAAAAGTTTAAGTCATATATATCTTGTGCTTATCTATTGTGTGATTATTCTTCGAATATTCTCAATATTCTTGATTGCCATTAGGATTGATCTACGACGATCAGTTTATTATTCAAGACTTCAAACTCTTTCCAACCCTACCAAAGATTTTATGCCTTGCAGACTGAAGGGATTAAGCGCGCATGAGCCAAGAATGTGATCTTTCTTCAGCATCCGAATTGGTCTAGCTAGATTCTCCTTTTAGGGGCAGCACAAACTTGAACTAAATATTTCGGGGAAATTCCCCCATTAGGTAGGAGCACGTCTTCTGTTACTCCGTAAAAGAACAGTCTCTCCTTCTGGTTGTTCACCTACGAGAATTGTATTGTTTCCTAGCTAGGACTGAATATCCTTATAAGAGAAGTGCTTATATACATCACTATATATTTTTACACACTATACGCTCCATTTTAAACAACATATATGATTCATATAGGTGGAGCTGCATTATCTGTTACCACAAACATCAGGATATATTGGGTTTGTCTGGATCGGTTAGGTCAAAATCTTGAAGATAAACATGGATCTAGCTTCCACTCACACCCACAAGGCAGAGAGACAACTGTCCGCGAAATTGAGGAACAATGTGTCGGCATGGAGCCTGTGATACATGGACTAACTACCTTTCTGAATGATGGATTGACTGTTGCCTTCCCTTTGATGACAAGAGATGCATGAACTTGACGGATTATGAGATATATATGATCATCAGGCCCGTATATAATAATTCATGCGAGTGTGTGTACGTAGCTTTCTTTTTCTCGAGACTTGTGTTGCAACAGATCGTTAATATGCAATAGCTTGGGCGCTAATCTATCCATCCAAACTTGTCACGGCCAGTCCATTCGTTCCCATCCATCGACCGAGAGTGACACGAAGAAGTTAGCAGTCGATGTATATATGCCACGCCATGGCCCCCAGATCGGCAGCACTCTCCGTCCAGATCGATGTTGATGTGGATCTTGGGCGACAGGCCATGACCCTCACTTTCAGGTGTTTAAAAAGACCGACTTCCTAAGTTTTTACGGGAAAAAGATCACCCCGGCTCGATCCCTTGGCTTCTAATTTTCGTCTTTCGTGTTCAATACTGTTTAGAGCCCATCCCTCAACAGAAAAACTATACAAATTACATCCCTATGCCGATATCACGTTAACCGTCGCATCATCACTTGATGCTACGTTGACTGCCACGTTTGACCGCTTAGAAGAAGAGAAGAGGATAGAAAAGAATGGAAATAAGATGTGGGGTTGAGGCGATGATGCGGCGGTCAACGTGGCAACCAACGTGACGAAACCGCCCGTGATATCGGTTAAGGATATGATTTGCATGCTTTTGATATTGGTCTGTGACATGATATCAGTGCTATATCTTTTGCTCTACTTCCTTAATGCATAGCAGAACTTCTGTCATTTTCTTAAAAAAAGATGGATTCTAAATGTACGTATTAGAAAAAAGGACGAAAATTAGACTCCGAGAAGAGTTGAGGGACTCCAAATGGACTATATTCTTTTCTTTAGAACCGAGAAGATAGTAATTAGTAAACAACATGGAAATGTAGATTGAGGCTTGTTTGGAACGCAGAAATTTCACATAAAATAGTTTAATTCCGGCAGGAGTCAGGAAAAAATTTCACGTTTCGAACGGGGCTTGAAAGGTTAAGAAGGCATAAGTAGTGTTTGAAGTTAAACCGATGATCAGTACTTGCATGTTTTCTTTGAATCTCTATATATAGTTTTCTCCCTCCAAAAAAAAAATTGTGTATAGCACTTAGCCACTTAACAATTAAATTTTGTTTTTCGATTAACCGGTTAACGATTAGTTTCCCCACCGCCGCCTCTCTGCCCTCGATTGGGCTCTCTGCAGTAGGTGGGTAATGGAAAGAATGTGTAATTTGAGGTATAGTTTGCTGCTACAACCTTCTTTTTCCCTACTTACTTAGAGTGCATTTGGTTGGGTGTACGAGGATGAATAGGATAGGATGGTACAGGATAGATGTGATGATCCTGAATGAGATGGTACAGAGAAAGTGTTTGGTTGCTTGAATGGAATGATACAAGATTTTGTTTGGTTGTTTGGATGAAATGATACAGGATGGTACGAGATGATGTTTGGTTAAAGGGATGAGATTGGATTAAGCGATGAGGTTGGTTTGAGGGATAATGCAAGTGAACGATCCTATCCTGAACCGATTGGTTCAGCCAAATTTCCCATACGGGATGGTGCAGTATCTTTTTAGAATATTCTAAGAATCTGTACCAACTCATCCTGTATCAAATGGTTCCGTTCAACCAACCAAACGCAAAGACAGAATCAAATCCTATACGGGACGGTACGGTTCACCCTCGTACACCTAACCAAACGCACTCTTACTAACCACTGTCCTTTATTAGTAATATAAACTAAAATTCTCTCAGTTTATGAACAGATGTTATTTTAGGTCTTACACTTCCACCAAGTTACATTCACAAAAGATCAGATACCCTCTTTATTATATTTTGATAATATGTATTACTCTAGTATATAATAATAAATGACATTGAAAAAAAGCTAAATGGGAGTGGTATAGAAAAATGATTAAAAAAAATAGCTTTAAAATTGTAGAATGATATGTCAATTTGAAGGCTAGAATAATACGTATTCGAAAACGGACGGAGTACCAAGTAAACAATATGACAGTGTAGATTGAAAAGTTGAAAAATGCTAAAGGCATTGGTGAACCGGTTGCCACTTGGCACGTGAAACTCACATAATAATTAATCGTTTCTACTATTGGAATTTCCATGTAAAAAGATACATTACCGAACCTATTTAATGCATATTAGGTCTCATAGGTAGCGCTCAGATCTTAACTTCACCTGAGATCTGAAAATTGTAGACTAAAATAAAGTGAATTAAGTTTATATTTTTGGTTTAAAATGTAAACAAATGATCCATCTAAATACTTTTAATGTATTCGCAGTTCTAGCTCCACAGTTCTGGTGGAACTAATAATACCCAGGTCCACCAAATTTACGGATCTGATAGGGCTGGAACTCTACCAAACACACCCTTACTTAGAACAAACATTAGTGCCATGCAAAACATTATGCCACCTGTGAATGGTTTAAGATTCCATTTTCTAGCTCGGATGATCGTACCACACACCTGTCGCACCTACACAAACTCTCAACGGTTACCTGTACAAGATCTGGACCCAAGAAAGAAAGCATCGATTGCATGCACTGTCATCAATCACCATCTTCTCATTTGTCCGTAATTTTTGCTGGATAAGCTCAGAGTTTTCGGTTGGCTCAGCAAAAGAAGTCAAGTAAGGAACATCCATGCAAGTTCGTTAACCAAAAAGGTCAGAGAGAGAGAGAAGAAAGTGACCAATTTTTGCCCACAAAACAAAAAGGCCATTCGTAATTTCGTATCCAATTATCCATCCACTCGTATAAACACACACGAATATTCTTCGTGTCTCCACCGTTAAAAACTGACAAAAAAAAGCGAAATTATAGATGGGTCCTCTTGGAGCTGAGACAAAACTCTCGGCCGTCGGATGCGAGATCTACGGTAAATCTAAGATCGAAACTATTCTCTCCGGTCATAAATAGAAGTCGTTTTAGACATCGACGCGGACTCCAAAACTCAATTTTAACTACTAATTTTTATGTAATATATTTAAAAAATCAAATAAAATATAATATTACGAAAGTATGTTCCAAGACGAATGTACACGTATGATTTTCAAGTATTCAATCTACATGTTTAAAAAGATATAGCTAGCTAAAATTTCAAAAGTTTAACTCTACGTATCTCAAACCGACAAGTTTTAGTGAACAGGAGAGCTCAGCTAACTAAAACTCCCTTGGGTCTACGAATATGGACGCTCCCGGCGGCGCCTTGGTCCAGTCGCCGAGCGCGCCGTCGGCGAGCTGCTTCATGCACCACAGGTCCTCCGCGCCGAGCCGGGGCCAGTGTGTAATATCCCTTGGCCCCGGGTGGTCGGGACGTGAGATGCGATCGCTCGAACGACGAACAGAGAACAAGAACGAAGAAACGACAAAGATAACAGAAAGCTTTGTTTCATATCATTTTTTCAGTTCTCCTTCCCACACAACAGCTTCAGTCTATTTATACCCTTGTCCACCGTATCCCCTTCTCCAAGTCACACAAAACACACAGTAATTACCACCACACAATTACCCTTTAACTCTTTTACCGACAACAAATTACCCACTACAGTAAACACTCTGTTATCCTCCCGCCTACACACCAGTTACGCCGTCCGTCCATGACATCTCCCCCCCCTGAATTTGTTGCTTGTCCCCAAGCAACGGCTGAGGGATACTGATGGCGCAAGACATTGAAATCCTCCCAGGTAGCCGATTCTGCCGAAATACCCTTCCACTTGATCAAAACTTGAACCACAGCCTTGTTGCCCTTCTTCACCAGCCTGCGCGCCAAAATAGTCTCTGGTTCGGTAAGATTAGAATCCAACTCAACTATTTTAGGCACTTCACGAAAAATTGGTGAATAATCTGCATGAAATGGCTTCAATTGAGAGACGTGAAATACAGGATGAATTTTGCTTTCTTCAGGTAGATCAAGCCGGTATGCCACTGACCCCACTCGCTCCAAAACTGAATAAGGTCCGTAGAACTTGTGAGCCAACTTCGGAAAAGGACGATTTACCACAGATGACTGGGCGTAGGGCTGAAGCTTGAGCAACACTTGCTCCCCCACCTGAAATTGACGCTCAATTCGCCCTTTATCTGCTTGCATCTTCATACGATTCTGCGCCCTAGCCAGTTGCTGTTTCAATAACTCAGTGAAGAAAACACGCTCTCGCAGCAAGTCATCAACATCTTTGGCGTCACCAACAGACAAGGTAATATCAGTGCCCAGATTTGGTTCCACCCCGTAGATGACCTTATAGGGTGAACAGCCGAGTGAAGTATGATAACTAGTATTATACCACAACTCAGCTAAAGCAAGCCATTTCTTCCATTTTCCTGGTGTAGAATGCACAGCACACCTGAGATACATCTCCAAGCACTGATTCACCCTTTCACTCTGGCCATCAGTTTGAGGATGGTACGCTGTGCTGTACTGGAGTGTTGTATGCATAGCTCGGAATAGTTCCTTCCCAAAAGTGCTCAAGAATACTCGATCCCTGTCAGAAATAATGGTCTTCGGCACCCCATGTAGCTTAACAATATTATCCAGAAATACTGCTGCAACAGACTGTGCGGTGAAAGGATGACGCAAAGCCACAAAATGAGCATATTTAGAAAAACGATCGACAACTACCATAATCGTGTCATAGCCATCAGATTTGGGAAGTCCCTCAACGAAATCCATTGTCAGGTCCTGCCATGCAGCGACTGGAATGGGCAAAGGCTGTAATAGCCCTGTTGGTTTAGTTCTTTCGCTTTGAGCCAACTGACAAGTTGCACATTGCTGCACAAATTCTGCCACTGCCTGTTTCATTCCAGTCCAACGAAACAACTTGCTAAGCCTTTGATATGTTGCCTGCATGCCGGAATGCCCTCCAATCGCACTAGAATGGAATGCAGCGATTAACTTAGTGCGAAGGGCTGAATTCTTACCAATCCAAATTCTGCCCTGTGCCCGAATTAACCCATTTTGTAATTCAAAGCCATGTTCATCCGGACTATGTACTGCTAGTTGAGCCAATAGCAGTTGGGCGTCCGGATCAGTGACGTAGGAGTTGATCACTTCCTGGACCCATACTGGTTGAAGCACCGAAATAGCATTCATCTCCATCAACGACGCCACCGGGACAAAGCGTCGGCCACCACATTTTCTTTACCTTTCCTGTATACAATCTTAAACTGTAAGCCCATTAGCCTGGCCATTACTTTCTTTTGCATCTCTGATTGTAAATGCTGTTCATTGAGAAAACTAAGACTGTGATGATCAGTGCGGATTATGAATTCCCCGCGTTGTAAATATGACCTCCATCTCTCCACGGCCAATAATAATGCCAAAAACTCTTTTTCATATATGGATAAACCTTGCTGCTTACTACCCAGCGCCTTGCTAAAGAAAGCCACAGGATGGTTCTGTTGGATGAGTACAGCACCCACTCCTTGATCACATGCATCCGTCTCAACCTCAAAAGATTGCGTGAAATCCGGTAATTTCAACACAGGTGTTTGTGACATAGCAAGTTTAAGGTCCTTAAACGCCTTCTCTGCTGCTTCATCCCAGACAAAAGCTTTTTTCTTTAGCAATCGGGTGAGAGGTTGGGCAATGACTCCATAGTGGCGCACAAACTTGCGGTAGTAGCCAGTTAAACCGAGAAATCCACGCAACTCTGTGATGGTGGTCGGTGTAGGCCAACTTTGCATTGCAGCAGTTTTACGTGAATCAGTAGCCACTCCTTGATCTGAAATGATGTGCCCCAAGTACTCTAACTGTGTTTGAGCGAAAGAACATTTGGATCTCTTAACAAAAAAATGATTGTTCTCGAGGGCTTGCAGAATCAAGTGGAGATGCTGTGCATGAGATCTCAAATCGACACTATAGACTAAAATGTCATCAATGAATACCAGAGCAAACTTCCTTAAGAATGGAGCCAATACTGCATTCATGACACATTGAAAAGTTGATGGCGCATTGGATAAACCAAATGGCATCACCTGAAATTGGTAGTGTCCTTGATGTGTCTTGAACGCAGTTTTGAATTCATCCTCCTCCTTCATTCGAATCTGGTGATAGCCCGCCCGCAGATCAAGCTTGGAAAAGTACTTGGTACCGGCTAATTCATCCAACAACTCGTCGATGACTGGCATCGGAAAACGATTCTTCACTGTCAGATCATTGAGGCGACGATAATCGATGCAAAACCTCCAAGTCCCATCCTTCTTCTGTACCAACAACACAGGTGACGCGAATGGGCTTACACTAGGCTTAATAATGCCCTTGCGCAACATATCTGTCACCTGTTTCTCAATCTCGTCTTTTTGCAAAGGTGAGTAGCGATATGGGCGCGAATTCACTGGTATGGACCCAGGAAACAAAGTAATAGCATGGTCATATACCCTCTGGGAGGCAACCCGTTTGGTTCTGCAAAGACAGCCGAATGTTGATCCAGCACCGTCACAATTTCTGCAGGTAACATGTCTTCAGATATCTCCTGCCCAACTTCCAAAACTGCCATGGCCCAAATGTTGTTACTCTTCCTCAATTTTTCTGCTTGTTCCCATGATACAGATGCCAACACAGCTTGATCTCCCAAAGCTTGTTTCTGAACCCCTTGTAATAGCACCTTGCGGCCATTGTGAACAAATTCGACAGTTTTCGCCTGCCAATTACATGTCATGGGACTGTGATGACTCAACCAATCCATGCCCAAAATACCGTCATATGCCCCTAATTCAAGAACACGAAGGTCAGTTTTAAAAGTGTGACCTTGCGTCCACCATTCCATTTGAGGAATCCAACTATCACACTGAAGAATTTCTCCATTTGCCAACCGTACTGCCACTGGCTGAGTTTTTTTAGGCATATATCCAATGCGATGCAAATAGGCGCTGTTCACAAAACTGTGTGTACTCCCAGAGTCCAGCAAAAATAACATTACTTGGTTTTTAACTAATGCCAGTAAGTGCATGGTTTCAGGTCCCTCTGCTCCAGACATAGCATTCAATGAAACATCCCCAGTTTCTTCTTTGCTCATTTCAGAGTTTTCCAATAACTCCAACACTGAATCAGACAAGTATGCATCTGGTTCTTCCACCACCATGGCTTGGATCTGAGCCTGTCCCTTCTTCTTGCACTGTAAGAAATGGTTGGGCTCAAACTTTTCTCCGCATTGATAGCACAATCCATTTGTCCTCCGATATTCACGCAACTGTCGGGCTTTCCATAACTCACCAGTTGCCCCCTTTGTGTTGGTTGGTATGGTTTCTGCCTTGAATACACCTCCTTCTCTATTACTGGCCACCTTAGTCTTCCAATTTTTTGAGCATTCCACCACATCTTGCTGCACCCTGGCGAGCAAGGCAGCACGATCCACTGTCTCAGGAATTTGCGCCTCCACTGCCCCCCTTAATTCATACTTCAATCCCTTGACGAAATGTGAGACAAACAGTTCTTCTCCATGATATGGATTATGCATGGAAATATTATATCTCAACTCCTCAAATTTCTCTGTATATTCCTTCACCGATCCTGTCTGTTTGATTTCCACCAACTCATTCAGTAAGCGCTTGTGATCAAACGCACCAAATTTATCTTCTACCGCCTGAATAAAGTGAGTCCAATTGCCCATTTCATTTTGAGATTTATACACTTGTAACCAGCGTGCGGCATTTCCATCCATATGTATAGTAGCTGCGTTCATCCATAGCGCTTCAGGAATATTGTACAATCGAAAATAATCCACACACTTGTCCCTCCATAGCCTGGGTTCTTCACCATCAAAACGAGGAAATGAAAGTTTGGGTAGAGGGTTCCGGTGTTGGTTTCCAGTATCTCTTGGTGACCGCAAATTAATGCCATGACCCTCGGGCGGATGTTCTCCTGAAGATCTGTTGCGTACCTCTCCAGCGGATGACGAAGGTTCATCCCCGTCTGCCTTCCATGGATTCCGAGGTGCCGGCGTGTACAACTCCTTGCCCAGAACTCCTCCAGAACCTTCCATCTTCCTGGTCTCCTCCATGACGCGCCCAACAGTAATTTTGGCCACCGCTTGTGCCGTCGCCTCCAGTTGTTTGGCCATCAACTGCTGATCTTTGGTCACCTGCTCCACCGTCTTCGCCAACAAATCCGTGCGGGATAAAAGTTGCTGCTGAGTGGAATCCATCATCTCCACGCGCGCATACAAAGCATCCAGTCCTTCTTTCACCATCGCCCATCGCTCCTCTGCACGCCCCTCCGATTCCCCATTGCCGCCAGGACAAATTGGGTCTGGATCGAGGGTTTTGGCGGCGCCGTAGTGAACGATCGAGAGATGATCAACCAGATTCTCCCTTCCCACAGCGATCGCCTCGTCAAATCAAACAAACCGGGTTAACCAGACGAAGCAACCGAAGTTTTCGCGGAGATTTTCTCAGGATCGATTTGCTCAAATCCCTAAAAATTCTCCAATCTTCGCCTGGAAAAAATTTTACAACCCCGTCGGAGTGATCGGAACTCAGCTCTGATGCCAAATGTAATATCCCTTGGCCCCGGGTGGTCGGGACGTGAGATGCGATCGCTCGAACGACGAACAGAGAACAAGAACGAAGAAACGACAAAGATAACAGAAAGCTTTGTTTCATATCATTTTTTCAGTTCTCCTTCCCACACAACAGCTTCAGTCTATTTATACCCTTGTCCACCGTATCCCCTTCTCCAAGTCACACAAAACACACAGTAATTACCACCACACAATTACCCTTTAACTCTTTTACCGACAACAAATTACCCACTACAGTAAACACTCTGTTATCCTCCCGCCTACACACCAGTTACGCCGGTCCGTCCATGACACAGTGCGGCACGCCAGCGCGGAGCGGCTCGCACGCGCTAACCTCGGTGGCCACCACTCGCGCTCCGGCGCGCGCGCCACGCCAGCGCGTGCGCCGAACAGCGCTGCGCGGACAGCCGTGGCGCGCCTGGACCGCCGCCGCCGAGGTCAGAGCGAAGTGCATCCCGAGCGGCTCGAACAGGTTGGGGATGGACGGGATGCCGAGCCATGGCGCGCGCGGTCGGCGGCGCGGCGTGGCGCGCGCGCGCGCCACAGCCTCGGCGCGCCGCGCACCTCCAGCGGAACGCGTCCTTGCAGTTCCACACGCCAGCAGCGCCACGACGCAGCGGGACGCCAGAACTCTCGACGCCGCGCCACCGCGTCCGGCCGGCACCGCGAGGAACGTGCCCAGCGACAGCGGATTGCACAGCACGGCGTCGATGTCACGCTGGAAGAACTCGGCGGCCGCGAAGCGCCCGGCGAGCATCTCGGCCTCGTCGCGGGTCGAGGCGGACGACGGAGGCGCAGTGGCGCGCGCGAGGTCGTGGCGAACACCGGTGCACGAGGACGGAGGGCGGCGGAACTTGTCGTAGCCGCAGCGGCGGTGAAGAGCGCACCGAGGCGTCGTTGTCCCTGTCGGTGGCGACGTAGGCGTACTCGGCGCTGTTGGAAATCGGAAGAGCACACACTATATGGACACACGCACGCACGCAGTAGTCAAGACAAGAACACAAGCAAATGGAGTTTTTCTTTGGTACTGCACACCGCAGTTTTTTTCTCTGTGCTCTCATTAATCATGATGCTAAAGACATGTTTAAATAGATACACTAGCAGCCCACGAATGCATGTGTAGCCGAGCACTACTCCCATGATCTGCATGCATACGTGCTGTGTGAACCAAGCAAACAGCAAGCCACTACTACTCTTGCATGCATGCACACGCATCCCACGATTCCTGCATGCACGCAACTACTACTGATCACCCGGCCATACTTGACCAAGTATTCCTAATTACATTCTTTAATCAAAGAAACTAATTAATCTAGTCTAGCATGCACGTTTGGCTGCGCACTCCACGCTAGCCTGGACCTTCACAGTGCTGCACATCCCGTCCTGAATCCGCAAGTCCGCAGCGTATCGCTACTTGGATCGGTACATCTACACGATCCAATTCTCCTGCTCCAGGAACACTCCATGCAATACTTGTTGGTACAACTCATGCACCCCGCCGATTGCACCATACACATGCATATATGCTAAAGCAAAAACTAAGTCTAGATTATTTGCTAACATTCTCCCCCTAATCTAGACTTAACTAAAGCAATACTGGTTCATCTTTTTGTGCACACATGAGGTTCACCTGATCCCCACGGCCACGTTTTGGCTTACGGCACTCGGATGCATAGTGCCCGTAGTCCTCACAGTTGAAACACTTGATGTGACTCTTGTCGCGCTTCGGCTTAGAACCTCGATTACCACCTTCTCGTCCCGATCGAGCTTCCCACTGGGCTTTGGTGAAAAGAAGATGCTCCCCATCTCCGTTGTCACGACGGCGCTGCTTGGTACGCTCCTCGTACGCCTTGAGGGACCCAACAACCTCCTCAAAGGTTATCTTGTTGACATCACCAAAGTACTCAATCGTTGTTGCAATGTGGATGAACTTGTCGGAGACGGCTCGTAGTAATCTCTTGACGATGTTCTTCTCTTCTACTTTCTCTCCAAGTGCTTGCATCTCACCAACAAGCACTGTGACCTTCGATGCGAAATCATCCACCGACTCCGCGTCGCTCATGCGGAGATTTTCCAACTCCCAGCGTAGTGTCTGGACCTTTGCCTCCTTGACTTGATCAGCCCCCATGTGCATGGTGCGGAGAGCTGTCCACACCTCCAAGGCAGTGTTCTTGGTTGCAACCTGCATCAGTGTCACATCACTTACCGCCTGGGAGATGATAGCCATGGCCCTCTCCTCTTTCTTCTCGTCAACAGCGACATTGCTCTTGGGCTCAATTGCTTCCCACACACCTTGCGCCTTCATGAGGAACTTCATTCTTGTTGCCCAGGCCATGTAGTTTGTCTTGTTCAGCAACGGGTACTGGAGAGACATCCCTCCCTCCTTGCTTGCCGCTGACGACGCCTCGACGATTGACATCTTCTCAAGCCGCAGATACTTGGGCATATACTACTCAAGAACTCAAGCTCTGATACCAAATGTTGGAAATCGGAAGAGCACACACTATATGGACACACGCACGCACGCAGTAGTCAAGACAAGAACACAAGCAAATGGAGTTTTTCTTTGGTACTGCACACCGCAGTTTTTTTCTCTGTGCTCTCATTAATCATGATGCTAAAGACATGTTTAAATAGATACACTAGCAGCCCACGAATGCATGTGTAGCCGAGCACTACTCCCATGATCTGCATGCATACGTGCTGTGTGAACCAAGCAAACAGCAAGCCACTACTACTCTTGCATGCATGCACACGCATCCCACGATTCCTGCATGCACGCAACTACTACTGATCACCCGGCCATATTTTGACCAAGTATTCCTAATTACATTCTTTAATCAAAGAAACTAATTAATCTAGTCTAGCATGCACGTTTGGCTGCGCACTCCACGCTAGCCTGGACCTTCACAGTGCTGCACATCCCGTCCTGAATCCGCAAGTCCGCAGCGTATCGCTACTTGGATCGGTACATCTACACGATCCAATTCTCCTGCTCCAGGAACACTCCATGCAATACTTGTTGGTACAACTCATGCACCCCGCCGATTGCACCATACACATGCATATATGCTAAAGCAAAAACTAAGTCTAGATTATTTGCTAACAGGCGCCCATCTGCCGGAACCACTCTTCCATTCTCTCGACCAGCTTCGTTCCGATCCCTTTCCGCCTGTGGATCGGATGATGAATGCTATAGCTTAGTGCAATCAATTAAACCGCAATGCGTCGACGGCGTGACGATTGATCAGAAAGTAGTAGTTACCGGTGGCGAGGGGAGACGCGGAGGCCGAGTAGGTAGGCGACCTTGGAGAAGAGCTGGCTGCGGCCGCACACGACGGTCTTGACGCAACCGCGGACGACACCGATGATCTCCGTGCCGAGGGGCCCGCTCCCGGCCTCCGCGACCTGACGCATTTACCACGGAAGAGCTGAGTGATAGTGCAAGAGCTCGCTTGAGTGATCGATTCATGCAAGAACATTGATCGAGTCCGTACGCATGTGGGCTACGTACGAGCATGAGGTACGGCGGTGAATGGCGGACGCGGCAGAGCGGGTCGCCGAGGAGGTCGGTGAAGAGGCACAGCTTGCCGCCGCTGGGGCCCACCTCGCAGGCACGCTCCATCCGCTCGACGCCGGCGCGGTCGCGGGCGCTGTCGAACTCACGCACCTGCAGCGGTACCGCTTGTTCGCCGTCCTCCGCCTCCATGGGTGAACCGGCCCTCTCGAGTTGGATTCTTGCTGTCTGACCTTGCTGCGAGCCTGCGTCGACTAAGGGTGCGTTTGGTTCGCTGTATCAGGTTGAATGGAATGGGATGGTACAGGATGGATGGGATGATCCTAGATGGGATGGTACAGGGAGAGTGTTTGGTTGCCTGAATGGGACGGTACAAGATTTTGTTTGGTTGCTTGGATGGAATGGTACGGGATGGTACGGGATGATGTTTGGTTGTTTGAATAGAATGGTACAGAATGGTACAAGATGATGTTTGGTTGGAAGGATGAAGTTGGATTGAGAGATGAGGTTGGTTTGAGGGATGAAGCTTGATTGACCGGCTACCGATATAACAAGCAGTCTCAACCACGATCTCAACTGCACATAATAACACAAGACAAATACCGACATATGTGTAGTCTTGATGCACACAATAACATAAGACAAATACCGACAGATGTATAGTCTTGATGCAGACAAAAACTGCACGAAAACCGATTGAAGCGTTGGAGTCTTGATGCAGGCAAAAAAGCACTTCTAGTCACAGCTTGTGTTTCTTCACGAGTTTGCACAGATAGCCAGCACTTCTAGTCGAGTTGTTCCTCACGAAGCTTCTCCAGTAAAAGAAAAAATCCGGTCAAAAAGTTGCCTCTGGTGCTTGTTCACGTGCTGGAGTTCACGAGCAAGCTTTGCAGCAAAAATAGCGATTCGAGTCTGGTGCTTCTTCTCGCACGGGTGGCCGGCGCGAGGGCGTGCAGGCGAAGACGGTTCTCGCGCGCGGCCGATCAAGCGGGCGCCGAGGCCGGCGCGCACGACAGCAGTTGGTGCGGCTGCGACGGCGGGCTTGACGGCAGAGCGCCGGCGGAGACTCGGTTGGGTGGGGCGGCCACGCTGTCGACGTGAGGCGGCAGAGCGCGAGGAAGACGGCAGGCCGGTGAACCCGATGCAACGGAGCGGCGCGATGGTCCGCGAAGGCAGCCGGAGCTTGAGGAGATCGGCGTCGCTGGACCAGAAGGGCGGCGGCTGGAGCGACGCGATGGACGAAGCTCAGGCGAAGGCGGAGGCGGGCGACGTGAAGCCCACGCGAGCGAGCGATCGATCCCATCCGGGACGAGATGGTTCGCCCGATTTTGCCGAACGAGTTGGTACAACATTTGGGTGAAATATTATTCAAATTTGGATCATCTCATCCGGGATAGATTGGTTCCATCCCTTCAACCAAACACGAGGATGAAACATATTCAGGACGATTCAATCCAGGTACGAGCTCATCCACCAAACCAAACACACTCTAAGACGCGCGCGGGCGTGAGACTAACCATTGAAGGATTGAACCAAAGAGAAGTGAATTTGCGCAGAGTAACTTCTCAACTTAATTTTTTTTTATCTTTTACTAATTCTGAAAATTATTAAAATAACGGAATTGCTACAATTCGGATATATGAATTTTTTAGACGCATTGCAACATTTTTTTCTACGTGTGTAATATTTTTTGCCAACGCGTGCAACATTTTTTCTTCAACAAACAATGAAATGCGGCACAGTAAACGGATGTTACAAGTGTTGAAAAAAATGTTGCACACGTAGGATAAAAATGTTTTAAACATTGAAAAAAATGTTGCAAGAGGTGTCCGATGGAATGAGCAGTATCGGATGTCCGAGCGCTAGTTCTTCCCTTAAAATAATGATCAAACTTAAAGATTAAATCTAGAATAATTAATTTAAGACCCTAAAGGAAAACTAGATTAAACATGCATACTAGAAAGCTATTGCACGTAAACATGAATTAGTAGATCAAAACCATACACTGATTTTTATCAAAGAACATACAAATAAATCCATTTACATGAAAGCATAACTCTCGAATAACCCCTGTAATTTTTCTCAAATTTTCTACTATCCTTTTCTCTTTTCTTCTCTCCTTTCTGTCTCCTCTGTTTCCTCTTATCTCGTTGTCCACTGCTAGCGAGTTGATCTCTTCACTCATATGCATACACTAGACCAGCACCCTGTAGACGTCGCTTTCTTCTGATCGCGTGTACGTCCGGCTGGAGAGGCTTCTCTTCTCTGCTTGCTGTATAGCATAGCTCCTCTCCTCTACCGCGCTAGGGCGTCGCACTGCTGCTGCTTGGGGCGCCACGCTGCTCGCCACCTGATCTGGCTGCCTGCCTCTACCGCTCGTAACCTGGCGTGACTTCTCTACTTTCTTGCTTGCGCAGCAGCCGCCGCGTTATTTCCTCTGTTTTGTGCGGCTCGCAACAAACCACCCGGGAGGTCTCCTCCTCTGCCTTTCATACTTAAGGCTAACTCTAAACTCCTTTCTAATGAACTGCATATATACATATCCACCTGACATAATTACACTTAGTCCAATACATACATATATCTAAAACTCACACATGTATGAGTACGACCCACCTGCCGCACTCGCATGACTTACTCGTCTACACGACCCGCTGGTTGTCACACTGCGTTGTCATCTATGTAGATCTCTACGCATCTCGTCTCGATGTATCACCTGTCTTTCACGTACTACGCCTCCTACATCTGCGACCTCGCGTGACACCTGCACCTCTACGACCTCACGTGCTATGCCTGCACTTCTGTGACCTTCGCATATGCTGCTCTAGGGCTACGCGTTACTTGCGTGGATTCTCCCCAACCTACAGTGTGCATCCGTCTGCATTCACCTGCGCTGCAATATGCATCTCGCGTCTTGCGTTACACTTCTTGTAGGCTGCGCTGCATCTCCTATCACAAATAAAACAAACTCTCATAATACCTTGTTCCATAACAAATATTGTTGTCTACAAATTATCACACATATATTATATTGTTGTCAAATTAATCATCACACATATATATTTCGCAAATGGAATTAACATATGTGTACCACGTTGCATGATCGAGCTCTGTCTTATATAGGTTCTCTCTTGGCGCATGCAGCGCGTAACTGAACTGCAGGTAGTGGGAGGAAGCAGTACGGTATTTGGCGGTTCAGCTCCTGTCCGTCCTATGGAATTTGTTAGAGATAATCTTGTTACATTAAAATCATAAGTTAAGAGATAAGATTTAGTTTATTTGATAAGTTAGTTCAGAAGGGTAAGATTTAGTTGGTTAGTTTGTTGAGTTAGTTTAGGGATGGTAAAAATACCCATGGGTCCGGGTCCGGGTCTAAATTTGAACCCACATGTATATTATTTCGGGTTCGGGTCTGGGTCTGGGTCTCATTTTGGACCCGTGGGTATCCAGACTCGGACCCGTTAAGTCGGCATGCATGCATGGAAAAAGTCTAGCAACTAGATAACTGGTTCAGCCGTTTTTGTTTATTCAACTAGTTGTTCTGGCGGCCGGCGGCTGGGAAGTAAAAAGGCATTGTGCCTGGATTGATGCATGGATGCAAATAAAGGAGCCAGTTGACTAGAAGTGCATGGCGTGACTAGAAGACGTCCTTGTGACTTGCTGGCGATTTGAAGTTTTAGTGCTAGGGCCTGATCGTAGCATTGGCAACGGGTCCAGGTACCCATCGGGTTCGGATCCGGGTCCGAGTTTGGACCCGTGACTGACTTCGGGTCCAGATCCAAACTTCGGGTCTTGGGTCCGAGTCCACGGAGGCTGGACCCGGAGGTACCCGGACCCGTTGCCATCCCTAAGTTAGTTGTAATCTAGCTTGACTATATAAAGCAAGGAATAAACAGAAAAACGATGGTGAGCTACGTTGGTAACGTCGGTAAAATTTTCTGATAATTTCAACAATTAGTATCAGAGCTCCGGATTCAAAAACCCTAGCCGTTGCTCCCAAAAGAGAAGACTCTCAGGACGGCCAACCGCGTGTGCAACATCGAAGGGATTTCGAGGATCATGAAAAGCGGTGGCTACAGTGCAGAAGGTTGTGGCGTGGCATGCAAACGTGTGCCTCGCTGACCTGCGAAGTGAGGTTGGCGACCTCTGAGCAGTGCAACGCGTATTGGGGGGTTTCTCCGTGCAGTAGGGGTGCAAACGGATCGGATACGGATGGATTTCACTCATTCCGTATCCTATTCTAAATTTTTTCTCGGATATAGAATCGGATACGGACAGTGCCGGATTCGAATACGAATACGGATTACTTCGGTCGTGAATACGAAGCGAATACAGATCGTTCCAAATACAGTTAGTCTCGGTCACGAATAGTTAGTCGGATAATGCGTGAAAGCAGAAATCATATATATCATGCATATTAGGATCGATCAACCATACACAAAACTTTACTAGAACCTTCAACACATATAAGTGTTTTAAATTCAATAATAGGTGTCTTCCCTACATAAGAATAATATGCAGCCAAATATAATTTCAATCAACATATGAACTTATATGATGTATAATGTTTATGTTATCGGATCTATTATCGGATATCTATTTTACTAATTTACACTGATATTTTTCGGATATCTCGGATATGCGGGTACGGATCGGATACGAATCGGATACTTCTCTTCCCATATCTTAACCCATATTTTTTTCGGATAGGCGGATTTGAATCCGGATCGAATCCGGATATAACCGGATATCATTTTTTTTGGATTCGAATCGGGTTTTAAACGAATTCGGATTCGGATCGGTCGGAAATTATCCGCTCCGTTTACACCCCTACGCGTGACCTCGATCAGGTCGTGGACGTACACGTCCCTTCCACAGCCGAACGGAGAATTCACAGGTTGTGGCGTAAATGTCATCCTTTCCTTTCTGCAATGTGGTGGGTTAGCATCACAAATAATTCACAGGCTTTCTTTAAAAAATTGTTTAGTCCCTGTGACATTTGTACACAACTATATTCCAATAGGTAAACAACCACATGAGAAAGAAGAGAGGAAAAATGGCGGTCATTTCGATCTATGTAAAAAAAATGCAGCAACGGTTACCTGTAGTAATAGTCTAATCGATAGTGCAGATGGCAACAGGTAGGCATACATGTCGAAAGCTTATACGAATTCATGAATTAACATACTCCCAGTACAACTGGTGGATGGCTGCACACACGATCAGAGGATCGAAGCAATCCTTGGAATGGGAACACGCAAATGTCACAACTCACATGCAAATTAAAGTACATGATTTAACTGAATGCATCACACAAACAAAGCCAAATGCAGAACTTAGATGTAACAAGATACAGGGGAGCGCAGCGCACTGGTCAAAACCAGGCAGTGGCAGCGGCAGAAGAGAATGCAGGGCAAGGAACTTGGCAGCAACAGTGGCTAGGTTCACACATGACGATCGCCATCGACATGCTCCACCACAACAGTGTCATGCTGATCGACATGCTCCACCACAACAGTGTCATGCTGATCGACATGCTCCACCACAACAGTGTCATGCTGATTGTCCCTGTTGACGATGCCGGCGTGGAACAGCAGAGCCCACAGGTGGGTGATGAACTCGCCTCCCTGCGCGAGCTGGTCGACGTGGTCATTGGCGTTATCCGACGGCGCGACGTAGAGCATCATCTCGGCCCAGAAATCAGCCATCACCTTCCAACGCAGCGTAGCATCTTCTATCGCCTCGAGCTCCTTCCCCAGTTTCACACCACTCTTGAAGATGTTCTCTGTTGAAACATCCAGATTTCTCATGGCTTCATACTTGTCTCCCGCGTCCTTGAGGTCATCGACAGCTTCACGCGCGGCGGCATCGAAGAGACAAGTTGTATCATACTTGTTCCCCGGAAGCAGTTGCGGTGCAGAGACAATCAAGTGAGCACAATATCTGGACAGTTTTATTGCAACACCAATGTGCAGCTCAGTGTTGTCATCCGGCCGGCAACCGGGGCGTGACGCCGCCATTGCCATTTCGCAGTAACATGTTGCAATGTGCCAGATCAAGATGACGGGCGTCTGAGTGTCCTTTTCTCGGTCTCGGGGGGAATGTGCGGAGTAGCAAAAGCCTGGCGAGCATGCCCATGAAAGGTGGATGCAGCGGTTGTCCTCCAGCGACGAAGTTCCGTTGGTCAGTCAGCCGCCGGTGCACTTCAGAGAGAGGACAACTGACCGCTTCACTTCTGCAGTCAACTCCACAGGATCCAATTGTTTCTTGGAGACAGCTGGCACTCCAAAAAGAAACCACTCCAGCCCTAAAATCTTGGAAATCCTTTGACAGAAATTTAGAGTCTGTACAATGCACGCATTAGGATTGCCACGGCCGATTGACTGGAGCAAGGAATACTGCCCAAGCTGATGTCGCCAGTAGTACTTGCTATTGCTGAACAAGGTTACCCTGGTGAGAAATGCTTTCATCCTCATCGAGCAGCTTAGCTTGCGTCCCGATCTCAATTCTCGTTGACGGACACACTGGCAAGCAAAGGTGACTCTACCCCAGTTGGACGTCCAGTAAATCACCAACTCCACCACCTCTAGCAAAGCTAGGGCTGCCAGTATCAGTACCGTGATAGTAGCTTCTGCAAATGTAGCTTTGGCGACAAGCACACGGGAGCCATTTCCGCCGCCAGCCGGAACAAACCCCCTTGCACGCATGACTGTGAGTACCATCACGGAGAGCATGCTGGCGACTGAAGCCAGGGCCCAGAAAGCCATACCCCTTGATCCGATAGTACCGTACTTGGTGAAGTAGACGTCGTACATAAAAGCCAGCTCGGTTTCAATCACCTTGAAAGCCCTCTCGTATTCCATCTGGCCGTCCTTGTCCCGCAGCAGTCCTTCGAAGACAAGATCATGGGTCTTCTGCTGTTTGGATTCACCACAGCTGTACCCAGACCAGCGCCTTGTCAATAAGAGAAACAGAGCGTAGGAGAGGCAGACATCCTTGCAATCACGACCAATGCTTCGCCAATAGGCCCGTCGTCGCCGCCGCCTCCCACCATATCTTGTCTAGGGTGATGACCTCAAAATCTTTTAGTGATGTAGCATAGCGGGGAGCTTCCCGGTTGAATATCTCGAGGCTCCTGGGCTTCAGCCAGACCAAGTAGCGGTAGCCAGTCATGCTGACAGGATCGTAAGGCGCCAGCACACCACTGCTTGTTTCGTGCTCCGAGTCCATGTAATCGGCAATCAGTCTGGTCATAAACCGCGATGTAATCACCCTCACGGATGCCACTCAGCCACTGTCCTCTGATAAACCTTGACTAGAGTGATGACAAGCATCACAAAGACCACGATGAAGCTAACGCCATCGGCGACGCTGTACAGGATCAGCGCTGCATATACCATGTAGAGAATGTACTGAGACAACTGCCAGAAGAGCTGTTTGTGGTCGTCGACGCTGTAAGCCGTGATGGAGTTGCTGCAACCAAAGATGATGAGGAAGCAGACAGCCCAGATGGGGTACACTTCAACCTTCAGCGCGGCCGACTGCATTAAGCCGATGGTGTACGTCGCCAAGGGGAAGGACATGAAGTATGCAACCATCAGGCCTTTCTGGATGAACCAGTGTGTGCACCACCGGCGCCACGACCCGAAGATGATGAGGAAGCACAAGACAGCAGCAGTCAGCGCCGTCAGTGCATCGATGCGGATCGCAGACACCCGCCTACTCTCCAGCACATAGCGGTGAAACAAGGCGCTCGCGTTTGCCATCTTGTTTACCTGCTGCTTCACATTAATTAATTCCAAGTCAGTATGGTCGCGCGCCCAGTTTTAATCCAAACAATGAACCAGACCCTAACAAATTCATGAAACAAAACATACAAGACATAATCGCAGACAAATATTTGTCCTTCTGTAGCACAGTTAGTTGATCGATCGGTCAGTGGTGTAGGTGTACGTCCCTAGCTAGTTCCCGATCGACCACCAGGTTAATTCCAGAGCTCCTCTTGGATCCGCTTGGCTGCATTTTCTTGCATTATACTACTAGCTAGGACACGTACGATCTCAGATTCTGAATAAACACATTTTTTTATAAGTTTTGCCAATGCTAGGCGACGTTCTGCACATTTTAGTGGCTAGATACTACAATGCATATGTTTATATCTAACCATAGAGCTGCAGTCATGGGGTATTTTCTGTCCGGTCTATGTATATATATTTAATGAATGATCAAGCGTATCCTGTGCTACAAATATTTGGTGAAAACCTGGTGCACACCAACTAAGAAAAGTTTCAAAAATTCTGAAAAAATCATGGATGTACATATCAACTTCCCATCTACATATAAAATTTGATCATGAAATTTTATCCTGTAGATAAGAGTAATGAAAAGTACAAACTTGATCATTTTCAGAATTTTTGAAACTTTTCTTAGTTTGTGTGCACCAGGTTTTCACCAAATATTTGTGTGCACAGGATACGTTGCCTTTAATGAATCAGGGGACTCCTTTTACTAATAAAATCATTTGGAAGCTAAAACTCCCGTTAAAAATTAAAATTTTCCTCTGGTACTTATAAAGAGGGATAATCTTAACAAAGGATAATTTAGCTAAAAAAAATTGGCATGGAAATCAAAAATGTTGTTTCTGTAATTGTAATGAAACAATAAGACATTTATTTTTTGAATGCCAGTACACAAAAGCTCTTTGGAGAGTTGTGCATATTGCTACTGGTTTATTTCCGCCAAAGTCTATATCTCATATGCTTAGACATTGGTTAGCGGGCATTGAGAAAAGTGAAAAAAGACTAATCCTTGTCGGTGGCGCTGCCTTATTATGGGCTCTTTGGTGTACACGTAATGACCTGATCTTTCGAAAAAAAACAATCTTCCTCTCTTATGTAGGTTATTTTCAGAGGAACATACTGGATGCGGTTTTGGGCACTATTGCAGCCTGAGAACAACAGGGAAAGCATTCAACTGGCAAGCAGGGCATTAGAGGTGGTGGCTTTGGACATTGTGGCCAAAAGTGGATGGGGAAACAATTATAGAATTGGTCTTTAATTTTCAATTCTCATTGTTTTGTTTTCATCAAAGCTTCATGGCTTAACTTTGTAAACTCGGTTGTGTGCAATTGCAGAGACCGGATTTTTATCCTTTATCTAAAAAAATCTACCTCCACTCCTCACTCTTCCCTCTCCTCTACTCACTCCCCCCACTTCCCATCCTTCTCTCTAACTCAAAAACTTCAAATTAGAGAATTTTAAAAAGGAAGTTTCAACATGAAAAAAAACAACTCCAACATTTTCAACTCGGAAAGTTTCAACTTGAAAAAATTTAAATAGAAAATTTCAAATTAGAAAGTTTCTACTCGGAAAGTTTCGACTTGAAAAATTTCAAATTAGAAAGTTACAACTAAAAAAAAAATTTAAACGAAAATTTCAAATTAGAAAGTTTCAACACAAAAAATGTAAAACAGAAAATTCTTAAATTAGAAAGTTTCAACTAAAAAAATCAAATAGAAAAGTTTCAACTCTGAAAACTTTCAATTCAATGGTTCGAAAAGTTTCGATTCAAAACTTTCGAAAGTGGTTAAAAAAGATTTTTTATTCAAAAACTTGAGGGATTTGAAAAACAAAATTATTTTGAATTTGAGGGGAAGGGAATGGGGGAGGGAAGGGGGATGATGCCAAGTGTATTGATGAGAGAGCCTTTGATAAGAAAAGGAAGTGGAAGGAGGAACGATGTCACATGTCACAATAAAAGGATGAGAATACCCTCAAATTAGCAATTTCTATAAAAATTCGTCGGTTTCGTGTAGTGACGTACCATATCTAAATGTATTTCGTCAGCTGGATTGCGGTTGCCGCACTGGAGGGTTTTTTTTCAATCCGAGGGAGGGAAATAGGAGATAGATGGCCACTACTCTGCAGCTCTGCTAGATGCTGCAATACGTGCGAATGATCTTAGGATTAAAATAAATCAAATTTGGTGATCAGGAAGGAGTTTTGCAATGCAAAGACACCTAGCAATTGATCTCTACTATTAGGATGGCTACCACATTTAATAGCGTCCAGTTCGATTGGAAACCTCGTATTTTTCCGTATATTTAGATTGCATGAATAGAAAGGCATATCATTACATTCCAAAATCTGAATTCTGAAACATATTTTTAGCTATTGTCTCACAGAAAATTATTAAGTTAGCACCGTTTCACGTAAAAATTAAACAAACACAAAAGAGCACAGAAGGTTCTGTTTTTTTAAATGCGTGACATGTGTATTTTAATGTACAGGTAAAGCATTACTGGCAATCGCAATGTATGTTTCTTTGTATATCCACATACCAGGATCAGCTTCCTTCTCCCCGCTAGCTGAACCGATCGATCGAGCTGGAGACTTGAAACTCAAAGAGCTGGAGCTTGACGAGATGGAAACCACATTGCCAGGAAGGTAGCTACCTAAGCTGCAACTGGAATAATGAACAACGTGTACATCCCCTGTTGCGAAAAAGGCTTAAAGAGAGTTGCTTAAGCAATGGTTTTGGAATCTATCTATTATATTAAAAGCTCGTGGAGATGGAGAGGTGCTAAGCTATAAATTCTCACAAAAAAAAAAAGCAAAACATCTATCTCTGAATTTAGTGAATCTTAACTAAGTTGAACCATATTGGTCATTGGATGTTGCTAAAAAAAGAGAAAAATAGGCTAAAAATTCCCACAAAAAAGCAAAACATCTGTGAAATAATGTGCTGAAAAACTGGCTCAATGATGAAATTAGCATTGCAAAGTGCTTGTGATCATAATATGTGTGGTGCTTGTGCATATGCTATGTTAAATGATTATTTGATATGTTTGTGACAGCATTATAATGGTTTTGCTTGATGCAATGCGCTCATGTGAGTGGTTGTATAGATTGACTTTGAGTCAAGTTGTAGACTTGTGCTCGGATTCATTTCTTGTTTATTCGTGTGCAGGTGTTGTTCAAGAGCAAACGTGGTCGATGACAGGACTAGAATTAAGTTTGTTAGAGATAAATCAGGATTCCTCAAAATCGTCTCTTCCTAAACTTGGACTCCTTCCTAATCTCGGATTTCTAACCAGATTTGTCAAAAGTTTATATAATAATCCTGTGTCTCCTATGATTTTTTCCTGCAAAAGTTTTTCACGTAAAATTATTGTCTCCCTTTTGTGCGTGTGCTAGATCCTAAACTCTAACAAGTGGTATCAGAGCACCCTCTACGCACCAAGGAGGTTTCCGATCTGCTGCGCTGTCGGTTCGTCCTCGCCGCGCGGTCTGCCTCGGCTTCCTCGCGGTCACCATCCGTGCACCGAAGTGCTGCGCGCCTACCCCGGTGCTTCGCGGCGCCCGCTCCTCCAAGCCGCCTCGCGCCGCCGCCGTCGCACCGCGCGCCGCGCCGGCCATCTCGGCGCCGTCTTCTTCGCCCGTGTCTTGCCGGCGTCGCCCATCAGCCGGATCCGCGCGCCCGTCCGCTTCTCTGGCCCAAGCTCGCGCCGGCCTCCGGATCGCCTCCAGACTCCTGCGAGGAACTCGTGAAGACTCTTCACGCGTAAACATGGCGACTAGAAGTTCTTGCACTAAAAGTTCTTTTGCTCGTGGAGGATTCTTTTTCTTTGGTGTCTCACGCCCGTGAACCATGGAGCCAGCGCATGCTTCATCCGGACCGGATTCATCAGGAAGTCAGCCGATCCCATCGTCCAATTGAATTTTTCTTTTTCGGGTCCGGCTCCTCAGAATCAGAAGCGGCTCCGGTTTCTTTTTCAGACTCACGGCTTCGGCTCCAGAGCACTCGGCTTCTTGATTTTTTGTGATTGGCTTCGGCTTCCAGAGGATTCAGCGGCTCCAGCTTCTGTTTTTCAGCAGATTTTGCTACGCGCACCCAAGCAGCACCAGAACATGCAGAGAATTGTTACGTGCACACACAAGGCACCAGGAAATTTTCTTTCAGAATCTACCATATTTTTTTATCTGCAATTTTATTCTTCACCATGTCATCCACTAAATTTAACATTGAGAAGTTCGATGGCAAGATTAGTTTTTCAATATGGCAGGTTCAAATGAAAGCCGTTCTCACACAAGTGGGCGTCAGAAAAGCACTTTCAGCAAAACCGGCGACAATGACAGATAAACAATGGGAAGAAATTGACGAGAAAGCCCTATCCGCCATACAGCTCAGTTTGTCTACAGATATTCTGCGTGAAGTTATCCATGAGACTACCGCTGCAAAACTGTGGTAGAAATTAGAGGACTTGTACATGAAGAAAAGTCTCGCCAATAAATTGCACCTTAAAGAACGTCTGTACACAATTCGCATGGCGGAAGGTACCTCTATTCAGTCTCATCTCAATGAGTTTAATTCACTCATAATTGATCTTGAGAAATTAGAGGTGAAAATTGATGATGAAGATAAGGCTATTCTGTTGGTCGTCTCTTTGCCTACTACCTTTAAGCATTTCAAGGAAATTATGCTTTATGGCAATCATGATACCCTTAGCTTTGAGAATGTTAAATCAAATTTGTTGTCTAAGGACAAATTTGATATTTATTCTTGTTCAGAAGTTAAGGTCGAAGGGTTAATTGTTAGAGGTAGATCTCCACATAAAGGCAATTCTCATAGATCACAGTCTAGATCTAAGTCAAGAGGCCGTAAACCCAACAATTTTTGCCGTTATTGCAAAATACCTGATCATGTTATTGCTCAGTGTTATAAGTTAAAAAATAAGGTTGATAAAGATAAAAAGACACATTCTGATAAACATGTTGAGGCTAGTCTTGTTTAAAATGAATCCGATGGAGATGCTCTAATTATCACTTCCAACCTGAAGAATCAAATTGCATGGATTATTGATTCAGCTTGCACTTTTCATATTTGTCCATATAAAGAGTGGTTTTCTACATATGATTCTATTGGTAGCAGAGAAGTTTTGATTGCTGATGAGTCTCCACTTGAAATTGTTGGCATTGGTTCTATACAAATCAAAACCCATGATGGTACTCTTAGAACTCTTTCAAATGTTCGCCATGTTCCCAGAATGAAAAGAAATCTTATTTCTTTGGGCACCATAGAATCTTTGGGATATAAATATATCGGTGAAAATGGTGTTCTTAAGATTTCAAAAGGCAACCTTGTTGTTATGAAAGGCAATAGAATCGACAGCCTTTATTACTTGCATAGTTCTATAGTTACAGGTTCTGCAGCTGTTTCTACAATTGCATAAAATCTTCTAATCACCAAGCTTTGGCATATGCATTTGGGTCATATGAGTGAGAAAGGTATGCACCTTTTATGCAAGAAAGGACTTTTACGTGACATTGGCAAACTTGATTTCTGTGAACATTATATTTTTGGCAAACAAAAGAGAGTCAGTTTTTCTGTGTCAACTCATCAGACCAAAGGAATTCTTAATTATATTCATTATGATCTTTGGGGTCGCTCTGGATTTCTTTCTATTGGAGGTCGTGAGTACATGATTACCTTCATTGATGATTTTTCTCGCAAAGTTTGGATTTATTTCCTGAAATATAAGCATGAAGCTTTTTTAGTTTTCAAGAAGTGGAAAGTCTTGGTTGAAAATCAAACTGGTAGAAAAATCAAGAAACTTAGAACTGACAATGGATTGGAATTTTGCAGTGGTGAGTTTGATCTTTTTTGTGCTAATCATGGTATTGCAAGACATTTGACTATTCCAGATAAACCTCAGCAGAATGGTGTGGCAGAGCGTATGAATCGCACTCTTCTGGAAAGAGCCCGTTGCATGCTTTCAAATGCAGGTCTATGGAATAAGCTGTTTTATGGGCTAAAACTATTTCTACAGCTTCTTATTTGATTAATCGCTCTCCAAATTCAGTCATTGACTTTAAAATTCCAAAAGAAGTTTGGTCAGGTAAACCAGTTAATTATTCTAATTTGAGAATTTTTTGTTGCTCTGCTTATGCTCATGTTAATGATGGAAAATTAGAGCCTAGAGCAAGAAAATGCATATTTTGTGGATATAGGTCTGGTGTCAAAGGATATCGTGTATGGTGTTCTGATTCTCGCAAATTAATCATTAGTCGTGATGTTACTTTTCATGAAGATGCTTTACTTTCACCTGGTAGTGACAGAGATGGTTATTCATCCACAAATGAATCTGAAACTTCTGAAGCTGCAGAAAGAAATGCAGAATTTGAGGTAGTTTTACCTACCATTAATAATGATTTTTCTAGTGGCTATTCTTCACAACCAATTTCATCACCTAGTGGTTCTTCGTCACAACCAGTTTCTGCATCTCCTAGTACTAATGATCATTGTATTGCTCGAGATAGACCAAGAAAAAATATTCAATTACCTGCTAGATATCGTGACACTGATAATATAGCCTGTTATGCTCTTCTTGCTGCACAAGAAATTTGTGATACTTTTGAACCTTCTTCTTATTCTAAAGCTATCTCATGTGAAAATTCTTCTAAGTGGTTAACAGCTATGAATGAATAAACTTGAGCCTTCATAAAAACAATACATGGGATTTGGTTAAGCTTCCAAAAGGCAAGAAACCTTTAAAGTGCAAATGGATTTACAAGAAGAATGATGGTATTTCTGGAGTTGAACCTGCAAGATGGAAAGCCCGTTCAGTGGTAAAAGTTTTTGACAAAAGAGAAGGTATTGACTTCAATGATGTTTTTTCTCCTGTTGTGCGCCACTCTTCTATTCGGGTTATGCTTGCTTTTGTTGCTTTATTTGACTTGGAATTAGAGCAACTTGATATTAAAACTGCCTTCTTACATAGGAATTTAGAAGAAGAGATTTTTATGACACAACCTGAGGGTTTTGCTACTCCTGGAAAAGAGGATCTAGTTTGTCATTTGAAAAAGTCTCTCTATAGCCTTAAACAAGCTCCTAGGCAGTGGTACAAAAGGTTTAATTCCTTTATGATTGCACAACAGTATTCTCGTAGCAATTATGATAACTGTGTTTACTTCAAACAGTTTCCAAACGGCTCATTTGTTTATTTGCTGCTCTATGTTGATGATATGCTCATTACTTCTCATGACAAGTCACTGATTAAACAGTTGAAGGCTCAACTTAGTCATGAGTTTGAGATGAAAGATCTTGGTTCAGTTAAGAAAATTCTTGGGATGAAAATTTAACGTGATTGCAAAGCTGGTACTTTATTTCTATCTCAGAAAAATTACATTGAGAAGGTACTTGATAGATTTAATCTCAGTAATTGCAAACCTTTTTCTACAACTTTTGCTTCACACTTTAAGTTATCTTCAAATTAGTGTCCTATTAATGAAGAAGACAAAAACTATATGTCTCATATTCCTTACTCTAGTGCAGTTGGTAATCTCATGTATGCTATGATTTGCACCAGACCAGATCTAGCTCATTCTGTTAGCGTTGTTAGCAGATTTATGCATAATCCTGACAAAGAGCATTGGAATGTAGTTAAGTGGATTCTTCGTTATTTGAAAGGCACTTCTAATTTTGGTTTGATGTTTGATAAGAATAAAGTGAAGACAAATGATGTTCTTGGGTTTGTTGATTCTGATTATGCTGGTGATCTTGATAAAAGAAGATCAATTTCTGGATATATCTTCTTATTATGTGGTTCTGCAGTTAGTTGAAAAGCATCCTTACAGCCTATTGCCGCTCTTTCTACTACTGAAGCGGAATACGTTTTAGCTACTAAAGGTGTTAAGAAAGTTATTTGGTTGCGAGATCTGGTTTCTGAACTTGGCATTAAACAGGATACTCTTACTGTTTATTGTGATAGCCAGAGTGCTATTTATTTGACCAAGAATGATATGTATCATGCCAAGACCAAGCACATTGATATCAAGTACCACTTTATTCGTGATGTTGTCTCTGAAGGACAAATTGTTATGGGAAAGGTACATACAGATGATAATTGAAAGTGCATCTAGGACCCTAATTGTGTTTTGGATGATTAATGACAAACGATTAAGGGACTAATGGTTTGAATGAGTGCATGAGCAGGTGGTAGTCCCAAAAGAAATGCAGCTACGGATAATGGTGACCCTCAAAAGTGAAAAGAAGAACGGCGTCGAATAAGCGTAGATTTTTCATTTGGTTGAGTCAATAGGAACGCCGTACTATCAAGAGGATGGGATGTAGGTGCTCTAGAAATGATCCTTGTGCTCGATGAACATCCTTTTCAAATCAAGTTTTGTAGTCTCCAAGCACAACACTCACCTTGCTTTTCATTCTCAGGCCGATATTATCGGATAGTCCGATGTCTATATCGGATAGTCCGATAGTATCGGATTGTCCGTATGAGTGTGGGTGCTTGTGCAGGAGCTCTCGAAACATCGGATTGTCCGATGGTAAATATCGGAATGTCCGATGTTGTGCAGAAATTTTTCTAAGTCCTTGGATTTGGAGCTCTCGGAAACATCGGACTTTCCGATGTCCAAGATCGAACATCCGATGGGGACTTAGATTTTGTAGTTCTTTGAGTTCATTGAAATCTCTCGAAACATCGGAACATCCGATGTGTAAAATCGGATTGTCCGATGTGTGTTTTTCTCAGCTGTTTCTTTTTAATTCCTAAGTGGAGTTGATCTGGAAATTTACTCTGATCGGATAGTCCGATGTGGGGTCTGACACAGGTCAGAACGGCTCTTTTTTGAGTGTTGGCTATAAATACCCCACTCTCTCTCTCATTTAAGTCGACCCACTAGTACACTGAGCATTTACTTTACTCTAGCTACTCCTTTGCTCCTTCTTGCTCTCTCTCTCTTGAGTTCTTCCTTGAGAAATTTGTTGGGAGATTGAAGCAAGTGATTTCTAGTGCCTTTTTGCAAACCGGAAAAGTTCTTTTGAGCACTAGGGTGATTTTCAAGAGCGGATTTACACTCCATTTATTACTCTTGGAGATTGAGGTCTCCTAGACGGCTAGGAGTCACCGGTGAGCTCCCGATCTACGTGTGGGAAGTCGCCGGAGTTTGTGAAGGTTCGAATCCACCTCCGGAAGGGAAGGATTCAAGCAAAAAGTAGGTGAGTGCTTTGTGCAACACCTAGAGGAGTAGGGTTGAAAGAGACCCCGGCTTTGTGCCGCCTCAACGGAGACGTAGGATCTCCTCAAAGATCCGAACTTCGGGAAAAATCGTCGCATCTCTTTGGTGTGTGAGTTTTCTATTTGTCCCTGTGTGCTCTTGACTTAATCTTTTAGGGGATTCAAGTTTTTGGTAGACTCTTGCAGTAGATATTAGTTGATTGAGTATTCTGGTAGTTGTTGTAGCTCAGAAATTTCATTTGGTAAAATCCTAGCTTCTCAAACTCCTCAGATCTACTTTTTAGGGTTTATTGCGCTCTGATCGGATAGTCCGACCTGCAGTATCGGATAGTCCGATATAAATCGGATAGTCCGATATCAAAGTCGGATATTCCGATAATTCCGCTGCTAAACTTGTTTTTAAATTTTATTACACCTATTCACCCCCCCTCTAGGCGACTTTATCGATCCTTCAATTGGTATCAGAGCCTAATCTCCTTGGTTGGGCTTAACCGCTTGGAGAATCACTATGTCGCAGACGGGACAAATGTCGAAGACCTTACTCGCACCTCTGCATGCAGGCGGCGACATTAGGTGGGTATTCCACTTAATTATAATTCCTCGGCTCTTCATCTTATGTTTCGTGCCTTGGCCGGGCGCCTCACTCGATGGCACTCACTACGCGGCGTGGAAACATAAGATGAAAATGCACTTGAGGTCACTTCACCCGTCTATTTGGAAGATTGTGCAAACAGGTTTCACACCCGTGGATCCGGACAACCTCACGCCTGCAGAAGATAAAGACCAACATTTCAATGACCTAGCAGTCAATGCTTTGTTCAATGCTCTAAGTGACTCTGAATTCAACCGAGTAGATGGTCTCGAGGAAGCCAAGGCAATTTGGGATAGATTGATGGTTTCCCACGAAGGAATATCAAGTGTGAAGGAATCTAAGATTGAGCTCATTATCGGTGAGCTAAGCCGATTCACCTTGGAAGATGGTGAATCATACACCAAGATGTTCGACCGCTTGATGGTGCTTGTGAATCAAGCAAAGGGTCTTGGTTGCACTGATCTGTCTGACAAGGCGGTGGTAAAGATCATTCTTCGTGTAATCACCCCTACCAACCGTAACCTGGTGCAACTAATCCGAGACCGGCCAAACTTTGACACAATGACACCTCATGATGTAATTGGCCGGCTCATGATGGATGAGATGATGGTAAAAGAGGCTGAAGTGGTAGAAGAACTTAAGTCCGGGAAGAAGAAGGGCATTGCTTTGAAGGCTGCCAAAGTTGTGCGCCAAGTTGAGGAAAGCACGAGCGAAGACGAAGAGTCTTGTGGTACATTGACAAATGAAGATATGGCTCTATTTGTGAGAAGGTTCAACAAGTTCTTCAAGAAGAAGAATTTCAATCAAGGTAGACAGTCAAAGAACTTTAGAAGAAAATCAACGGGGAGGCACTCCTCAAGAAGGTGCTATGAATGCGGCGAAACCGGCCATTTCATTGCCGAGTGCCCACATAAAGAAGACAAGGAAGGCAAGTCGCACAAGAAAGACAAGTACCGGGGCAAGGACAAGGAGAGGAGCAAGAATTATAAGGGCAAGGGTCGTGCTTACATTGGAAAGGAGTGGAACTCCGACACCGACTCCAGCTCCGACTCCGACTCCGAGTCAAATTCCGACAATGAGGGTGGAATCGCCACCGTCGCCATCGCCGCACCATTTACTTCAACAACGTCGAAGGGCCTCTTCGACAATTTAAGCGATGACGATGAAGTTGCTCCAATATGCCTTATGGCTAAGGGGCACAAGGTATCATCATTTGCCACCACCCCCTCTATTGCTAATGATTGTCTAGATGAGCATAATAGCGATAGCGATGATGATGATATAGACACCGTGCTTAAGTCTATGAAGAACCTTGACATTCAAAAACTAAATTTGCTTCTAAAAGATATTGAAAAATTGGAGGAAGTGGTTGAACAAAAGGAAGCTATTCTTGAGGCTCAAGAGGATTTGCTCATCCTCGAAAAGGAGAAGAATCGTGAGCTAGAGAAGAGCTTGTCTTTTGAAAAGAAGAAAAATGAAGAGTTAGTTGAAAATCTAAATTCAACAAAATCCGAGGTGACTAGTCTCGAGATCACCAAGGCTTCACTTGAAGAGGAACTTGCAAAGGCAAAGGATGCTTGCAAGGCTCTTGAGTTGACGCTTGTTGATCTCAAGAATAGCCCTCCGATTACCTCAACCATTAGCCCCAATTCTTCTTTGCCGTCTTCGAGCAACGGATGCGCTAGATGCTATGACGTTAATGTTGATACTTATGCCACTAACCTTGAGACATTGCAAGTGTTAGCATATGAGAATGAGAAGCTCAAGGGAATGCTCAAGATGGACTTCAAAAGTCCTACAAGGCAAGTAAGGGACTAGAGGAGTTCCTAGGTGTTTACAAGGTAACAATATGAAGTATGGGCTTGGATATATTCCACCTAAAGGAAAAAGAGCAATATTGTAGTTGCTCCCTTAAATAAGCCCATACAATTTGTTAAGAGCAATGAAAACTCTAAGTACAAAACTCATTCTACATTCTTTGCATCATATGTACTTAAGAAGACTAACTTGGTCAGATAGTTGCTCATCATATTGGGGTAAGCCCAAAATGCTTCTAATGTGCGATCTATTTGGGTTCCCAAATCTCTTGTTGCTAACTTTGCGGACCTAAACAAGTTTGGGTACCAAAAGGCAAAAACTAAATTTCTTTTGTAGGCCTACATCTCGGTGGAACAAGTTGGATTTTGGATAGCGGATGCACACATCACATGACCGGAGAAAGGGCAATGTTCGCAAGATTTAGAGGCCAATGGATCAAATAGCGAGAGTATTATCTTTGGCGATAATGGAAAAGGCGAAGTGGTAGGGTTAGGTAAAGTCCTAATTACCAATGACTTCCATATTAATAATGTTTTACTTGTCGAGTCACTAAGCTACAATTTATTGTCCGTTTCTCAATTGTGTGAAGCGGGCTACAATTGTGTGTTTAGCGATAAGGGTGTGGATGTCATTAAGAGGGATGATGGTTCAATAGCCGTCAAGGGTCGTTTGAAGGGAAATCTCTATCTTATAGATTTTTCTACGGATAGAGTTAACCTTGAAACATGCTTAATGGCTAAATCTAGCATGGGTTGGCTATGGCATCGCCGGCTCGCCCATGTTGGTATGAGGAACCTCCACAAACTCATTAAAGGCAATCACATCCTTGGTCTAACTGATATTGTTTTCGAGAAAGATAGGATTTGCAGCGCATGTCAAGCCGGGAAGCAAGTTGGAGCATCTCATCCCGCAAAGAACGTGATGACCACCACAAGGCCATTGGAGATGTTACACATGGACTTATTCGGCCTAGTCACCTACATAAGCATCGGAGGAAATAAGTATGGCTTAGTCATTGTAGATGATTTTTCTCGATTTACTTGGGTGTTCTTTTTGCATGATAAAAGTGAAGCTCAAGGATCCCTAAAGAAATTTATGAGAAGAGCTCAAAATGAGTTTGAAGTAAAGATCAAGAAAATTCGAGCGACAATGGCACGAATTCAAGAATACCGTGTAGAAGAGTTTCTCGATGAAGAAGGCATCAAGCATGAGTTTTGGCCCCTATTCTCCTCAATGAATGGGGTAGCCGAGCGGAAGAATCGAACTCTCATCGAGATGGCTCGCACGATGCTCGACGAATACAAAGTCTCCGACATCTTTTGGGCGGAGGCCATCAACACTGCGTGCCACAGCTCCAACCGTCTTTATCTTCACAAATTGTTGAAAAAGACGGCATACGAGCTCCTCACCGACAAGAAACCAAATGTCTCCTACTTTCGAGTCTTTGGTAGCAAATGCTATATCCTTAACAAAAAGGCTAAATCTTCTAAGTTTGCTCCTAAAGTAGATGAGGGTTTCTTACTAGGCTATGGATCCAATGCATATGCATACCGAGTCTTCAACAACACCACCGGTGTAGTTGAAATCTCGCGTGATGTAACTTTCGATGAAACTAACGGCTCTCAAGTAGAGCAAGTTGATCGTGCTGTGTTTGACAGTGAGGAACCTCCATGCGAAGCCATCAAGAGGTTGGCGATTGGAGAGGTAAGACCTCTTGAGCAAGAAGAAGCCTCTAGGACTCCAACTCGAGACGCATTGTTGGATGAAGCTTCATCATCTTCGATTCAAGCTCAAGATGGATCAAACACTGCCCGAGACAATGAGGAACCAATTCAGAAGTCAAACGCAACTGTTCCTCATCCAAGAGTTCATCAGAATATTCAACGAGACCACCCCGTCGACAACATTCTTGGTGATATCAACAAGGGAGTAACCACTAGATCACGTGTTGCTAATTTTTGTGAATTTTATTCCTTTGTTTCGTCTCTTGAACCTCTAAAGGTGGAGGAAGCTCTTCAAGACCCGGATTGGGTGATGGCAATGCAAGAAGAGCTAAATAACTTTGAGAGAAACCAAGTGTGGAAGCTTGTCGAAAGACCCAAACAAAATGTTATTGGAACCAAGTGGGTATTTCGGAACAAGCAAGATGAGAACGGGATCGTGACTAGGAACAAAGCTCGGTTGGTCGCTCAAGGGTACACTCAAATCGAAGGTTTGGATTTCGATGAAACTTATGCTCCAGTAGCTAGGCTTGAATCAATTCGAATTTTATTTGCCTTTGCTACTCACCACGATTTTAAGTTGTACCAAATGGACGTGAAAAGCGCCTTCCTAAATGGACCCCTCTCCGAGATGGTCTATGTTGAGCAACCACCTGGCTTCGAGGATCCAAGTCATCCCGACCACGTCTACTTCCTACACAAGGCTCTCTACGGACTCAAGCAAGCACCGAGAGCATGGTTTGAATGCCTCCGAGATTTCCTTCTTGGTCAAGGGTTTGTAGTTGGAAAGGCCGACCCCACTCTCTTTACTAAAAATATTGACAATGATCTATTTGTCTGTCAGATTTATGTTGATGACATTATATTTGGATCTACTAATGAACACTTGTGCAAGGATTTTAGTAGAATCATGACTAAAAGGTTCGAGATGTCCATGATGGGCGAGTTGAAGTTCTTCCTCGGTTTTCAAGTCAAACAACTCAAGGAAGGAACCTTCCTATGTCAAACCAAGTACATCAAGGACATGCTCAAGAAGTTTGGGATGGAGAACGCCAAGCCAATCAAGACGCCGATGCAAGCTAATGGGCATCTAGACCTCGACAAAGAAGGTAAACCGGTCATCCAAAAGGTATATCGTTCGATGATCGGTTCCCTACTTTACCTCTGTGCATCTAGGCCCGATATCATGCTTAGTGTATGCATGTGTGCAAGATTTCAAGCCGCTCCCAAAGAATGCCACATGGTAGCTGTAAAAAGAATCTTAAGATATTTAGTACACACTCCTCATTTCGGCCTATGGTATCCTAAAGGTTCATCCTTTGAATTAGTCGGCTATTCCGATGCGGATTATGCCGGATGTAAAGTGGATAGGAAGAGTACCTCGGGTACTTGTCAGTTTCTTGGTAGATCCCTAGTTTCTTGGTCGTCTAAGAAGCAAAATTGTAGCCTATCCACGTACCGGTTTAATATATTGCCACGGAGTTGTTGCGCCCAATTGCTTTGGATGAGACAAACTCTAAATGATTATGGCCTAACTTATAACAATGTTCCACTTTTGTGTGACAATGAGAGCGCCATAAAAATTGCCAACAATCCCGTCCAACACTCCCGCACCAAGCATATCGATATTCGCCATCATTTCCTAAGAGACCACTCCACTAAAGGTGATATCGAGATCCAACATGTGAGCACAAATGACCAATTAGCCGATATTTTCACCAAGCCTCTTGATGAAAAGAGATTCTGTGAATTGAGAAGTGGGCTAAACATTTTAGATTCTCGGAACTTGGCTTGAGAGATTGCATACTTGCCTTGCGTGTTGATTTCAACTAAAATGAATTTCAAAATCTTATTTTGTTTCTTTTAAAACTTGTTGGATTTGGTTCTTGTTTTGAGTCGAGCCATTGGTGATCATAGCTCCCATTGCTTCTATGTTCGCTGATCACAAGTGGGGAGATGGCAAAAGTGTTCACAAGTCATATCCTCTCATTCCTTGTAACCTTCTCTCATTGTGCTGGATCTTTACACATATCGGACTATCCGATTTTTGAATCGGACTATCCGATTTCTGTAAATATGCACATATCGGACTATCCGATGTTGTATATCGGACTGTCCGATATCTGGAGAATCGCTCATCGGACTGTCCGATGTCCATATCGGACTATCCGATGTGGGAGAGGTTTAAAAGAAGCCCGAAGGGTTTTTCCTTCTCCACTCCGTTATTTCCTCCAAAACTCATCGGTTTCTCTTCCTTTCTGGCGATTTCGGCGTCCGGAGATCATCCTCTTCGTTCCAAGAGCCGTTCTCCGCCGATTTGATCTCTCTTGGTGGAGATCCTCTCCCTCTTTCAATCCTCTCATCGTTTTTGGTCTCAAGGTAACCTTAATTCTCTTAGATCTAGGGTTTCTTCTTCCCGTGATTCCTTTGTCAACCTTCTTCGGTAGATGGGTTCCCTTTATCACTAGGAGCATATCCCGCGAATTTGTTGTGAAGTGCGTGGTCTATCTTCAAGAAATCACACTTTGCATTTTTTTTTTGCAAATATCGGATTATCCGATAGTTGGTATCAGACTGTCCGATCATCATCGGACTATCCGACCCTCAATATCGGACTATCCGATGTTTCCAGGGAATTGCAACATTGTGAGTTTCTTTCCGTTTTTTTTTTATCGATCTCTTCCTTGACATCACTTCTTCTAGATCATCATGGCTGCCGGCGATGACAAGGGAGAGAAGTTAAAAAGGGCTCTTCACACCGACGAGCAAGGGCAGTTCAAGAGGAAGACTCCAACGAATGTCCGGACCAAGGCAACAGCGAATCGGGGAAATCCTCCGGCTATTTCAGATTCTCCTCCTGAGGTTGCGGCTGCTAATGCTCCACCTGCTGCTGGTGGAAAGCTGAAGAAGAAAGTTGTCACGCATCCTAAGCAGAAGGGCATCACTATTTCTGAGCCTCAAGGTGCTGCTCCGCCTGCCTGTCATCCTCCTCCTACTCCATCGGGCAAGGGCAAGGGATCTTCATCCAGTGTTCCAACCGCAGCTGAGAAGGGTAAAGGTCTGGCTCCAGATGAAGAAGAAGATATTCTCTTTCCAATGATGTTCAAACCTTCTCGCCGCCCAGATCTTCAGAGGTCTGTTGTAAACTACAAAGGCAAGTCCGGGTTGGTGACCAAGGCTAGGGCTTCAGACCCCTATATTAGTAGAAAAGCTTTCTCATCTGACAAGCGCTTCTGGACTTTCTTTCAACAAGACTTCTATGAGACTGTCATCCTCCCTCGCAAAAATCCTGTTGTCAATATGCAGTGGGTTGATTGGGACTATATGGAGTCATGTGATGATCCCGTCTTCAACGAAGTCATTGAGGCCTGTGAGAGGCTCGGTATCAAGAGGATCATGGGCATGAAACAAGATTGGAACACTGAGATCATTGCCCAGTTCTACGCCACTCTGCATGTCTCCAATGACACAATGACATGGATGACTGAAGGTGAGCTGTACAGAATGTCTGTGGGGCGTTTTGGGACTCTGCTGGGATTTAAGGCTGATGAGAGCATGGACAAGGACGATCTTCATAACAATCGGTCCCTGGTTACTGACAATCTTAGTGCTCTGTATGTCGAGGATTCTGCTTTTGAGCCAGGGAACACCAAATTCTTGAAGCCCATGGTTGCTGCTGCCAACAGGCTCCTTCGGAAGACCATTGCTCCCAAGGAAGGCGATGCCTCTCATATCCTATCCTACACTCGAGATATTTTGCATCGAATGCTACCGAGTGGAAGACCGTTTATGGTGGCTCTTTACGTCTGGAATGAGATTCATGCAAACTCCCTCGACCCGAAGCGCAGTTGTGGATTCGCTCCATACATCATGAGGGTAATTCTCGGGATTTCCAAAAAGAGGTTTGAGTGTGATGTGAAGCACTTAGGGCTGCAGATCCGGCCAGTCAAGGCAGTTGCTCCTCAAGCTCCTCGGCTCCGGCCCTTCGTGTCTCTGGCATACGATCTCAGCTGCTCCTCTTTGTCCCTTCGCAGTCTTCTTCCTCCACCGACCGTGTACTGCAATATCTTGTCAAGATGGCGAAGAAGAACGCGAAGAGGCTCAAGTCCATCCAGAAGCACCTCAACCTTCCATGCTCCAGCGGCAGTGATGACTCCTTGGCGGATCCTTTCGGCTCTCCGGAGGCTGCAAATCCTTCCTCCTCCGACAATTATGCCGCCTCTAATGAGGAGTCCGAAGATTGATCATCTCTTCAGTTGTTCTTTCTCTTTTTTGGTGCCTTGATGCCAAAGGGGGAGAGAAAAGTTATCATCATGTTATGTCTTGTGAACATTGTTCCTTTTTGGATGTGTTGGCTTTGTTGACAATTTATTCGTTGATTACTCTTGGTTGGTTTTGATATGGTATACTATGACACATTATGGCATGCTTAACGCTTGAAATGTTACTTGAATGATAAGTTATAGGGGGAGTACATTTCAATTCCATCTCAAAATTCATGTATTTAGAACCCCTTATGCACAAATCTAGGGGGAGCTCAACACATCTTGGCCCCTCTCAATTTCATTTATTCATTATTTCGATCTAACTTTAATCGTGTTGTCATCAATCACCAAAAAGGGGGAGATTGAAAGTGCATCTAGGACCCTAATTGTGTTTTGGATGATTAATGACAAACGATTAAGGGACTAATGGTTTGAATGAGTGCATGAGCAGGTGGTAGTCCCAAAAGAAATGCAGCTACGGACAATGGTGACCCTCAAAAGTGAAAAGAAGAACGGCGTCGAATAAGCGTAGATTTTTCATTTGGTTGAGTCAATAGGAACGCCGTATTATCAAGAGGGATGGGATGTAGGTGCTCTAGAAATGATCCTTGTGCTCAGATGAACATCCTTTTCAAATCAAGTTTTTGTAGTCTCCAAGCACAACACTCACCTTGCTTTTCATTCTGTGCTGATATTATCGGATAGTCCGATGTCTATATCGGATAGTCCGATAGTATCGGATTGTCCGGTATGAGTGTGGGTGCTTGTCTGGGAGCTCTCGGGAAACATCGGATTGTCCGATGGTAAATATCGGAATGTCCGATGTTGTCTGGAAATTTTTCTAAGTCCTTGGACTGGAGCTCTCGGGAAACATCGGACTTTCCGATGTCCAAGATCGGAACATCCGATGGGGACTTAGATTTTGTAGTTGCTGAGTTCATTGAAATCTCTCTGGAAACATCGGAACATCCGATGTGTAAAATCGGATTGTCCGATGTGTGTTTTTCTCAGCTGTTTCTTTTTAATTCCTAAGTGGAGTTGATCTGGAAATTTACTCTGATCGGATAGTCCGATACATGTCATCGGATAGTCCGATGTGGGGGTCTGACACAGGTCAGAACGGCTCTTTTTTGAGTGTTGGCTATAAATACCCCACTCTCTCTCTCATTTAAGTCGACCCACCAGTACACTGAGCATTTACTTTACTCTAGCTACTCCTTTGCTCCTTCTTGCTCTCTCTCTCTTGAGTTCTTCCTTGAGAAATTTGTTGGGAGATTGAAGCAAGTGATTTCTAGTGCCTTTTTGCAAACCGGAAAAGTTCTTTTGAGCACTAGGGTGATTTTCAAGAGCGGATTTACACTTCATTTATTACTCTTGGAGATTGAGGTCTCCTAGACGGCTAGGAGTCACCGGTGAGCTCCCGATCTACGTGTGGGAAGTCACGGAGTTTGTGAAGGTTCGAATCCACCTCAGGAAGGAAGGATTCAAGCAAAAAGTAGGTGAGTGCTTTGTGCAACACCTAGAGGAGTAGGGTTGAAAGAGACCCGGCTTTGTGCCGCCTCAACGGAGACGAGGATCTCCTCAAAGATCCGAACTTCGGAAAAATCGTCGCATCTCTTTGGTGTGTGAGTTTTCTATTTGTCCTGTGTGCTCTTGACTTAATCTTTTAGGGATTCAAGTTTTGGTAGACTCTTGCAGAGATATTAGTTGATTGAGTATTCTGGTAGTTGTTGTAGCTCAGAAATTTCACTTGGTAAAATCCTAGCTTCTCAAACTCCTCAGATCTACTTTTTAGGGTTTATTGCGCTCTGATCGGATAGTCCGACCTGCAGTATCGGATAGTCCGATATAAATCGGATAGTCCGATATCAAAGTCGGATATTCCGATAATTCCGCTGCTAAACTTGTTTTTAAATTTTATTACGCCTATTCACCCCCCTCTAGGCGACTTTATCGATCCTTCAATAATCCTGCAGACATGCTGATCAAGACACTTTCAAATACCAAGTTCAAGCATTGCCTTGACTTGGTTGGCATTCAAGGTGCTTAATTGCCCTTCGGGGTTTCATAGAGACACTTTATTATGGTTTTTGAGTCAAGGGGAGGTTTGTTAGAGATAAATCAGGATTCCTCAAAATCGTCTCTTCCTAAACTTGGACTCCTTCCTAATCTCGGATTCCTAAACGGTTATATAATGCCACCCCATGTACTTGTAATCCTTGAACCAAAATAGTGAATCTTGTGTCTCCCGTGGTTTTTTCCCGCAAGGGTTTTCCACGTAAAATTATTGTCTTCCTTTTGTGCGTGTGCTAGATCCTAAACCCTGACAAGGTTCATAGAGGAACTGAGGTTCGGGACTAGATTCAGAGAGGAATAATCTCGTTCTTCTTTTTCACTCTTCGTTTGCATGCCTTTTTTATTTTTCTTAGATTGATTCATTGCTTCACTATGATAATTTTGATTTGATCTATTCAAAATCTATCTAGGGCATCAAGTGATTGATCTAAAAAATTTGATTGGTTAATTTCTCATAAATCCTGATTAATCTCGTAATTAGGGTTAGATCAATTTTCGTCATTATTTGTTATAGTCACTTTGCGAAGGTAATATCTCTAGATCCGTAGATTCGATCGAGCTGATTCTTATTGGGTTAGTTTTAAAATTTAATCTAGTTTCTACAGTTAAACTTTCACATCAATCTAATGGTGGGATTTTCTGGAATTACTGTTTTAGTAAATATGCATCATTCTGTTTTTATCAAATCTGAATTAGAAAATTTGAGTCCGAATTGGGGCGTTTCAAAAATCATTAAAAATTTGATTTTAGCTTCCGTGCAATTATTCACCCCCCTCTGATTGCTAGTTTAGTATATATCGATCCTACAACATCTAGCCCTTAGTCTGGCGGATCCTAACTAAGTTGAATTAGAATGGCCATTAAATTTTATTATTTAAAAATATATCTAATCATCTATCTATTGGACCCAAGTTATAACAGCCTACACTAAAAGAAAGAGTCATGCTTAGTGAAAAAAACAGACCCCACCTAGCTCACATTACAGACTGTTTGGTTGCCTTCTCATTCTACCAGTGGTAGGAGCAGTGAGTGAATGCAAAGGATGTTGTTTGGTTGGTTGTATGAGAGTATGCAAAGCATGAGAGATGTTGTTTGGTTGGTTGCACTAGAAGAGAAGTGGGGAGACAATTTTAAGAGAGTGATGAAACAAATTAAAAACAAATACTAGAAAATCAGTAAATTTTAAAACGAAAATAAAAATTTAAAAACAAACAATAGGAAATAAAAAATCCAAAAATGAAAATTTTAATCTTTTGAAATTTATATGGCAAGTGTGGTCTAGTTTTGTTCGAAAAAATGTCAGCAACACATAGGTGAAATCGGTTCAGTGATCGAATATACTAATTAAAAGATATAGCAAAAATTTAGATGAAAATTGAATTGAAAACGCTAATATCATGCTGATGTCAGCGTGCATGCAGTTCAACTGGAGCCTGGCTCCTCTCATACGGCGATTTCCACGTTTCCGGTGATGCAGGCTAGAGGAGGAATCTTGCATAAGCTCATGCAGGCTTCGAGCAACATGCAGGTAACCAAACACACAAAAAAAGCTAGAAACTACATCTATAGATGCAAATTTACCAAACAGGCCCTACATCGCCGTCACCAGCGGATCCAGAGGGTGGGCCGGGTGGGCCCCGGCCCACCCAAAAATTCCAAATCGGCTCCTGAGTCCTGGTCTACCAACCATGCATGCAACCGTGAAACTGAAACGGCTCCTGAGTCCGTCGGTTCGACTGCCGTCTCCGCGTCTCGCGTCTCGTCGGTTCCGTTCAGCACTCGGCAGTGCGTCTCGCCGACCTCGCCGTCGCCCAGTCACCGTCTCCCATCTTGCGTCTCACTGTCTCGTAGGTAAGTCATTTCTCTCTTACTAGTATACTCCCTCTACGCTTGAATACTGCGCTAGTAGTACTAATTAACCGCATGCATGCATGTGAGTCAGGCGATTGCGCTTGGATTGATCGCAAATTTTGGCAGCCCCTTAGTGAAAATATCGGTGTACTGCGGAGAGGTCGAAACATAGAGCACATGAACATCACCAGCGACAACACGCTCCCGGACAAAGTGGAAACCAATCTCAACATGCTTAGTGCGTTGATGCTGCACCGGGTTTGTCGATAGATAGACCGCACTGACGTTATCACAGTATACCAAGGTGGCACAGCGAAGAGGAATGCGAAGCTCCTGGAGTAACTGGTGCAGCCAACATACTTCGGCAACAGCCCGGTATTCAGCCTCGGCGCTAGAGCGGGACACTGTGTTCTGGCGCTTGGAGGATCAGGAGACAAGATTGTCACTAAGGAACACGGCATAGCCCGAAGTGGACTTGCGTGTGTCGGGGCAACCGACCCATTCAGCGTCAGAGTACACAATGAGATCTGTTGGCGTAGAAGAATGAAGAACAAGACCATGATCAATGGTGCCATGGAGATACCGAAGAATACACTTTACTGCCATGAGATGAGGTTGGTGCCTTGAACAGGTACTGAATTGCCATGGTCTTTTATCAGTACCGGTTGGTGCCTTGAACTGGTACTGAATTGCCGCCGCAGCCCAATAGCCGTTGAACTGGGACTGTTGTAACTATCAGTCCTGGTTCATGCCCAACCGGCACTGATGGGCCGGTATCAAAGGCCAATTCTGTAGTAGTGGCATGAGCTCAAATTTGGTCTAGGGTGGGATGAGGCCGAGGTTAGCCTAGACCCTATCAGGGGTGCGACAAGGCCGAGGTACCTACCCAGACTAGGTCCAGGGTAGGGTGAGATCAAGGTTTGTCCAAACGTGGTCCAGGGTGGGAGGAGGCCGTGGTGCACTCGGACCCGGTTAGGGGCGCGACAAGGCTGAGGTGCATCATGAACTTGTAGCTTCTCATCTCATTCCCCACGGTCAGCGCTAACTGTCATTGATATGAGATTGGACAGTAAACTTACAGATTCCCCCGGTTGGATGAGTTGATTGTCGAAGATGCAATAGACAGAGTCAACGAGAATCGCATACAAGAGACCATACAAATCTATTACATGTGTGGAGTTACTAGTGACCTCCTCTTCCCCATTTACAAGAGGTCCTATTTATAGAGGAGAGAGCAAAGCACCCAAAGTTACATTTTCGCCTTTGGATCTTAGCTCACGCTAAGGGTTACTTTCGTCTATTGTGTCAACCAAGTCCCGCCATGTCCGAGATTCATGACTTCCTTGGCCTTCCTTCTATGCGGGTGTCGATGGGATCTCTGCTCGTGGCTACTCTGGACTTCATCTGGAGTGGATTCCCCAATGTGTGATGCCTCGTTAAGGTTGGGCCTCAAACCGCGTCCAGGGTTGGTTCCCATACTTCATCCTGGGTGGATCACCCGACATGCCATGCCCTACCAAGGATGGTCCCTAGACCTCGTCCAGGCCCTCCAGGGTAAATCCCCTAATGTGCCATGCCTCTCCGAGTTTGTCGTGGCACACTTCGACGTGTCTTGCCTTGGAAAAGTTATTGTCAACTCGAGGTAGTATGGGACTCTCCCCCAACACTACTGTTGGAGTAGCAGCTGTACTATGGGTCATTTGGGAACTACGGAATGCAGCATGTTTTGAGAATAAAATGCCATCTGACCCTTTATCTTTTCTTTTTTTTTTTACTTAACCTGCTATTGGATGAACATTGGCCTTACTGTAGACAAAGTAGAACGGGCGAGAAACAATTCTCTGGGGAGCAAGATTACTTGAACAAGTGGCCATGGAGATTTTCAAAGCAAGCAGGGGATGGAAGCCTGGAGTTGCAAGGATCACTGGTGGATGAGTAACACTGCATGACTGAAATAATGGAGAAGTTCTTTTCCTGCAAGCGGTCTGGAAACTGATCAGAAAAAACAGAAGCTGTGTAGAAGTCTTGCCTGTGTAATGGTTTGCATGGTCTTGTTTTGTCTCAACTGGATGGATGTAAACGCCTGCAGTATCTGGATAGTAGTCTGTAGGAGAATAGGCGTGAACTAGTCGTTTCTTCAGCTTCTTAGTCTGAGGACGGCGTCTATCTTTCTTTCATTTTTTTTCCTTTTGTTATGTAGAACCGTACCAGTTTCTAATAATAGGAATTGGAGGGTTCCCCCCTCTGTTTCGAAAAACAAAACGTAACATGAGCATCAATTCTTGGATCAAAACCAGTATTTTCAATCTTTCTTTTTCAGGATAGTCGTTAGATGACCCAGATGGCACAAAGCAAACTCTTATCTTCAGCAACTAGAACAACATTCTCCGGTTAGAGAGGTAAAAGACTTTTTACTATCCTTGGAAGGTGCCGATCTATGTATTGAGTTAGTTAGCACTAAGAGATGTCAAAAGTTTAAAATGTGGAGCTACCAACAGTTTTAAGAGTAATTTGATGATACCTCGTGGTGCATCTCAAGGATGGTAAAAACTTGTTAATTTAATACCGACACCTTATATAATAGCAATTGTAATTGCACACATGTTCATATCATGGATGAATCAATCTTTTCTGCACTGGAGGTTTCTTCTCTGCTTCAGGAGACAAGAAGGAAAGCGATGCTCAAGTACTGCGAATGGTGCACATCTCGACCTCCTGTCCAAAAGGCTCAAATCAAAGCATGCAACTAAAGACGCTGAATGCATGGTTTAGCTCGCCGCATCTGAGCTGCCCGTTGGCTCATCAACGGGTTAATTAGCTCGGACTCAACCAGTGGGTGGGAGCCGGCTGCCAGTAATTAAGGGCATGTTTGGTAGAGCTCTAAATCCCAGCTTCACTTGAGCTCTAAGTTCAGGTATTCTTTGTTGAGCCGCTCTTAACACTGTCTGTTCTTCCTGTGTTCAATACGAAGCAGACTTCCGGCCAAACATAAGCATTGTCGTCAAGGCACTCCAACCCCTGCTGAACGCCCGAGCATCTAACCCTTAGAAAATGCCGGATCATAAGCTCCATCAACCTTTTGTATACTAGATAAGTAAGAAATACAAGTTATCAGTGTTCTTGCGGGCGTCTGGCCGGCCGGCTGGCAGTGTGTACATTCGTGAAAGGAGCTTATTATTGTTCCATAGAATGGAGCTTATCATGCAAGGTTGTTTCTTTGTTTTATTTTTTCGTAGTCTTCAGTTGCTCCAGAAAGAAATGTTTTCCTCCAGAGATGAGGAGGAGGAGGCTACAGTCATTTGTGAATCTACTGACTTGTTTATTTATTACTGTAAACAGCTTTTTCCCTAACAACATTTTCCCATGAAACACATAAAAAAATCTAACTAGCTTTTTTCAAATGGACCCTTCAAACCTCTTGTATTTTCCTTACGGTTCTTTTCTTCGATCCTAAAATCACGTGAAATATTTTGGAAATTACATCTAACTAAGTTTTTTTTACAAAATTGCTCTTAAAAAAAATAGATTCTTACTGCTATTATTTTCTTCGACCAGAAAACCATCTATGCACGTCGTTGCCGTCTGTGCGGAAGGAATGGAGCATAAAAGAAGAATCATATAAAAGAAGAATCGTTCTATTACTATGTGTGGAAGGAATGGAGCACTCCCAGCTAACAAGGTACATTTTTTTGCGAAAAGGTCCTCCAAAAATTCTGAAATCACAAATAGGTCCTTCCACCAGTATTTTGCAAACACGATCCCGAAAATTCTAAAATTGCAAACAGGTCCTTTCGCTTTGTAAAAAAACCCTTCAGGAATTTTGAAATCGCAAATAGGTCCTTCCAACGGTATTTTCCAAACAGGATCCCAGAAATTCTAAAATTGCAAACAGATCTTTTCACCATCTATTTTTCAAAAAAGACCCTATGATTCTGTAAATTCGACCCGGAAGATTCCGAAATCGCGAACAAGTCCTTTCGCTAGTTATTTTGCAAAAAAAATCCCCATAGTTCCGCAAAATCAGCATGAGTGCCGGTTCTTTCGACGCAAAAGATTGGAATTACGTTACGCAAATTCATTACCAACTCCTAGCCAGCCAATTTAAACAAACACCGTAAAAAAACAAAATTGCATTTTTTTCTGAAAGATTTGTGTCAGATTTTTTCACCGGGCGCAGCATTGTGTGCCTCTCTATCTATCACTCTATTATACGCGGGGGAATTCAAGCGCGAGGAGGCCATCCACGTCACCACTTTTCCGAAAAACCCCTCGCAAAATCAGAAATTCTGAACAGGTCCTTCCACGGTAAATTAGAAATTACAAACGGGTCCTTCTACCGGTTATTTTGTAAACAGACCCAGTAGTACGGTTCTTTCGACCCAGGAGATTTGAAGAAATTTGAAATCACGAACAGGTCTTTTCACCTGTTATTTTGCAAAAAGAACCCTGTAGTTCCACAAATTCGATGCGGGCACCAGTTCTTTAGGCCCAGAGGATTTAAAAAAATTTGGAGTCACGAACAAGTCCTTCCACTAGTTATTTTTCAAAAAATTGAAATCGTAAATAGGTCCTTCCGCCGGTTATATTGAAAAAAAGACCCATAGTTCCGCAAATTCCATTTACAAAAAACTTGGGCTAAATTTTTTCTCATGATCATCGCATCGCTTCTCTACCTAGTAGACTTTATGAGTTAGGCAAATGCGTAATGCTTTGCAGCCAACTTATTATTTTCCCACGAGTCCAGCAACAATTAAGATCTGGAACAAGTAAATTCCTGGTTTACACCAAGTAAATTCCTGGTTCAAGAAAGATAAAATCAGGGGATAGACCTCCCAACAATCGGTGGGCTCAACACATCGTCACGCATGAATCAAGCAGGCTGAACAAGAGGGTACCAGATGAAAAATAAAGATCATCTGCTCCCCCAGGACGCACAATACACCAGCTCCCCTCGGGGGGGAGGGCCGATTTTCTTCCTTCCAAGAAAAAAAAGAAAATCTAAGCTGCCTCCCAGGCTGCGGATGCTAGGACGGATTTCGTCCCAACACAAAAGCAAGAAGAATCCACTCGTTTTGGAAGGAGTAACCATGGACCAAAAAACCCCAGCATTTTCCCCAAAAGATGAGATGACGAATGGTGATTACCTGTATATGGATCTACCGGGTGCCCGATGCGGGGCGTTAGATCTCGGAAGGCGTAGCTTGGGCGAATGGGGAAGAGTGGCTGCTGACCTGCTATTGCTCACAAAAGGCACCGGAGAGGTGGGAGCAGGGAGAATCGGGAGAGGCGGCGCCGCGGCGGCGAGACAAGGGCATAGAGGGAGGCACCGAGGCAGGGAGCCCTTCGCGACTTCGATGCGGTGATGCGAGGTGGGCTTCACGGACACGGGTGAAAGTGGACGCGAGGTGGGCTAGGTGGACTTCACGGACACGAGGTGGGTGTCCACGGACCGTTTTTTTGTGGGCTGATTTAGGCGGGCTCGTGGACACCCGCGTCCACAAACACCCGTAGCACCAGAGCGAACCGTAACAACTGACGCACAACTACATCCAAGAGAAACCCCATATCGAGCATCGCCATCTGCAACTGTTATTGTCACGCACAGGATCACAGATGTTAGGAGGCCCAAATCTTTTGCATGATCAAAATCCAAGATATCCAGTCTCACACTGCTCAGTGTTAAATGACTCTGTTCAACATGGTGATGTGAAAAGATACGTTTTCCATCCGTACATTTGCTGCTCAGTGTTGCATTTTCAACAGGGTGTTGGTGGATGCATACTTGGTTTCATTGGGATGTGAATCCAAGATGTCCAGTCTCACACTGCTCAGTGTTAAACGACTCTATATATTCAACATGGTGATGTGAAAAGATACATTTTCCTTCCGTACATTTGCATTTGCTAACTACGAGAAAGACCTCTGTGCATGCTCCACTGAGAAAAAAAATTCCCAGAGACATGTATACATGCACGAACCAATCAAGATTTTCTGCAATCAGTTCCTAATATTTTTCTCATGTGAAGTTACTTGCATGTACGTGTTGAAAAGAAAGTTGGACATGTAACATTGTCACAAACTGACAATCCCAGAAACATGTGTGTGTATATATATGCACGCATATTACAACACGATCAAACGCAATCAATGACCAAATAAAAAAGAACTTGAGTTCAAACTGGAAAACATAACAAGCCACACACTAAACAACAATCACAAGTGTCCGACAGACAAGGCATGGTAAGTACCGAACAGCCACAAAAGAACTTGAGTTCAAACTGGAAAACATAACACGCCACACACTAAACAACAATCACAAATGATCCTCCGAATAGGCTGGCTGCAGCAGGGTGGGGTGATATATATTGCGCGGCGCTACACGTTTCCGATCGACGACGCCATATCGATCCTCCCGCTTGAGGATGCCTGCATGAGAGAGCAAAGCCCAGAGATGGGTCACCAACTCACCACCCTGCGTGGGTCACCAACAGTGGCTGGGTTCACACATGACGATCGCCATCGATCGACAAGCTCCACCACAATAGTGTCACGCTGATTGACGTGCTCCACCACAATAGTGTCCCTGTTGACGATGCCGGCGTGGAACAGCAGAGCCCACAGGTGGGTGATGAACTCGCCTCCCTGCGCGAGTGGTACTTGATATCAATGTGCTTGGTCTTGTCATGATACATATCATTCTTAGTCAAACAAATAGCGCTCTAGCTATCAAAACAAATAGCGCTCTAGCTATCAAAATAAAACAATAAAAAATGAAGGAGGAGGAGGAGGAGGATTGCTGCATCCAAGAGCCACAATGGTAGTGAGGAGGAAATCCGCCATTTTTCCGGCACCAATGACACAACCAGAGAAGAAGAACACCCGTCTCAGATCATTCCGCACCAGAGCACCCTCTTGGATGAACAGTAACAACTGACGCACGGCTACATCCAAGAGAAACCCCATATCGACAATGGGGCGAGAACCACGAGCATCGCCAACTGCAACTGTTAAGTTATTGTCGCGCACAGGATCACAGATGTTAGGAGGCCCAATTCTTTTGCATGATTTTTTTTTTTGAAATAAAGGGCAGAAGCTCTGCCATGCATTAAAGATCAGGAGAGAAATAAAACAAGCAGTTCAGCGCAATACACAAGTCTCCATGGGAAAGAAACCTATGGACACCTACACCAAACAACCTCCGGAAAGTTAACAATTAACAACATCGTCGGTGCCTAAACGGACACCCCTAAAGCACGATATTATCTAATGCCATCCTACGGTTTTTTTTTAAAAGGGCAGCAAGAGAATTGCTGCAGAATTTATATTAAAGAGAAAAAAAGGAGATAAAGGTGGGACCTGTTTTTTAAGGAAAAGCCCGGACCCGAGAAAAAACCTTACAAATTATCGCCACTTACAAGTAAAGCACATCTAACTGTAAGGAACTACTAAAAACGAGAAAAACACACCAAGAAAGATACATTTCACAGAAAGCGCTAAGGCGACGGCTTAGGTGACCAAGCAAAACCACGGGTGAGAATTGCAGCCTTGATCGCTGAGGCCACCTGCTCAGGCGATCTCGCCTTCCCTTGGAAGATGCGTTGATTTCTCTCTAGCCATAAATTCCACCAGAAGTAGATACAGAGGCCGTCCAGATCTCTTCGTATTTCTTTATCAAAACGTGCTCTGAGCCTTCTCCACTATGTGTACACCGATCCGCTGTGGCTGAGGTTTTGGCACCAGTCCAATTTCCCCCAATGTAATAGGATAGTCTATACCTGTCTCGTGAAAGGGCAATCTTTACAGAGATGGCTTGGTGTTTCGTGCGACGCATTGCAGAGGCTACAGGCTACGTTACATGGCCATTGCTTTTTGATCATGTTATCAGCTGTTAAAATTTTGTTGTGGAGCAGGGTCCAAGCAAAGAATCGACATTTCGGTTCAGCTTTCGCCTTCCATATCGGGCAAATCTTCATCTTGCAGTAAACCGTGTGAAATTGCATGAGGTATGCGCTCCTTGTTGAGTATTGTCCATCAGTTGTCCACCGCCAGGTTATCTGATCATCCCTCTCTTCGTCCCTGTTGATTCTACTTATTGCTTCGAATAGTGCGACAAACTCCCTGATTTCGTTCTCTGAGCTAACTGGGGTGCAGAAACGTATCCAGTAATTATTTTTCAAGGCCCGGTGGACAGATATGTTCTTTCTGCGTGCCACACGGAATAGGTGCGGAGCAATGTTTTTGGGTGTTTGGCCTTCTAACCAGCTTGATCTCCAAAAGTCGGCGAGGTTACCATTACCTACCGTGACCACTGTTGAGGCATTGAATAGTGTGATGTCAATTTTATCGCACGGCAGATCCATCCCTGTCCAGGCCCTATCGTTGTTTTTCCATCTAAACCAAAGCCAACGCATCCTAAGCGCTCTGGCGAAGCGTTCCAGGTCTTTGATACCGAGTCCCCCTTTGTTTTTTGGCATACAGGTGACTGACCCAATCAATGACCAAATACAAAAGAAGTTGAGTTCAAACTGGAAAACATAACACGCCACACACTAAACAACAATCACAAATGTCGTGCATCCAACAGACAAGGCATGGTGATTACTAACAGCCAGCACACAGGCCACTTATTGATTGCAGTATGAGGCCAAGTAGAGAGAACATACACAGCCATGCACAGAAGAACAAAGAGCACAGCGGTGGACGAACATGTTTGCCCGGTGCTATATATAGGCTGACAACAGGGTGATGATACATGCGGCGCTACACGTTTCCGACGACGCCATATTGATCCTTCCGCTTGAGGATGCCTGCATGAGAGAGCAAAGCCCAGAGATGGGTCACCAACTCACCACCCTGCGCGAGGCATTCGATGTGATCCTTCACGTTGTCCGACGGCGCCACGTAGAGCATCAGCTCCGCCCAGAAATCCGCCAGCACCTTCCAACGCAGCGTAGCATCGATCTTTTATCAACTCCAGCTGCGTCCCCAGCACCACACCCATCTGGAAGATCGTCTGATGCTGCGTGTCTGGTAAAATTAAATCCTTCATGGCCTGGTACTTGTCTTCCTTGTCTCGCAGACATACCATTGCTTCCTCTGCAACTTCATCGAACACACACGATGTCTGGTAAAGGTAACTTCTTCATGGCCTCGTACTTGTCTTCCTCGTGCTGCAGATGTCGCATTGCTTCCCCTGCAACTTCATCGAACACACACCATGTATCGTAGCCGTGCCCGGGGAGAAGCCTTGGTTTAAAGACCACCAGGTATGCACAGTATTTGGACAGCTTCGTGGCAACTTCGGCGTGGAGCTTGAGATCTGCAGGCTCGTCTGGGGGAGGACATCTCGATCTTGCCATTGCCATCTCACTGTAGCACGTCGCAATGTGCCAAGTCAAGATATGGTGCGCCTGATTCTCCAGTTTCTGGGAGCAGCTTGTGTCTGAGGAACTTCGACGTGGACAAACCCATAAGAGGTGACCTGCTCCATTGGCCACTAACGATGATTCCCCATCCGTTAGTTTACCGTCGGTACGTACAAGGGACTTGACAAGTGCCTCCTTTAGGGCATGTTTGGATCCATTAGCACTAATAGTTAGCTAGCTAATAGCTAATTATTGACTAACTATTAGCTGGCTAATTATTAGCTAGGGCTGTTTGGAGGTACTAGCTAATAGGTGGTTAAAAAATTAATTTTTGGTGGAAATGTCCATTGTACCCTTGCATTAATAGCTGTTTGCACAGGGTCGAGGGCACATTAGTCATTTCACCATCTATTAGCAGGAATTAGCAGGGGAGAACCAGCTAATGAGATAACTATTAGCTGGATTAGCAGCTAACTGTTAGCTGGGTTATTAGCTAGCCTGTTTGGATCCACTTTAGCTAATTTTAGCAGCTAACTATTAGTGCTAATGGATCCAAACACCCGACAGCAGCAGGTTTGCCTGCAACCCGACGGCGGGCCCTTCCCTTGAGCTCAATCAGCCTACTAATTGGATGTATTTGTTCCAATATTTGTTCCCATTTCGGGATGCATCGTTCAGAATTGTAACAGTCTATATGCAAAAGAAGTCATCACGTTCCCTCTTAAGGCTAAAAATTTCCACATTAATCAAATGAAAAAAAGAAAGATCTATACCGTTAATCATAGTGGATCCAGGTTATAACAGTCTAGATTAAAAGAATGTTAATCTCTGAACCAGCTCATTCTCCCCCGTCGGCCTTCAACGTGCACTAGCGCATCCAAGCCGGCCTCCATCTTTAGGCCTTCAACACGTGCTGACGCATCCATGCCCGCCTGTCCGATCACCTCGGCTTAACTGCCTTCGCTTGGCGCCCCTCCACTTTCGGGAACTACCATAGCCATGTCATCGTTATATAGATACCAGAATGTTACCGTATCTAGCATTACTTGCAGGTTTGAAAAATCAACAAAAATCGCTTGAAAATCATGATTTTTGACTGTATCGAGCTGGCTCGAGATTTGGAACCGGTCAGTAAATTAGTCCAATTCAAATTCAAAAATTCAAGAAATTTAGAAAAATTTATCCAAAAGTTCCCTAAAATTAGTATTGATGGGTTTTTGGCATCTAGGATGAAGTTTTTTAAAAAACAAAATTTGGGAGACGTTTTTGAGCAAATCCAAAAATATATATAATAGATAAAAGAAAAAATGAGGCAAAGCAGTCTGCAACTCCTGATTTAATTGAGCTCTCAAATCATGTTAAAATTTTTTATGTAAGGTCCTAACGCAATGCTAATTATGCTATAAAACCTTTAGATGATGATCAAACCCATGTATTGTTTTAAAATTCTGACAGTACTACAATCTTTGTATATATTATTCTATTTTTTTTATTTTCTAGGGGTACTAAATGAAGACTAATATTTCTGAAAATTTTACTACATTATCCTTTGGCACTTTTTATAATACCATTAAAATTTGAGATTGTGATCAAGCTTTTTATAAAAATATGACAACTTCTCCATTACTTTTCATTAATTGCCGTTTTTCATTTTCCAAAAGCACTAAATAAATTAAAAATTATTGACGTTTCTCTAAGATGTTATATAGATTAATTGGGATTTATTTAGATTTTATACAGTTTTTTTCCAATTTTTTGCTATTTTTTCTAATTTTTCTTAAGTGTGCCGATTTTCGATGTAAATAGGTCGAAAATTAAGAATTGGAAACCAGTCCTTGAGTGTACCGATCTATGTAGAAAAGCAAACAAAATGGGTCGAAAATCTGTTAAACCGGTTGATTTTTGTTTTTTTTGCCGCTTTTTGATCATGGAATCCAGAAAGTTTGACTTTGCAATTCATTCGGTTTCGGCTGATTTTTGATGAAAATCGGTACCGACAGAGTGACAATTTTCCATCTCATTTTGATAATGTAAACCCTGGCTGGGACAAATGCCATCAAACATGCACAGTCACTCAATAGTGTTTTGGCAATAGTGCGATTGGATGACACTGAACTCGCCTGTTCTATCCCACAAGTTTTTTTATTTTTTAAAAATTGGATCGGTTTACCGACTGGTTTCTGATGCCGAGCCGACTCAATACCGCCAATAATCATGATTTTCCAATGATTTTTGATGGTAAGGTGAACCCTGGATGATGGTCCATTTGATAATTGTCCATTGTTGGCTTTGAGAGTAGGGCTGTAAATGAGCCGAGCTCGAGAGAGCTTGGCCTCGTAGGCTCGAGCATAGTAAAATTAAAGCTTGAACTGAGCTCGAGTTGGGATTTGAACTTGGACCCAGGGCTCGAGCTCGGCTCGATCCAAACTCGAGTAGACTCGAGCTTGGTATGAATAAGCTCGGTAACAATAACTAATTCGATATGCACTATGTTTCAATAATAAAAAAATTCTCAAGCTCGATCTCAACTTAGGTAAGCTTGGGCTCGGCTTAAGTAAACTCGGTAAGAGTTAACATATAGTAATATTATTAGGCTCACGAGCTATTCAAGCTCGGCTCGATGAAGCTCGTGAGCCTGGTATCAATCTTGAGTTCAGCTCATTTGGAGCTCGAATCGAGCCGAGCTCGAGCAGCTCATAAGCCTCAAGCTTCTTTCCTAGCCCTATTTGAGAGTTTGAGCAATTGCTAACTTCACATCCCTGGTCAACTAAATATGGTTTGGCCCCTTGATGCTTGGGATATCGAGTCCTCTAGAGAAGACTGAATGGTACTAAAAAAACTCTAAAGAAACACCTGGATATGGGAGAAATTTTAGGTGTATTATACTAATAGTATATAGCGGTTAGTAGGAATCAGATCTAGCCATTAATTTATTGAGAGTATCCCTACTACTCTACTACCGGAGAAGGTATAAATAAATATTAGCTAATCTAATATATTGGATCAAAAAGAATGAATAATCTATATTAAATTTACTATACCATAAATGAGCTCGAACATAGATCCCATAAGGCCAGCAATGAATGATCGACCATGTATATCCCAAAGTAATGAGTGTTGGCCAATCATATTTTGCCAATATCCCAATATCCTAGGAAGCTTATATGGTCAGGCTAGCTAGAAGGGATTAGGGGGAGTCTAGGGTACCCATTGGCGGTGGTCATTGGAGGTGGCTGGAGATGGGCAGAGACTGAGCTGAGTGGCGGGGCTAATGGTGGTTAGCAGAGAAGGAGCCATAGGTGTGATGGTGCTCAACTAAGTGAGGAGAAAGCATATAGGGGTCTAAGGGCACCATTTTTGCACTTGGCAGCGATGGTGACTCACCAGAGAAGCTTGGCGATGTTGACTGTGGTCGGACAAGAAGATGGATGCGACGGTGCTGTCCTTGGCGATTTGAGCTGCAAGAGAGGAGGGGGTGTGATCGATCAGAGTGCCCTGAGGGAGCTTTCGGTCGACGTAATCAAGGAATGGCTCACTAGAGGAAGCGATTGACCTCGGTTGCTTGGAGAGCTCTTGGTGGCAATGGCGCTACATAGCAGCGCAACGCGTTGGCTCTGGGCAGGAGGAGCAGTAAGGGTAGTGTGGGAGGTCGTGGTGGCCATGGTGTGCCTTAAATAGCTATGGAGAGGAGGCTTGGCGCCTAGCCCATAAACATGGCATCTCATCCAAGGGGAAGAAGACAGCGGCAGAGCGAGCATAGAAAATTACGACAGGCTCATAGTATGCAGAGCGAGGCAATAGCTCGATGGGCAGGTGGCGAGACAGAGTGGCACAAGTATTAGGGCTTTGGCGCTGCTTGGTTGGCGGCATTGCAACAGGGCGACATGTCATCGCAATCATGCATGTGCATGTTGGCATGTCAGAGCACGCACAACGTGGTGTGCCACAGCAGCTAGGCATGCACTAGACCAAGGTGGTGGCTGACAAGTGGGTCCGACCAAGGGAAGGTTGACCGACGGGGCCTAGGTGTTAGTGAGAGAAGGGAGAGAGAATGTTGAAAAAAAAGAGAAAGTGTATGTTGCTGGAATACATTACTTACTGCAGAGACGGTTTTTGGATAAATGTGATCTTCATTTTCGGATTTTTACTAGATTTTAATTAAGTTGTTTACTTTGTAGCTAGGGCTTCTGGAATTTTCAAAGCTATCAAAGTAGCTTCAAATTTTATGAAATTTTTTACTGTGATCGTGAGATAGTACTAATAGTTTTGTAAATTTTTAGAACTTAATAAGTCCTATGATTTTCTTAAAAATTCTTTTAATGTTTCTATTTTAATACAATATTCAGTATTTATTTTTAGAATCATCAATTAAATTGAAAAATTCATAAAACATTTTGGAGAGGCCATTTGTATTATTTTAAACTTAAATAAAATGTTTCCATATTTTGAGAGGATTTAATTTGAAGTTTTAAAAATTAGAATCAAAAGCTAGGTAATTGAAGAGCACTTTATTTAAATGCCAAAAATTCAGAAAATCCAAAAAGTGCTGAAACTTCATATCAAATTCAAAAATCAACTTGGATACTTTGTATTTCAATTTTGTGCAAAATTTGGGATCTTACAGGGATAATTTGGAATAACAACAAAACATGAATAAAAAAGTTCCAGGGAGACATGACAAATGATATTTATTTAAGATACAAAATAACATATAATTCAAATAATCGTAAACATAAAGAACTTACAATCTTGCACTCTCCCATCCAAGTTCACGAGGCTTAAATATATAGCGTATTTTATATTCCAATACAAAATTAGTGTGATGTTCTCTCTACCCCTAATAAATATTCATCTTTACTTTATATTCTCTACATGCACATATTAAATATAGTACTTGGTAATAATAATTAAAGGTAATTTAGTTACTTTTAATATCTTCTTAGTCCCTGTTTGTTCCAGCTTAGACTTTTTGACTATTGGCTTAAAGCTGGTTTGTTGGCTTAATGGGCTTTTAAGCTGTCTACTTTTAAGTCAAGACATGTTGTTTGGCATCCTAGCTTTTTGATGGATTGAATGGTATAGCTTAGTGCTGGAAAGTTTGAAATACTCTTTAAGATTGTAAGGACTTTTCTTATGTACTGATTTATCTAATACAAATGTTTCATATTTTTTCCACCGAATGTCGTATTGAAAAATATAGATTAATCTTGAGATCAAACTTCATTCTGAGCATAACTATTTATCAACTTGAAACTCTTACTAAATGGCAATTTTGAACTCTTATCAGATTGAAAATAGCATAACAATTCTGAACTCTCATCAAACTAAATAAAAACAAATATTGAGTGGCTCGATGAGGCGGATCTGGTCGCCTTTTGCCATGTCAGATCCACCTGCCTCCACCCGCCTCTTGCCGTTCCACCCTCAGATCTAGCCACCACCACCCACGCCACGTCGGATCCAATCGCCTCCCGCCGTGCTACGACCGGATCCGTTCAGCTCCACCTGCGCCACGCCCGGGCCCTGTAGCCTCCCACCGCTCCGAGCTCAGGTTTGGCTGCCTCAACCCGCGTCGCGTCAGATCCGGGTTAGTGGAGGAGGAAGGTGGCTGGGGCAGTGGAGGAGGGAGGAGGTCAGGGACGGCAGAGACCGGAGCAGCGGAGGGAGAAGGCATGTCGCACAGGAGAGAGAGAAGACAAGGAGAAATGAGGAGATGGGAGAAGGATTTCTGAGTTTATATGTAATGGCATTTAGTAGGTAATTTTGGAGACTTCTAATGGCAAAGGATTATTTCATCCCAAAAAAGTCCAAAAAAGCACTTCTCACATGGCTTTTAGCTTATAGTTATATGGAGGCTTTAGGCTTTTTTTAACCCTAGTTTAAAAGCCAGTCGTTTGTTTAAACTTTTTTTTTTACTTTTAAATCAGTAAAAAAAGTCGAAACAAACGAAACCTTAGTCTATATACTAAGATGAAAACGACTAAACGAGCGAGGGAGGCGTCCCATGATCCCATCCTCACGCGTTCTTTCCTCTTCACGTGAATTGGGCCGAAACAATTTGTTCGGGCCAATGCCTTTTGTTGTCTGTGCTTTTTGGTAGCATTTTGCAGAATTTTTTTTATTTAATATTTATTTTAAATCTTTTTTTCAAAACTAATCGGCGGGATGAAAAATTTGCGAAATTACCCCCTGTCGCTTCAAGATGCAGGCGATCGCTTCTTTGGGCGACAGCGCTACTGCCTAACGGCGAAAGTCCAAAATTTTAACGGCAAACTAAAAAAATTTGAAAAATAGAGCTATCGCCCCTGTCTTGGGCGACAGGTTACTGTAGCACGCGAAACACTGTAGCAATTTTTTTCCTTTTTTTGTAATTTTTTTACACTGTCAGATTTTTAAAAAAATTTACAAGCCAGATAATCATCCGAAAAAATTATGGTACCATCCCTTGTTGTTTGGGATCATACACAAAAATTTTCAAAATAATTTAACATCATTTGTTATCTTCAAAAAATCAAAAACAGAATGGACATAATTGGGACAGTAAACTTGTTAGATTTTTATAAATTTTCTCGAGTGTGATCATCATCTAAAATTTTTATGAAAGATTAAGAACTTCCTCAGTACCATTCTGTAAAATTTTAAAAAAAATTCAACTTTCTTGGTTTGCTCAATAAAATCTATCAATACAATAAGCACTAAACTTAATTTGTTGTATTATATTTCAAAAATCAATTCATTTGAGCTAAGGATTTATCAGGCAATTCAAATATTTTTATAACTTTTTGAAATTTTGTTTTTCAAATTCACTTGAGCTAACAATTCTTATGTAAAATTTTCAGCTCAAAATATTTCCCCAGGAATTTATAAAAATTCTGACATTCAAAGTACTAGTTTTTAACTCTCTCTGTTTTTGAATTTTAAATATCTTAAATTAATTTATTAATTTCTGATATTTTTCTGTTGATGCATTTATCGCTGGTGAATATAATATAAAATTTTAAAAAATTCAAATTTCTTAGTTTGCTCAATAAAATCTATCAATGCAGTAAGCCTTGAACTTAATTTGTTGTATTATGTTTCAAAAATCAAACAGAGAAAGAACATAAATGGCACTGTGCCTTCTACGAATTTTATAAATTCACTGGAGCATGATCATGATTTCAAATTTTTATGAGATATTAAAAATTTCCTTCCCACCCTTATGTAAATTTTTTTAAAAAATTAGACCTTTTTTATTGCTAAATTAAATCTTTGTATTGATCATCGGTCTGTTAACAGGATAGTAGCACTTTTCCCATTTTTTAAAATTTATGACACTTGATCATCATATGAAAATTTTATGAGAATATTATGGATGTGTCAGGACCATCCAGAAAACTTTTCAAAAGTTTACAAGCTCGTTTGTTCTAATTTTCATTCGGATGAAACTTGCCGCTCAGCGCTTTACCAAGACAGTACCAATGTTTCAATTTTTAAAAATTCCTCACATTTTATAATCATCTGAAATTTTTACACAAATATAAAAAATATGTTAGGAATCTCCATAAAAAATTTCAGAATGTTCTAACATCGTTTGTACTATTTTTCATCCAGTTCAAACTTGCCGATCAACGTTTTATCTACATAGTATCAATGTTTGAATTTTTAAAAATACCACAGATCTGAGAATCACCTGAAATTTTTATGAGAACATCTCTAATGTGTCAGGAACCTACAAAAAAAAATTCAAAATTTTTAGACGTCGTTTGAATGTGATTTTTCAAAATTCCTTGGCCCAAAGGCCCCAACAAATATTGTAAAAAAATAGAAAAAATGGAAAAAAATTTGCTACAGTGTTTCGCGTGCTACAGTACCTATCGCCCCAGACAGAGGCGATAGCTCTATTTTTCGAATTTTTTTGGTTTGCCGTTAAAATTTTGGACTTTTGCCGTTAGGCGAGGCGCTGTCGCCCGAAGAAGCGATCGCCCGTCTTTGAAGCGACAGGGGTATTTTCGCAATTTTTTCAACCCGCCGATTAGTTTTGAAAAAAAGATTTAAAATAAATATTAAATAAAAAAAATTCGCATTTTGCATACAGATGAAACAGGCCCATTGAAGAAACCCAAATTAACTGGCCGAAAATAAATGTGGTCCAGTCTGCCTGCATGAAATCCAACAAGTAAAAACTACAAATTTCAGAAGAAAAAATTAGAGAAATTTTACAATGAATAACATAAGTAGTAAGTAGTAGTAGAAATCAAATCCAACCATCCATTCTTCAAGGGTATTTTAGACTTTTCCTATCTATTCATCAGGGGTATTTTAGATTTTTCCTAATCCGTTCACAAATTTAGATTCACCGAATACTTGATGATCTTCAGAGACTTCTTATCCATTTATCCGCTATTCATCATGATCACAGAACGTATTTTACCGTAAAAGACAAATAGTATGACAGAATTTTTTACCCTTTTATCCCTCTCTGAATTTTACTACCATTACTACATGTGGTAGTATAACTAGATTTAAATTAATTTCAATCATTAGATTCAAATGAATGGACGGCTTATATTGGTTTTAATCCACTGTAAAACAGCTAAAAAATTAACGGTTTGATTAGCCATTCGCTGTTTCACTACTCACCGATCGAGCTACTTTAAGATCTACGCAATTTAGATTGTACTACTAGCAGGACAACAACAAACAGCCAAGCAGGCAAAGCTTCAACCGGAAAAAAGAGGAATGCACAACTAACTTTTATTTCGATCACTAGCAGCGCTACAGATTGAAAGAGAAAAAAGAAGAAGAGGGATATCCGACCTGTCGATGAGACTGGACCACCCGGATGCAAACAATGCACCGAGTGATTCTTTACTTTACTCTCGTCTCGTGTCTTTACCTTTGAGCGCTTTTACAATACACAAGAATGAATATGGGCCGTCTATTTCTTTAGATTCAAAGGTTGAGATTAAATTATATTTGACTATACTACCATGTGTAGTATGAGTAGTATAACCCGCGGAGGGGTATAATGGTAAATAATTTTCTGAGCCAACACCCAACCCTGTGTCTCGTGGAGGGGTATAATGGTAATTGAGCAAAATGGCATTCAGCACCGCCCCGACCCCAAGCCAAAAGATCAGAATGCTCTCGACAAATCAACGATCAGATTTAATTTCTACTACCGTTATATACTACCATGGTAGTGTACAGTAAAAATTCTCTTACCTTTAATATATTTGAAAACTATTGCTCAAGCACCTTTTTTCGCAACAGGGGATGCACACACTCTTCATTATTCCGGTTGCAGTTTAGGCACCTACCTTCCTGGCAATGTGGTTTCCATCTCCTCTAGCTCCAGCTCCAGCTCTTTGAGTTTCAAGTCTCCGATCCAGCGCAGGCACAGATTAAGCTCGATCGATCGGTTCAGCTAGCGGGGAGAAGGAAGCTGATCCTGGTATGTGGATATACAAAGAAACATACGTTGCGATTGCTAGTAATGCTTTACCTGTACATTAAAATACACATATGTCATGCATTTCAAGGAACAGAATCTTCTGTGCTCTTTTGTGTTTGTTTAATTTTTACGTGAAACGGTTCTAACTTTATAATTTTTCTCTGAGATAATAGCTACAAAATATGTTTCAGAATTCAGATTTTGGAATGTAATGATATGCATTTCTATTCATGAAATCTAAATATACAGAAAAATACGAGGTTTCCAATCAAATTGGATGCGAATAAGTGTGGTGGCCATCCTAATAGTAGAGATCAACTGCTAGGTGTCTTTGCACTGCAAAACTCCTTCCTGATCACCAAACTTGATTTATTTTAATCCTAAAGTCATTCACACGTATTGCAGCATCTAGCAGAGCTGCAGAGTGCTGGCCATCTATCTCCTATCTCCCTCCCTCTGATTGAAACAAAAAAAAAAAGTAATTTCTACAGTAATTTTATGTCACTACACCAAAACAACGAATTTCAACAGTAATTGCTAAATTGAGTGTGTTGTCACTGGATTTTTGGTGCGGACATTATCTCATTGTGATAAAGGCACTCCCAGTGCATAGTTTATATAGTCATATATAAACATCTACATCATTAATAAATAGTACTTGATACTACCTCTTCATCCCTTTGTATATTAGTACAAATACATTGAGAATGTCAAAATAAATATCATGCAACACATAGATACAACCCTCATCTTCACAATGCATGTTTTTGTTGTATCTTTCTTTGATTTCTGTGCTTAAACTATTTCTCATAAAAGAAATGGCTTCTATCTCTCTCCTTTAATCTTCTCTTCACATAAGCATTAATCCTACATGGCATGTTGAAGTAACGGATGACATAAGAGCATTGGGAGTGCAGCACCTCTGTCCGTCTCCAACCTACCTTCCTCCTCGGAGGCTCTTTTGTCACAACACTTAGCGTTATCCCCTTTCCTCCCATATTCCCATCCCTCAAACACAAAATAGTTTTGTTTTTTCAAATCCCCAAGTTTTTTAATAAGAAATACTTTTTAACCACTTTCAAAAGTTTTTGAATCAAAACTTTTCTAATCAAAAGTTTTTCGAATTGAAACTTTTTGAACCAAAAGTTTTTGAATTGAAAGTTCTCATAGTTGAAACTTTCTTATTTGAATTTTTTTAAGGTGAAACTTACCGAGTTGGAACTTTCTAATTTGTGATTTTTTATTTAAAATTTTTTGAGTTGAATCACTCTAATTTGAAATTTTCCGTTTTAAAATTTTCCGAGTCGAAACTTTTCAAGGTGAAACATCTTTTGATTTGAAACTTTTTGAGTTGAAATTTTCTTATTTGAATTTTTTTTAAAAAAATTTGAATTGAAACTTTCCAAGTTGAAAATTTTTAAGTTAAAGTTTGTTGTGTTGATTTTTTTTTTCTGGTTGAAACTTCATGTATAAATTTTTCAAAGTTATTAACTTTTTTTAGTTTGAGTGTAACCTCAAACTAGTGGTATAGCTTTTCTGAAATTAGAATGCCAGCGTCTACTGTGTCCGTGGCTTGTAGGAAAAAGCACCATGGATACAGAGAAGCAGAGAGAGTTTTACAGGATTGGTCATACATGATGTCTTTTTTTCAACGGCAAAGCAAAGATAAAAATGAAGGGTAGCTAAAAAGGGCTAAGCTAAATTAACATAAATATAATCTTGCACTCTTGTGTAATCCAAATTCATACATTAATAGAAGAGAAGCAAATCAAACAAAGAAAAAGCCTCTTTGGTTGAATTGTGCTCTTATCAGTTGGGGAGTCAGCAGTTGAATTGCATGTGAAATAGCTAGGCAAAGTTCATTTCTCTATTATTGTAAATCTATGTACAAATTGAAAAAGTCATCATTACACAAAATACAACTAGACACAAGATAGTCTATACAACTAGACACAAGACAGCCTCACGCGTGAGTGAAATAGGAAATGAGGGCGTGTGAGACCGTCACATGGATCCACACTGTTAGAACTGTTACAAGAAACTATTAATTCTGAAACCTGTAGTTTTGTGATACAAGTTCTCTTAAAATCTGTAGTTTTCTGAAATAGAAGCTAAAATCAGTAGTTTTCTGATATTTTGTACAAGAAACCTGTAGTTTTGTGAAACAAGTTCTTCAAAAATCTGCAGTTTGTAAAATAAAAGCTAAAATTTGTAGTCTTGTGATAGTTTGTAAAAAAAAACCTATTATTTTGTGAAATTTACTTTAGAAAAAAAAAACATTACTTACCAATCAAGACTCAAGTCGGTAGATTCCCTTTCCCTAGACCAGTTCATCCGCTTGGTCTCTTCCTCGGCGGCTCAGTCTCCTAGCCGCAGTGGCGCAGAGCCAGCACTTGTCGTGGCCGGTTTATCCCCTTCTGGCCATCATACATATAAATTTGGAAGTAATATTTGAAATTATAAATAAGGTTGGCATTAAAAATTTTGAAAGGAAACTCCAAACTTGAATTTTGCTATTCAAAATTATGTAAACTAGGGTTCAATTTGTAATGGTTCTTAACATACTAATAATAGTTAGATCATGTAGCCCGTGCATGATGTCTAGTATCTACGCAATACAAACACGGGTGAGAATTAACGCATCTCCTTTGTTTTGAGAGCAAAAAAAAAATCCTACAATAATCCTAACGAATAAAAAATAACAACTCACTAATTAATCGATGGATAGAGATAAGATCTACACCATTTATTTTGGTGGACCAGATTATAAAGGAACAGATATCACGATCCTGATTTCCATAGGGTTGTGATATTCCTTGCAACTGCCAGGGATTCATTTGTGCATAGAAACATTATCATACCTGCTAACGAGCATTTAAAAATGATTAATTTGATTAAAATACGGCCTATTGGCCAAGTTGTAACAGCTTTACAAGCATGCAAACCCAAAACTTAACTTACAATCAGAAAATCCGAAGAACTCCCACATGGAAGCTCGAGTGCAGCCGTAACCCTAACATGTCACTTCGGTATGCCCCTCATTCTTCTGGTTTTCCGTCTGAAAAAAAAATTAAGCATTTTTGAGTAAACAAGGTACTCAGCAAGCTGGTAAATTTTCTTAACGCGGTACAAGGGATTTCCAAGGATTATGTCTGTCAAGGAAGGTTTGATTTAACCTGTCATCTCTAGTGCCCATATAGTTTTGTTTAACAAAACATTTTAGTTCAAAATAAAGAGGACTTGTCTATGGGTTTCAAGAGTATTAGATCAATGCTCGTGCATTGCTACGAAAAATAAAATTGGTAACGAAACATAAAAGTCAAGCAATAAAGAAAAATTGTGCTACAAGATCAAACATCTATTTCTCCCGATTACAAAAGTTTTTATGGTTTCTTCTCCTGTATAAATTAAAACCAAATATATTGTATGTAGCAATATATATTACCAATCTCAAAAATCAATCAATCATTTTTATCACTTTTTGCAATTTATATTACCAACTCGTGTTCCTCTTCCTCTCGCCATGCCCGCAACGCGCACTCCTCGGCGCCGTCGACCTCGTCTTCCTTGTCGCCTCGCTTGTCCTCGTCATCCACCGCCTTCGCAGGGGCGACACGGGGGCTTCCCTCGAGCACGAGACGCTGCTGCCGAAGCCACCGCCATTTCAGACCACTGGCCGCTATGGGGTCGCACTCGGGGCGTCCGCCGTCCTCCTCGCGCTCGCGTTCTTCTTCTTGCCGAGCATGCCATGGCACGCTGTGGAGTCCTCCTTCCTCGCCGCCCACTTTGTCGCGCACGCCATGGCCACGTGGTCAGTCGCCTCGGAGAAAGGGGCCACCGCCGCCACCCAGCCTTTGCGCCTCCGCGTCTTCTGAATCACCACCACTCTCAGCGCCACGCTCTTCTCCGCTTCAGGGGTGATCCGCTGCGCCGACGTTCGCTGCTCTTCCCAGATGATCCTCTCGCCTTTGCCGGCCTACTCGTCTCCATGCCTCTGGCATACCTAGCCATCACTGGCTTCACCGGCCATGATACCGGAGCCTATGAAGGTGAACGAGAAAACACTAGCGCCGAGACACCCACCACGACGTGCGCCGCCGCGTCGTTCCTCTCTCTCGTGACATTCAGCTAGATCAACCCGTTTATCTCCAAGGGGTATGCCAATGACTCTCTCGCCGCTGACGACGTCCCATCGGGGTCGCCGAGCAACCGCGTCGAAGCGTCATACGTTTTGTTCACGTCCAACTGGCTGGCGCTGGGGTCACAGCACCCGATGGGCGTCGTGCTCTGGCTATCCTTCTGGTCGTAGTTACTACTGACCGCGGCGCTCGGACTCTTGCGCCTCGCGGCCATGTACGTCGGTCCGTCACTTATTGATCAGGTTGTTGAGTTCATTCGCCGCAGCGACACGACATGGGAGACCTTGAATGAATTCTCTTGATTAATTTTGTGAAAACTGTACAGCATATATAGAGTACAAAAGGAATGATTGACCGGCTATTAATTACCAGCAATAATCAGGAATTTTGCTATAATAATCAGCCATATTTAGAGAGATATGGCTGGCTGTAAATCAGGAAAGAATAATTAGCTATAATGACCGGCCATTATTGGAGATATGGCGGGAGGGGGTTAGGAAGAACGGACTGCTGCTACCAACTGCAAATTTATATTAGTAGAGATAAGCAGCTATTCTGCATCACAACCAATTGTCACTTTCTAACCTCAAAGACCACTTTTTTTTTATAATGGAAGATTTTATTGATTTCAAGAACATTACATCGAGATGACACAAGTCCTCAAAATCGCTTCCGGCCTCTGCTTAAATTAAGCACACAGCCATACAAAAAAGAAAACGTAAAAGAACCGCGCACAATCTAGTAACAAGCAATCCGAAGACTAGACCGCCACCCATGTGCTCGGGAATAGAACTCCTTGGACCTCAAAGACCACTTATACCTTTATTTTAGGAATCACCTCATAATATAGCTTCATTTTCCAAAAGCACGATACATTCAAATGATTTAGTTATCTCTGGAGAGAGTACCCAATTTTACCCGCAAGATACCCACAATTTAATTGGATTTAGGATAATAGGGTTGTAATACCACCCAAATAAGTATTAGTTCCGTCCAACGAGTCAGTGACTAGTAAACCAGAGTGACAACCGCCAAATCTACGATAGAAGGGTTATCCAACTGTTAACATTATCCCCACTGTTGCGAAGACGAAAGCGTACTACATTCCGACCTCTGTCCCACTTCTACATATAATCATATCAACTTCAATGGTTTGCACGTTACGCTGCGTCGTGCGAAATCTGGTTGCGCAACGCTGTGTCATACGAAATTTGATCTGATGATTATTTCTGGAAAAATGGGTGCGAGGACATAAACGTGATTCTCTAAAATTTTCTAAAAAATACGCTAGCTAAGAGCCATCGGCGAACTTGTGGCACTATAGGTCATCCTTATATGGTACGGAACCGCTACGAGACATCGCCGAATCTGCGAAAACTCGTGTTTTTTACGTGATTTCGGTTTTCTCAAGTTATTTTTTAAAAAATGGGGGTTCGCGTAATTAAGCTCGGTCGATGGTTCAGCTAGCGAGGAGAAGGAAGCTGATCCTGGTATGTGGATATACAAAGAACATATATTGCGATTGCTAGTAATGCTTTACCTGTACATTAAAATACACACATGTCATGCATTTCAACTTTCAAGGAACAGAATCTTCTATGCTCTTTTGTGTTTGTTTAATTTTTACGTGAAACGGTGCTAACTTTATAACTTTCTCTGACATAATAGCTGCAAAATATGTTTCAGAATTCAGATTTTGGAATGTAATGATATGCATTTCTATTCATGAAATCTAAATATACAGAAAAATAAGAGGTTTCCAATCAAACTGGATGCGGTTAAATGTGGTAGCCATCGTAACAGTAGAGATCAATTGCTAGGTGTCTTTGCATTGGAAAACTCCTTCCTGATCACCAAACTTGATTTATTTTAATCCTAAAGTCATTCGCACGTATTGCAGCATCTAGCAGAGCTGCAGAGTGGTGGTCATCTATCTCCTATCTCTCTCCCTCCGATTGACCAAAAAAAAAAACCCTCCAGTGCGGCAACCGCGATCCAGCTGAGGAAATGCATGGAGATAAGGTACGTCACTACACCGAAACAACGAATTTCTACAGTAAGTGCTAAAACTACACCAAAACAACGAATTTCTACAGTAATTGCTAAATTGAGTGCGTTCTCACTAGTTTTTCTTTTTTTTATGAGGACGATATCTCGTTGTGATAAAGGCACTCCCAATGTATAGTTTATATAGTCATATCTAAAAACATCTATATCATTAATAAATAGTAATAAATAGTGTTGAAGTATAAGTGAATTGCCCACCTCTCCTCATCAGCTTAAGCTTTTGGGTGAACTGGCTGGTGCATGCAACTCAATATGGTATCGGAACCAAGAGGTCTCGAGTTCAAGACCAGGTTGGCGCAATTAAAAAATAATAATTGTAGCTCACTTCTATTCTACGTCCTAGACCTTAGAGAACCTGTACGTGAAGAGGAGTGTTGAAGTATAAGTGAATTGCCCACCCTCTCCTCATCAGCTTAAGCTTTTGGGTGAACTGGTTGGTACATGCAACTCAATAAATAGTACTAGTACTTTATATATTAGCATTAAAAGAATTTTTAAGAAAATCATAGGACTTCTTAAGTTCTGAAAATTTTACAAAACTATTAGTACTATCTCAAGATCACCGTAAAAAAATTTATAAAATTTGAAGCTACTTTGATAGCTTTGAAAATTCCAGAAGCCCTAGCTACAAAGTAAACAACTTAATTAAAATCTAGGAAAAATCCGAAAATGAAGGGCACATTTATCCAAAAAAACATCTCCGTAGTAAGGAAATGTATTCCAGCAAAATACACTTTCTCTTTTCTGTTGAAAGTGAAATGTAAAGAGACAATGGTTGTATGAACGCTTATCTTTTTCATTCATTGATCATCAATATATACAAGTTGAACGGGTGGCTTTGCACCCGTTCGGGATTACAGGAGAGGGAGAGAGATGAGAGAACGCATCGCTTCGTGAATGGGTGTCTTCTCCTTCTTGAGACGGTTGTTTTTCCTGGATGAGATCATCCGAGTTCTTCGTTCATAACACTCCCCCTTGATCGAATCCATCTTCTGAGATCAATATGAAACTATATTGTCCATTTTCTTGACATGCCTAATATCATCCTCTAAAAAACCCAGTGGGAAAAAATAGATGATATGACATATAAATTATGTTGATATTGCCTCATTAAAAACTTTACATGAGAAAACCTCAAAGAGGGAAAAACTCATATAAAGAAAAGAGTACAATATAATGTTTAAACAGGTTATTTATCAGAGAGAGAAACTCCCCCTGACTCCTGCAAATCTCTAAGCCGTCTCATACCAATTCCCTTAACACATTTAGAAAATGTAGAATAAGGTAGAGACTTTGTGAATAAATCAGCGAGATTATCACATGACTTAGTTTGCAGAATGTTTATTTCCCCACTCTTTTGCAATTCATGGGGATAAAACAATTTTGGAGCAATATGCTTAGTGATGTTGCTCTTAATATAACATGTCTCCATTTGAATCACACATGCAGCATTATCTTCATAGATAATGGTTGGAGATTCAATGGAACCAAGACCACATGACTGAAGTATGTGGTTTATCATTCTTCGAAACCAAACACATTCTCGGGAGGCCTCATATAATGCAATTATTTCAGAATGATTAGTAGAGGTAGCCACCAAAGTTTGTTTGGAAGATTTCCAAGAGATGGCTGTTCCTCCTTGTAAGTATACAAAACCGGTTTGTGATCTGGCATTGTGGGGATCAGATAAATAGCCAGCATCTGTATATCCAGTCAAGGTCGAATCTTGGTTTCTTCCATAGAAAAGACCAAGATCTCTTGTACCATTGAGATATCTAAAGACATTCTTCACTCCAGACCAATGACGCTTGGTGGGAGCAGCGCTGTGTCTTGCAAGTAGATTCACTGCAAATGCAATGTCCGGCCGGGTACTATTTGCAAGATACATGAGTGCACCAATAGCACTAAGATAAGGGAACTCAGGTCCCAATATCTCCTCTCCATCATCCCGAGGTCTAAAAGGGTCTTTCTCTACGTCTAGAGATCTGACCACCATAGGGGTTCTGGATGGATATGACTTATCCATATTGAATTTCTCTAATATTTTCTGGATATAACTAGCTTGATATACAAAAATTCCTGAAGGTAAATGCTCAAGTTGCAAACCTAAGCAAAATTTGGTTTTACCCAAATCCTTCATCTCAAACTCCGTCTTTAAATGATGACGTGCTTCATTAATATCAGTTTCATTACCGATAATGTTGAGATCATCAACGTATACCGAAATGATACAGAATCCTGTAGATGATTTCTTAATGAAAACACATGGGCAGTCATCATTATTTGTGTACCCCTTTAAAGAAAGGAATTCACTTAATCGATTGTACCACATGCGCCCTGATTGCTTTAAGCCATATAATGACTTCTGCAATTTTACACAATACATGTTACGATTTGCTCAGAGATCCGGTACATTGATTCCATCAGAACCTTCATGTAAATCTCAGAATCCGATGACCCATACAAGTATGTGTCACTCGTCCATTGCTCGCAAAGATAGACGATTTTGAAGCGCCAATGATATCAAATATCGGAAGGTTATGCCACTCATAACCGGAGAATAAGTCTCATTATAATCAACATCAGACGCTGCGTGAAGCCTTGAGCTACTAGCCTTGCTTTATATCTCACCACTTCATTATTTTCATTCCGTTTCGGACGAAAACCCACTTATATCCTACAGGAAAGTGCCACGAGGTGTGAGCATCACTTCCGAGAATACTTCTCTTTATAAAGCGAGGCAATCTCGCTCGATCGCTTCCTTCCATTGATTCCATCCGGCGTTTTCTACACTCTACCATAGACTTAGGATCTGGATCATTCAGGATGTCGACAATCTGTTCAGAGAAATAAGTGTCGACAACTGTAGCTTTTCGGTCAAAAGACTCTCCAGTCTTAATGTAATTTGTAGCAATTTCGTTCACCCTAAGAGATTCATCATTATTTCCGTAACGATGGATCTGGGGTTATCCGATGTCCCAAGTTCAGCAATGCTGCATGAATGAAGAGGGTTGTGGATCAAGTCCACTTTGGTGTCTATCAACCATAGGTTGATCTGCATTTACCACCTTTTTTTGCTTAGAGGCCTTACTTCTCCCCCTCTTATTGCTAATCGGGGTTGAGTGGTTTTATTTGGTACCTCCACTCTTTTCAGCACATTCCTTGCGGTATAAAGGATTTTATGACACCTTTATAATTTGTAAATGCATCTGGCATGTTGTTCGCAATATCTTGCAAACCAATTATTTTCCGAACTTGAAGTTCAGTTTCTTGAGTACGTGGATCCGAGGATGAAATACTTTGAGCATTCCAATCAATTTCACGGCATTCTTTCTGGTACTTGAAATCTCCCCCTAATGCCGGGAAATGTTCCTCATTGAATATCTGATCAAGATATCGGGTAGAATAGATCCCCAGAAGAGGTTCTAAATACTTAATGATCGACGGAGATTGAAATCCCACATAGATCCCCAATTTTCTATGAGGGCCCATAGAGTCTGTTGGGGTGGTGAGATCGGAACGTATACCGCACATCCGAACTTACGCAAATGGGAAATACTTGGTGGATTTCCACGTACTAGCTGCATGGGAGAAGAATCATGATATGCAGTTGGTCGAAGTTGGATTAAGTCAGCAGCGTGTAATACCGCATGACCCCAACACGACGTAGGCAATGAGCAATTCATCAGTAATAGACGCGCAATGAGCTTGATTCTTTTAACCAACGATTCAGCCAAACCATTCTGAGTATGGACATATGGTACAGAATGTTGTACCTGAATTCCTAAAGCCATGCAATAATCATTGAAAGCATGGGAGGAAAATTCAGCAGCATTGTCCATTCGGATCGATTGAATCCGATGTTCAGGATAATGTGCCTTCAGCTTAATAATTTGAGACATTATTTTCGTGAAGGCATGGTTTCGTGTGGACAATAAGCACACATGTGACCATCTAGTAGATGCGTCAATCAAAACCATAAAGTACCTAAACGGTCCAGAAGTTGGCTCAATCGGACCACAAATGTCACCTTGAGTTCTTTCAAGAAACTTGAGTGGTTCAGCCCTGATTTTAAGATGTGATGGTCTTAAAATCAATTTCCCAGTAGCACATGCTGTGCATACAAAATCCGAAGATTTGGGAAATTTTATAGTCGTCAAATCATGACCGATAGAACTGGTGATAATTTTTCTCATCATCCCGACACCGGGGTGCCCAAGTCGATCATGCCAAGTTTGGAATGCATTGACGTTTTGAAAAATTACCTTGTATGCAACATGTTTTATGGGCTTAATGTATGTATAGTACAACCCAGAGTCGAGAGTTGGAATTTTTTTCGCATATTTGCTTGCCATATCCAGTAATTTTGGTTAAGAGAAGATACTCCTCTTTGTTTTCTTCATGTGTTTCCACATGAATACCATTCTTACGAATATCTCTATAACTCAACAAGGTACGAGTTGAATCAGGATACAATAAAGCATCCTCGATTGTAATCTGTGTACCCATAGGGAGCGTGATTGTGGCTCGACCAGAGCCAACTATCAACGCATCACGACCAGCGATCGTTAAAACATTTCCTTCTCTTTTCTTAAGAGTTTGGAAATATTTTATTTCTGTGAGTATAGAGTTTGTGGTACAACTGTCCACAAGGCATAATTCCTCCTCCGAGGGATTGACTTCTAGAGACATCTATATTAAGAACAAGAATTTAATTAAAATTCTTTATTCAACACATATAGAGATACATACATATTGTATTGAATATCTAACATATCGATAATGCAATATTACAATACATATGAGTTTGTACAAATAAATATACAACTCCAAATTACAAACAGGTTTCAAACTCTAATTATTACAACACACAATACTATAATAATCACGGACTTGGAGATTTAAGATAAATCTCCATATATGTCACCCGAAGCATACTCAATGAGCATGTCGTCCGTTGAAGGAAGGTCTACTTGCTGAGTAAGGGCTTCGTTGTTTGGCGATTCTTTGGGAACCGAAGACAAACAACCAGCCTCCTTAGGAGCCTCAGTAGTAAGATTGAAGTGCGCTTCATATCTTGGTGCCTTCTGTTTGTCATCACGGAGGGATTGCTGATAAAGATCAACCAAGTGTTTTGAAGTACGACAAGTCGCGGCAAAATGCGTGTTACAACCACACTTATAACAAAGTCTTTTATTGTCATGGGTAGGTTGTGCATTGCCACGTGCCTTTTTGTTAGCACGGTGTCTGCGGTTCTTGTTGAATTTGCGTTTACCAGAGTATTTCTTTGGATTACCAGATGGAGATCCATTGAACTTTCTTTTATTCGGAGCGTTATTCTGAACATTATGAATTTCGAGGCAAAGGTCTTTGAGCCAATTGGGCAACTTATGATTCTTAATAAGAAGTTCATCATTCTTTTCAAATTTCGACATAATGTATGAATAAGCCGAATAAACCCGGTAATTTTCTTTTACGGTATTGATTACACAATACCTGTCATTTGGAAGCATAGTAGATAGAGTTTTCTCTATCTTTTACGCCTCCGTTGGTTCTTTTTCGCAAAACTTCAACCTACTACAGATGCTATGAGCAATAGTGATTGTATTCACCACGATTTAAAATCTTGTAGGCGAGATGATTCCAATCATGTTGTGCATCGGGATATATGATTTCCTTCTGCTGTTCATAACGTTCTTGAAGTGCAACCCACAGAGCACGAGGATTTTCTTCCAAAAGATACTCTTTCTTGAGATCTTTATGGATAGAAGTGCGTAACAAGAGTAAAGCAGTGTACTTCATTGTTTCAGGGACCGGAGGGGCCCCTTCAACTGGTTCATTTATCGCAACTGAAAACCCTCGAGATGCAAAACTTATTTTCATATCCGATGCCCATGAAGGATAATTGCTCCCATCAAGGGCGAGTTCTGCAAACTCTTTTTGCATTTCCTACATGGCATAACCATCGATTTATTAATTCACCAAATATTGGTAAATTTAAAACCTTAATGGTGGTGTTGTAATATTTAAGTGCAAAATTTTAAATCATATCTTAAGTTTTGGATGGTTGGAGTAGACCATATAATTATGGTAATCTCCATATATTAAGGTAATCTCCATAAATGGAGTAGACCATGTGATTAAGGTAATCTCCATTAATGGAGTAGACCTTATATCCAAAAATATTATTGAGATAACACTTTATAGGTAATCATCAAGTTCAAAACATGATGTAGACCTCATAGTGATGGGTAATTTTCATTGCTGCTCAAAAAGGCATGGTCTCCAGGCAGAAATATTCAGAAAACTGAATAAGACGCAGCCACAACCCTAGACTCCATCACCTTGTATTTTATTCTCAAAATAATGTAAGACATGTTTTTAAATTTGCTTAAAATCCTGGACAATTAAGTGATACTTAATTGTGAGAATTTAAAGTTATTAAAATGCAATTTGTTAAATTGCAAAATTAATAACATACAACATATACATGTATGCATAAGTACAAACACACACATATATATATATTTACAAATTCCAGATAATATCAGGGTCTTTAAAACAAAAGATACACATCGATATACAACATTATGCAAATACTGTAAATTACAGGGACTAATATGCATAAATACTGGAAATACTGAAAATGAAATAGTAAAGAAATTATTAGTTCGGGCCAAATTATTTTAGCCCGCCACTGTTGAAGCCCGTGATGGCCTGCTAGGGGTGTGGGAGGAATGCAACGTGGGCTCGGGCCGGCGAAGAGGCCCGTGGCACGCTCACGCGCGGGGAGGCAAGCAGACCTGACTGGGCACGGCTGTCAAACCGCCCAAGAAACGTCCTTGTGCGCTTGAATAAAACCGAGGAACGGCGGTTAGGGTTAGGTAACCCTAACCCATTCCCCATTTCACTCGCAGCCGCCAGTCCTTTTCTTCGACCGCAAAATGCCGCCGCCATTCTTCCGAAACGCAGCTACCGCCGACGCCAATACCCCATTCGCCACCGTCGCCGGCCGTAGAGAAGACCCTAGGCCATGGCGGCGTTTCCCCCTCCCCTTCTTCGCGCGGCAATCAATGGTGGGGGCCCTCCCCCTCATCTGAGGAGGAGAAGAGCCTACGTCCGCCATCTCCGAAGCCGATTGGATGGGCGGATGAGCCGGCGGTGCCAAGCTGTGGCACCACACCACCGGAGAAGTGAAGATCCGGGCGCCAATTCGCGAAGAGAGCCGGATCTGGAGGAGGGATCCCGAGCGGAGGTGGGGCGGGTCTGCCGTTTCCGGTGAAGAAAGGTGGTGCTCCTGACCTTGCCGCCATGGTGGGGCGCAAGGTGAAGCCGGGTGGGGACGGGGGCCTCCTTGGCGAAGCGGTTTCTTCAACTGGCGTGGGCGAGGGAAGCCTCGAAGCGGCCATGGTTGAGAGGAGGTGAACCCTGGCCGGGCCTGCCCAATCACGTCTGCGGCGAGGAGGAACTCTGCGTCGAGGAGCCCAGGCGCTGGAAGGACGGGGGCTGACCAAGGCTCGGCGAATCACAGCACGCAGACGGTGACGATCCAAGTACCCGCGACGCACGGAGTGGTGGAACTCGCGGATGATCGCGGCTAGGAGAACTGAGACAGCGCAGTTAAGGGTAAGAATCGGCATTTTCTTGTTCTTACCGTGGAGAATGTCGCCGTGTTGTTCTCTGTTTTGGTTCGTTTTCTTTTGTTTCGTTAATGCTCAGTGAAGAACAGAGTGCATGATAACGTGTTGAAAGTGAAATGTAAAGAGACAATGGTTGTATGAACGCTTATCTTTTTCATTCATTGATCATCAATATATACAAGTTGAACGGGTGGCTTTGCACCCGTTCGGGATTACAGGAGAGGGAGAGAGATGAGAGAACGCATCGCTTCGTGAATGGGTGTCTTCTCCTTCTTGAGACGGTTCTTGTGACGGTTGTTTTTCCTGGATGAGATCATCCGAGTTCTTCGTTCATAACATTTTCTTTCAGTATTCTCTCTCCCTTCTCTCACTAACACCTTAGCCCCGTCGATCAGCCTTCCCTTGGTCGGACCCACTTGTCAGCCACCACCTTTGCCTAGTGCATGCCTAGCTGCTGTGCCACGGCATGTCGTGCGTGCTCTGACACGCTAGCATGCAGTGCATGATTCGACGACACGTCGTCCTGCTGCAATGCCGCCAATCAAGCAACACCAAAGCCCTAATACTTGTGCCACTCTGTCTCGCCACCTGCCCGTAAAGTTGTTGCCTCGCTCTGCATGCTGTGAGCCTATCGTAATTTCCTGTGCTCGCTCTGCCGCTGTCTTCTTCCCCTTGGGTGAGATGCCATGTTTATGGGCCAGGCGCCAAGCACTCCTCTCCGTATCTATTTAAGGCACACCATGGCCACCACGACCTCCCACGCTACCCCTGCTGCTCCTTCTGCCCAGGCCCCAGAGCCAACGCCTTGCGCTGCTGTGTAGCACCATTGCCACCAAGAGCTCTCCAAGTAACCGAGGCCAATCGCTTCCTCTAGTGAAAGGAAATGGCAGGAGCTCTGCCTTGTATTAAAGAAGGAAAGAGAGCGATACAGCATAGAGTTTAAAGAGTACATTCCAAAAACCACCTAAGAAGCGAGGATAAAACAACAATAAAATGGTAGAGAACCTAAACGGATCTCATGCCAATTCCGAACCCACAGACAACTTATAGCTTTTCAACGTTGAGAGCTTAAGCCGGAATAGGAGGCGCCCCCACCAGAACTATGGATTTGGAGTGTGCGCTGCCACCCTTCGACTACGGATGTCGCTTCATCATGGCGCCGCATAGCGGCATCGATAGTTCTGTATTGGTTATTAAAGATCCTGCTATTCCTCTCCTTCCATAGATTCCATGCTACATACATGAAGGTGCCATCTGCTTGTTTACGATGTCGGCGCTGCATGGTGGAGCGAACCGATCGCCACCAGGCTGCATTGTCATACTGGACCAATGCAGGTTGGATGACGATGAAGTTTAAATTCATATAGTGAAATACCTTTCTCCAAACCTGCTTAGCAAACGGGCACAAAAGAATGAGGTGTCTGGATGACTCCGGCTCTAGACCACACATCGTGCAAAGAGTGCTATGCGGCCATCCTCTAAGGGCCAGTCTGTCAGCTGTGAGTAATCTTGTCCTGAAGGAATGGCCAAGTGAAGAATCTGCATTTTGTTTTGGCGCAAGCACGCCAGATCATCGTCGCGATTTGGGTGCATCGTGAGCGCCAATAAAATGTGCCACGTTAGCGTCGCCGAGTATTCCCCTGCTGCGCCCATTTCGTGAAATCACGTCTGCGACATTCGAAGCGGTGAACTCGCTCGGCGCCGCGAGTTGCATAAACTCTAGGATCTGAACGCTGGAGGAAATCCTCCTCAACGGACGCAACCAGCTCCCAGAATGAAGTGCATCCTTGACCGATCCTCCTATTCCCTTGACTAAACGATAACAATTTGGCGCAATTTCCCGGGGCGACCTCCCACGAAGCCAATTGGAGTTCCAGAAATTTGCAGATTCACCATTTCCTAAGGTGATTTTTGTGCTTGCACGGAAGAGACTGTGATCAGAGTCATCGCAAGGAACTACCATCCCTGCCCATGGCCTATTGCGATCTGTCCAGGCATACCACGCCATCTAAGGCGAAGGGCTCGCCCAAAGGAGGTTAGATCCTTAACCCCTAGGCCTCCCAAGGCCTCAGGCCTGCAAACCGATTTCCAATTAACGAGACAGTGCCCTCCGGAACACTCCTACCGCCTCCAAATGAAGCTTTGCGGATTCTGTCAATTTTCTTTGCGGCCCATGCAGGGAGCGGAAACACTGTTAGGTGGTATACCGCTAGCGACGTGAGCACAGAGTACGTCAGAACCAACCTGCCCGCCCTAGAGAGTAATCTTCCTTTCCAATGGCCACCGTTTTCTTACTCACAATGAGAGGCTACAGTCGGAGCCATTCCTCGACACGTCGATCGAAAAGCTCCCTCGAGGCACTCGATTGATCACAACCCCTCCTCTCTTGCAGCTCAAATTGCCAAGGACAGCACCGTCAGATCCATCTTCTTGGCCGACCATAGTCAACATCACCAAGCTTCTCGGTGAGTCACCATTGCTGCCAAGTGCAAAAATGATGCCCTTAGACCCCTATATGATTTCTCCTCACTTAGTTGATCACCATCACACCTATGGCTCCTTCTCTGCTAACCGCCATTAGCCCCCCGCTCAGCTCAGTCTCATCTCCAACCACCTCCGATGACCACCACCAATGGGTACCCTAGACTCCTCTGGTCGTCCCTTCTAGCTAGCCCGACCATACAAGCTTCCCAGGATATTGGGATATTGGCAAAATATGATTGGCCAACACTCATTACTTTGGGATATACATGGTCGATCATTCATTGCTGGCTTTATGGGATCTATGTTCGAGCTCTTTTACGGTACACTAAATTTAATTTCTAAATTTTAATTTCACTTTGAAGTTTGTATGAATATCAGATTGGTAATTTTTTTATTTTTTTATTCCGAATTTTAGTTGTTTTTTGTTGTACTTTAGATAGACTCTTTGTCTTAATCTAAATTGTTATAACTTGGATCCATTGGATGGATAACTAGATCTTTTCTCTTTTTCTCGATTAATGTGAGAATTTCTACACCTTAAGAGCCAACGTGGTGACTTATTTATTCTTTTCTTTAATAATATAATAGATAGATGGATTTGATAGTATCTCCCAAGGATGGTAAACACTCTAATAATATACACTTTATAGCTGTGCGATAATTATAGTACTGCGAATGGGAGGTAGTAGCATGTAGTAACACACGAAGGTTTGGGATCAGTTTGCTCGTACGTAAGTAGATGTTGATTTTGCTTTTTAATTAGGATGATTAATTGTTTATCTACCTAGATTACAATTAATTATCTAATTCATGTATCCCTATCTACACGTTGAAGGTCCTGGGCTTTTTGAAGAGCGTCCTGGGCTTGTTGAAGAGCCCAAGGGGAACAGTGATCCGCATCGAGGGGTTTGTCGTGCTTGCTGCTCTTGTCCGTCTACTCCTCGCGACCTTTGGGTCATGCCGTCGCCGAAGCAGAAGCTGGCTGATCCAGAAAGGTGTCCTGGGCGCATTCACCCTGTCCCCCTCCCTGGTAACATACACTATTGGCTCCATGCCATCCTCGGCGGTGAAGAGCAGCATGTACCCCTTCTGGGCCATCTCCCTCTACATCCTCGCTGGTTGTGCCGACTCTATCACAGCTTATAGCCTCGATGACAACAACCAAACCTCGAGATTGCAGTACCAAGCCTCCCTCAACTCTGCATATGTGAAATGTGATGCTGGCTTACATGACTGCCGCTCGCTACTTAATGAGTATCGATGCAGTCTTTTCTTATCTAGTCATCATCGCTCTATTGAAGTTTTTCCGCAGAATAGCTGCATCTAAGGTGGCAAGCAAATCATGGAATTTGAATAAAATGGTTGCTGATTACATGTATGAGTAGCACACCATGGAAAACGGTGGACAACGTCCTTGGGATCCAGTTAGCATGAAAGGCTACCGTTACCCGGTTGACTGGCCCCTCATCGGGTCAACTGCAGAACAAATACCTAAGGATGATCGATCCTGAAGTGATCGACATAGAGAAGATATGGGGTTGCCCTGATAAAACAGTACTGAGCCCTGAGCTGAAGGATGCATGCCTTTCATTCTCTCTTTTCCATCTGTTGAGGAGGCGCTTCGTTAGTGTCCAATGGAGCAGGCCACCTCTTATGGGCTTGTGCGCAGGACATGCGCTCCTCGGACACAAGCTGCTCAAGGCCTTGATGAATCCGTCCAATCGACGGGGATGCTCAAGGCCACGATAATTGTTCAGTTTCTCAACCTAAAAACTTGTGCCGCGTTACCGCTGCAATAAATCCAGACCCTTCAGCTTTCAAGGCATGCATGCTCTGTTGATGCCATCATCTTGAAACTCCAACTCCAAAACAGCCATCCTTTTACAACTGTGTGTGTGTGTGCTTGATCTAAACCCTAACAGGTCACAGCTTTTTGACATAAAAATCTTGTCTCCTTTTGTGTGTGTGCTTCATCTAAACCCTAACAGGTCACAGCTTTTTGACACAGGGGGCGGTCATTCTGTTTGCTCACAGAACGTGTTGCCCCCCCAACCAGAACACAGTAGCATCTCCAAAGTCAGTGAGGGTTTTAAAGTACAAAACTCCAATCTCTACTCATTCGCTTTGTCGCAGCCTAAGGTTAAATGGTAAGCATGATGGTTTCAAGCAGGATCAAACAGCTAAGGGGAAGTGCAAAGAAAAAATTGTGCAGAGGATGTCAGTAAGCAACGCTATTGAAGACTACAGAGATCCATCAACAAAATTTGCCGCCACCCCAATTGCCAATTCAAATGCTGCAGCAATGGGCCGTGAGTCCGTGACTCTTTGTGGTGTACCACCTTCGGAGGTATCCACGGATAAACTGCTCAACGATCCTAAACATGGCGAAGGAGATCATGAATAAAGGGTGCGATCACCTCTGGAAGATGAGCTTCCTATTGCTGTTAAAGTGCACTTCAAGCCCTTTCTCTTTTTTGTAACTCTTGATATATAATTAATTTGAACCTACAATTTTATACATAAGTAGAGTCATCTATGAAGTACATCTATAATTTTTTCAGAATATTTCATGACTTTTATTAGTTGGTGTGCACGGTGTGTACACGGGAAGCCTGTGTGCACAGGATATGTTGCCTTTGTTTACGCTCTAATCCTGCTTTTATCTTGCTATAACCTGGTCTTACTTCGTTCTGTTCCTTGTAATGACTGCTCTAAGACTTATGTCTCTGTCTTGCTCTTGGCCTTGTTAGTCAAGAGCTTTTTCATCTTAATGTCGGGACAATTTAGAAATTGGAATATTCTCTGTTGAAACATTATAGGGATGAATTCATCGCAAAAAATGAGGGCCATTAAAGACAAGGTGAAGCAAAGCAATTGTGCGGTACTTTGCTTGCATGAGACCAAAAAAGAGGAATTTAATCGTTCGCTTCTTAAAACATTCTTGCCTAGAGCTTTTGATCAATTTGTTTTTGCACCTTCTGTTGGTAGCTCTGGAGGCATCCTCACTGCTTGCAAAAGTTCAATCTTTGCTGGTTTGGTCATGTCTCAAAGCTTCTTGAGATCTGTTAGGGATAGATGCACGGCAAATAACTGGAGACAAAGATTTAACGAGGAAAAACCTTTACGGGAAAAAAAACACGGGAAACAATGCACTATATCACTTCAAGATTACAAGTACAGGGGGTTGGCTTATATAGCCAAAGAGTCCTAGTTGTACAAGACTTGGACTAACAACCTATTTGAATAGAACCAACAGATATGGCAGTTAGAGATATTGAGTTATCTCCAACAAACCTCCCCTTAACTCAAAATCTATAATGAAGTTGTTTCCGGAAAACCCTGAAAGGTAATTAAGCACGAAGAATACAAGTGCGTTAAAAGTCCAAAGGACTACTGAACGAGGAAGACTAGAATAGTCAAGCCAAACACTTGTAGTGCGAAAAATCACCATGGGTATAAAAGAATGAAGCAGTCTTGTCCAAATGCTTCTGATGAAGCGAGATTGAGCAAACCACCAATAGGTCGAAAGAAAGACTAAAACAGTCAATCCAACACAGCTATAATGAGGCAGACGAAGAATCTGGGTCTTCAATGATTCAAACCCCAGTAAAGTCTGAGACCGTGCAATTGACCTTCTGAATCAAACACTCAATCATCAAACGGCATGAGCCAAGATATCTCCTGTGGTCTTTGTGGGCACCGGAAATATGAATCGATCCTCACACGCGCGTTGGACTTAGAGGTGACACCCATACTCCACTTAAGTGTATGCTCACGCCACCCAAAAGTCCCGTGCACGGAGTATTGACTATATGGCCCTCACTCAAGCAAATATGAGCCACATAGTCGCACTGCACACACTTACGCGTCCATGGGAGTTTCGATTCCATTCCAACAACCATACCGGGATTGAGACCAACTCATCTACGCATAGCATTCGCCATCCGTCTCAGACCTTGGTATCGCCGCACTCTCCAAGGGAGCACGAGCCATAGCCAAAGAACGACAAGAGTACGAGTGTATGCATTGATGGTTGATGACAATTCCAGGTACCCGGATATGTGTCTAGTGCTAGTTCCCAAGATCAACGCCTAGCACCCACATATCCCGCATTCGAGATGTATCGCAACACATACACATGAATCTAAGCAGTTGGAATAGCATAAACATAAACTGCAACTATTACAACTACTTACTATTACAAGTAGTGGCCGACCGGCCAAATATTACATGACAAAGAGTAAATTGCAGCGGAATTTAAACATATACCAAAAGTAGGACAGCGGTATGCCCATCCAATAACCCAAAGGCAACCGACTTGGAAAAGCCCAAGTTCATCCGTCAACAAGATTGTCGAAACCCAGAGTGAGTACGTGTCGTCGGAGAGTTCTTCCACTCCATTGTCTATATTGTTTAAATTAAGCAACCATGAGTACACGATGTACTGCAAGACTTTAGTGTATAGAAATACAGAAATGCAGGGTTATAACAAGGAATTAAGCTTCTACACTAGTCTCATTTCAGCATAAGGCAGATTTTGTTTGCAAGCAAAAGATTCATAAAACGGTAACGAATTTGTAAAGAGCATTTAATATGAAGCTAAATAACAGTAAGTAGAGTTCATATACAGCAATTCACAGCCCTCCTTGGCTACAAATGACAAGTAAAAATAGCCACCATTGGCTTCCCATTCCACCAACTCATTCCAACACAATTTCCAAAAGCTTTAGCAAAAGCGAAGACTATACTTGACATTATTCTCCCAAGTTGCTCATGACCGCGAGCACGGCTAATTAATTAGATTTTAATCTCTGCAGAGAGTGTACACTTTACCCACATGACACATTCTAGCAATCATGTCAACCATGCCTCGCGATACTCACCGTACCCGATTTGCTAGATTGTGACGAAACCGTTCAACTAGTTAAAACTTAACCTTGCACCAGCGACAGTGATGTTGAACCCTTGCCACAGTTCCGGAGATCCTGAACCGATGGTGCCCCATCGTGAACTCTCCCCATGGCAAGGCATGCACCGTTGTATTGGAATGCTTGGGCCCCGACACCTCGGTGAAGGGAGCACCTAGAACGACTCCAGTACATCGGATCGTCCATACTACTTCGGCCTACCAATGTGCAAGGCTAAACTCTAACTAATCTAGTGAGTTTAGGCTATCCCATACTAGCACATGTGGTTGCACCAAACACTTAGGTGATAGCATCAAGTTCGGTCCTTAATCGACCGGACGAGGATCTCCCTAACCACGCTGCGTGAGGTCCATTTCACGCCTCAAGTTAAGTAATAACTCGCCTGCGTCTAAATCATAAGTTTTGAGCTGGATTTTACCAAGATACACGGAAACCATACCTCGGTTCCATTCAATTTAAACAAGTTTGCTCAATGTAGTTGAAACATCTCCCATCATGTTGAAACCAATCTAATGAGCAAGTCTAAGCATATACATATGTTAATCTATTAAGTTTTACCCAAGTGACATTAATTATTGTCTACACCATTACTAGGTTACAAAGGCGATAATTCAAATGTCAAGGTAATGGGAATGCATACAAATGGATTTAGCTACCATCACCCACAATATAACAAGTTTAAAACATACACGCATGCATATAGTTTGATAAAACAACATAACTTTGCAAATATGGGATCAAAATGGTCAAAGGAGGGTGCTTGCCTGGTTGCTCTTCGTCGGGAATATAATCCGGATCAAAGTCGATGTCGTTAATAACCGAATCCGAATTATCGTCGTCTATGCGTCGAATAATAATAACCGAGACAAAAGCAAATAACACCGAATCAAAATGGGACAAAAAGAAATCAGATGCAAATACCAATTTAAACTTATCAAGAAGAACATGCTGATTTTGAGTTCTCAAATAATTTCTTGCATAACGGCTTCGTTAGCACTTGATGTATAATAAGCCCTTTACGTAATTGTTTTGCTTTCGCTTGTTGACTACAAAAGTTTTAGTCATGAGTTTACATGAAGTTGTTTATGAATTCAAGAGGCTAGATTTATGTATTTTAGTACTTATAATTTCGAATTCAAGATGCAAAGATTATTTAGTTTAGAGGAGGTCACTAGTTGTAGTATTATGCATGAATAGCGCTTAGACCTGAGCGTTTATGCATGGGGGTGACTTCTACGTGTTGGACCTAAAATTTTAAGTTATTGGTTGATACTACTTAGTTATGTGACAATTCTTGCATAGCCGATGATTAAGTTTAAGACTTCCGATTTCATTCGGCCATGCGATAAGGCTCTAGTAATGTTATTATTTAGGGTTTTTGTGTTAACATATTTTATTTGATAAGTAAGTAGTAATTAAGATATGTTGACATAATTTGGTTGTCCATATATTGAAGTAGGTTTCTGGACTGATTCCCCTAAAGTTTGTGTTTAGACGAGCTGTTTTATAAGCCGCTGAAAAGGCTTAAGTGACAAGATTCTGCACAGTTTGTGATCACTTAGGGTTTTTCTTGTGATTAGATTATTATACAAATGAAGTTGTAATTAATATATTTTTGCATATTCTGGTAGCATATATATCAGACACTGATCCTAGGGTATTTTCTCATAATTTTATGTTTATATGTGATATTTTACGGGCTGCCGAAAAGGCTTAAGTGACCACATTTTTAGCGCTATTGCGGTTCAGTTTTCTTTCTTCAGTTGCGACTACACACGAAAGGGATAATCTAACCATTTTTCAGGGGTTATTAGGAATATCCTAAGAACATTTTAAAGTTGATTCCGTGATGTTTCTCATTTGTTCAAGGTGTTTTTGAATGAATAGTGGTTTAGGCTTAATATGGGCTTAACTCAAAATTGATCAAACTGATGTTACTTTTGCATGGCAAGCTAGGGAATATCATTTCGAGGTTATAGAAGTTGGTTTTGTCGAGTTTTAGGTCCGTTTGCTAAAGTTACGACCATTCGTTCATTTTACCGATTGCGTGTTTGGCTAATGAGCAAATAGGGCAAACTAAGGAATATTCTAAATATTTTTATATACTTATGATCTATGCAATCCCAGAAGTGTAACTAAACTAGTTTTACTAAATTTTGAGCTCGTTTAATTCATATTTTAACCCTTTGATTCTTGCATGCTAGAATGGCTTTCTACACTTGATTTTTGATTCAAATCACATTCAAATTTAAATATTTATGCAAAAATGGAACATGTAAGGTTGCAGAAACATGTTTTATTTATTTCATGATTTATAGAGCAAGGGATCATATAATTGCTTCATAACACCAAAAATGTGACTTTCATTCAAACTCAAATTGAATAATTTTACTGCATGTAACATATAACTTTTTATTGCATATTTTGAATCCTTACTGACTAAATCAAGTTTAGGAATTGAGTTTGCATTAATCGGAGATTCACAGTAAAAGTTATAACAGTTTCATTGCGTAAGGCAAAAGGATAAAAATAATAAAAAAAAATATTGTACAGAACTGGGGGTCGAACGCAGGACCTGCCAAGTCCAGCACTAATGCAATACCAATGCGCCTTAGTCTTTCTTGTGTTAATATTTCTTGCCAAATTACTTAAGCCTTCCTCCACTTATCTTAAACCTTCACTGGAACGGCAATGGCGATACGGCTGGCTGGCTTCGGTTGAACGGAGGAAGCAACTGCAGGGAAGTGTGGCTCGGCTGGGGAGGCTGCAGCTGGATTTTGCGCACCCGGGGGAGGCCTCAATTGATTTCGGCCATGGCTGGAGAAGGCTCCCACCGGAGCTCGGAGGCGGCGTTAATGGCGGACCGGCAATAGAGAAAAATGAGTACAAATTGAGCTTCATTAACAAGTGGATGAGCATCCTAAAGCATATTGGAACCCATTTGAGCGGTTACCTTAGTCGAAGGATGGCTGGAATGGCCTAGCATCATGCGGCATCCTTGGAGAAGATGAGCAGTGGAGCGGGCACGCTATGGCCGATGGAAGCCGCAATGCGAAGCAGTGATGAGCTCAGGAGGGTGTGTTGCGGCAGAGGCGGCCCGAGGTGCTCCACCACGGAGATGCTGCGCACAGCGGAAGGGACCACTGGAAGTGGAGAAGGAAGCACAGAGCTGTCGTTAGTGGAGGGGAAGATGTGGTCGCGCTGCGTGCCATGCACGTCCGCTCCGCATGCATGCTGTCGCCACCTTACCTCGCGTTGGGCGCCACTGCTGCGAGCCGGCCACCTCCGTGCTGCGCCATGGACGAGCTGCCACTGCCGCTGCCACACCACAGCTCCTCCCTCTCCTTCCTCTCTAAAACTCCCAAACGATCATGCATGCGAGAAGTGGTTGCGAAAATAGAATGCTCATGCTATGGGGATCGTAATGATATAGCATGCATGAACTGATTCTAGGTTTTTGCTGGTGATTGAAAGGAGAGAAGATGAGTGTTCTTGTGGGGAGAGAGAGAGCTGTTCTTGCTGTGCTCTATTTTGGAGACGAAAAGAAAATGGTGGCAGGAGAGTGGCGTGAGGAGTTGGGCAGGATGGAGCTAGAAGCGTGGAATGGAGGCTCGGGTCTTGCTTTTAAAGCGCTGCACGGCGGAGAGGGCAACGAGCGGAAGAAAAGGGCCCACTGCCAGTGAAGGAAAAGAGAGCTCACCTGATTCAGCTGATTGGACAGCACGAGATCAAACGCATTGAATGAGATATCATTCATCATTATGTATTTTTCAAAATTTTACTGGCTAATCTGGAGACCTCTTTTACTCCACTGTAAAATTTTCAGATTAAAATACTTTACAGAATTATTACAGAAATTCCGACAGTATTGACAGCTTTATTTGTTCACTTCAGTTTTTATTTTCTTTGAGAATGAAAATTGATTCAACAATTTCTGAAACTTTTTGGGAGAGTTTGATGTGAGCTTAGATTTCTTGAGTAAAATTTTCAGATCAGTATATTGCATATATTTTTTATATTAATTTTACTTTGCAGATTTCAGATTTTCAAGTTCTCTTTTTAATTTTAAACGGCAATAAAAGTAATTATTAATTTTGATATTTTTACCAAGGGGTTAAGTATGTTATGAGGAAGATATGATAAAATTTTCATCCATAGATAATCTTTGATTATTTTTGAAGAATTCATCATATCATTGTTTTGAAGTTGAAACATGTTACTTTATTATTTACTTCTTTACCTAGCTCATTAAATTCTTTGGACAGCTGAAAAGATGTGGTGGAGAATTCCCATAGTTTAATGGCATTTTTACTGGCTTTTTACTTTTATCTTTTACCATTTTACTTTTACTCTTTTACTAATTTCATTTATTGATTTTTCTTTTTAACCCAAAATTCAAGAATAATTATTAAGGTTGAAAAAGTTTTTGAAAAGATGGGAATTCAAAGTAAGATTACTTTCTCAACTCATTTTCAAAGTTTGTTTATTTTGGGTGAAAATTTTTAATGTAGCAACGTTTTCTTTTTCTTTTAGGTTGAAGTACAAGAAAATGAAGAAAAAGATGGTACTTAGAATCAAAACCTTGGTTTCAATTAAAATGTTTACTCAATTCCATTTTTAAAATTCTAAATTTTCATTTTTACTATTTTTGAAATTTTTAGGATGTTACAGGTGCTGGATAAATAGTGAAGAATACATATCATGGACTTTTGGTATGCTCCATGTGGAACATAAAATTTGGCAAACTGCCTACTAAAAATCCATAACATGGTTGAAACTGCTCAAAAAATGCCAATACGAAGAAAACTCTTGTGTTGTCAATAGAGTATAAATTGCAGTAGATCCCTCATGTCGAGCAAAGACAACAAAAAGAACGTTGTAGTATCCATGCAGAAACAACTCTTTCTTGCACTTCAAACCTTCATCTGAAATTGACATTGGAGCAAAACCTTCACTAGCAAAAACTCCGAAGAGTATAAAGCAACCAACAAGTTGTCATCAGAATTCCAAATGAACGTTGTCAAAACCTCTATAATGGTCAACGTATCCAAACGGTGAATAAAACACCAAGATAATGATGATGGAACACCAAATTCCAATGAACGGTGATGAAATACCAAAACCAGTTGTCCTCAACTGATTTTTTTTTCACCAAAGTCTCCAATGTAGATGTTGAAACGTCAAACAAATTGCCGATGATAAATCCCGTATAAATTGCAATGAAATCCGCATAAAATTTCAAAGAGCCGAGAGAAGCCGACATGAACCGGAATCCTGAAAAGCTAGAGCTGCTGGAAAAACCGGAGGCCTGGAGCTGCGCGGCTTTTGAAGCTACAGCCGGACCCGAGAACAAGAATAACAAATGGAGCTCTTGGATCACAATCAAATCCGGCCAGGACTCTGGTTCCTTTCCCACGCGGGCACGAGCGGCTCAATCTTCACGGACACACACTAGCAAGAAAGCAACTAGCAAGCAAGTTCTTCACGTGCCTTCTAGTCCTTCGGTTGGAGCAGCCAGCGTGGGGCGAGGAGCGGCCAGTGCGGGCTGGTGGACGCACGAGGTGCTCGGGCGGCCGACGGTCCAGACAACGCGGAAGACTCGGTAGACGGCGCAGGGTCACGGGCCCGAGAGGCGGACGGCGCGAGGCAAGGCGCCGAAGGCTGGTGACGCCGGGCGGCGCGGAGATTGGGCCAGCGCAAATCCAAGTGGGCACGCGATGATGGCTGGCGGGCGGAGAATGTGCTGCCGACGGGCGGACGACACGGGCGAGACGCGGCGCTCGAGGAAGATGAGCCGGCGGGCCGGCGCAGATCACAAAGCGACGGACGGCACGGATCCGGGTGGACGGTGCGCCGAGAAGCACCGGAGAAGGCGCGCGGATGGTGGCCGCGCGGAAGCCGGAGCGGCGGTGCCGGCAGACGCCTGGGCCAGCAGGTGCGCCGACGCAAGAGGACGAACTGGCCGCACAGGTTGCAGATGCTCTGATACCACTTGTTAGGGTTTAGGTTGCAGGTTGCAGAATCTCTTTCTTCCAGAGCACAACTTCAGAAGTATCATTAAAAATCATCTTATCAGCTTATTACTTTATAAACAACTCTACTGGAAGAAAAGCAGGACTATCAGATGGATGAAACTGGAAGATGAAAATACCAAATTCTTTCATTAAGTGGCCACTGAGAGATACAGATAAAATAAGATCGCCCATCTATATACTAAAGACGGCAATATTTATTCTCACCATCAAACTAAAGCGGCTATTCTCTGGACGGCTTTCAAACAAAGAATGGGCACCTTTGATGAGCCTATGATTTTTGATTTATCACAGTTGATTACTCAGGTTCATGATTTGGATTCAATGGGTCTACCTTTCAGCAAAGAAGAAATAGACAGTGTAGGGCAAACATTACCAATAGATAAATCCCCCAAACCAGATGGTTTCAAAGGTCTATTTATCAAAATACAATGGCACATCATAGCAGAAGACATCTACCGACTCTGCAAAGACTTTTGCTCCGTGCAAATCAATATTCAAAGCATAAACACCTCCTACATTGTGCTGCTCCAGAAGAAACCAGCTCCAGAGACAGTCAATGATTATAGACCCATATCTTTACTCAATTCGATTTTTGAAATAATCACAAAGATTGTGTCTAACAGGCTTCAGACTATCATACTTCAATTCCGTCATACTATTTGTCCTCTACGGTAAAACACATCCTATGATGCTGATGAATGACAGATAAATAGATAAGAAGCCTCTGAAGATCACCAAGTATTCGGTGAATCCAAAACTATGAACGAATTAGGAAAAATCTAAAATATCCCTGATGAATAGATAGAAAAAGTCTACAATACCTTTGAGGAATGGATGGCTAGATTTAATTTCTACTATCATTACTTACTACCTATGTTATCCACCGTAAAATTTCTCTAATACTAAGCAGGAAACAATAAAGCATCTTTTCTTTGAATGCACCTTCAGCATGCAGTGTTGGCACCATAGGTTTCCAATGGGACAATTCGGTGGATATCCTTCAGATGATTCAATTTGCAAAGCAGAGATCTAGCCAACAATTTTTTATGGAATCTTTAATTATCGCTTCCTGACACATCTGGAAGCAGCGAAACAACATGATTTTTAACCTAACAGATGCTTCTGTTAAAGATTGGAAAGTAAGCTTCATCGAGGACGTCCGGTTGCATCTGGTTAGATTCAAAGAAGTTCTTAGAGCTTCCATTGAGTCCTGGTTTCTATCCTTGTAACCACCTCTGATGATACAAGTGGCAAAACGAAAACTTGATCACCCTCTCTTCTTTGAGATCTTCATCTTCGGCTCCTGGCACATGTGGAAACAACGCAATAGAGAGATCTTCGCTCTTATTGACGAGTCCATCGATGCCTATAAAGAAGTCTTCATCGCTGAGGTCAGGCTGCACCTGATCGGGATAAAACTTCTACTACAACTTTCTCTGCATTCTGGCTAAATTTTTTGTAACAATTTTCACCTCTCTCACTCGTTCTTCTCCCACCTTTTTTGTATAGCCTGCATCCGTATGTAATCCTCTCTCAAGGTATGTGACCCTCTTACCTCATTTTATTCCGTTTTCGACTAAAAAAAAATAACCTAGTTGATTCATCCACCTTTGTTCCCAATGTTGCATCTGTATTATATCTCCATTATGACCTCATCAACAACAGTTGATCTATCCAAATTTGCCATTATGTTTGTGAACCCTCCTTTACGTCAACATTCTATATTTCTCCGGATCCCTTAAGTTATTATGCATGTTCTTTTCATCTTAATCACTCTAACATATCAATTATCAAGTACCTTTTTCTCCAAGTTGAATCATCCTTATCAATATTAAATTACTATTAATTATTTGGATTTGATTATTACAGGTCCATTTTGTCTCATGCAAATGTATTACTATATGGATTAGCTAGCAGGCTAGCAGCTAATTAAGCTTTCGTTATCATCAAGACCGTCGAAGTTTCACTGGCCCAACTTCTTGTCCATCGATCATTTGGTACAGTAGTGCTAGCTCGCTAATTAAACAAATCGAGGTACAGTAGTGCTAGCTCGCTAATTAAACAAATCGAAGTGTCCAGATGATGTCGTGAACCCATAGTTCAAAATATTGCTGAGATTTCAAATTGATATAAAATTGACCGAATTTGATGTTTTCAAGACCGAATTTGAACCGGAATACATGTGAACTAGCTAGTTAGGAGAGTTAGCTCTCACTCAATAGAGCTGGGATTGAGTCCCATCAACCGAATTTTTTTATATAACAAGAATATGCTCATAACTTTGTGCACACATAATATGACAACAGGGGACATAACTCAGGTGGTAGAGTGCTCACTTAATATGCAAGAGGTGCAGGGTTTGATCTTGGATCAACGCAACGCTTTTTTGGACCACAACACCTTTTAGCATCCAAAATCTAGAAAATTTAATGCTAAGAGTGGGATTCAAACCCACGCCCTCTCAAACGGGACCGGCGCCTTAGGGCATGTACAATGGTATAGACAGTTGCTGTCCATAACAAAGCTGACATGTTATTTATAGACAGCGTTAGAGACAACCCATGTAGTGGTATAGACATCACATTTATGAGTAGATAGTTTATTCCCACACACAACCTGTCTTGGTTCTCGTGCTAGAGTCGACTCTAGATTAAGAGACGGCTCAACTCTCTATACGCACCCTCACTCATCCACGTCATTTTTTATCCTACGTGGCAAAACTTAGAGACTGCTGATATGTACCATTATACATGCTCATCACTCGGCCATCTACACTTCATGTTATGTGAAATGTACATGAATTTTTTTAGCTTTAGGAGACCATTTCAAAGTGGTTGCAAAGGGCCAAAATTTTGGTCAATTTCACTGACGTTTTACTACCCTCAAAAATACCGAATTTCAAATTTAGTTTTTTAATTTCATTCAAAATATCGAGATTTCGCTAAAATTTCAGATTTCATCTATATCCAAAATGGGTCCAAAAACGAAATTTCAAATCTTGCGTGGAACATGCATCGTCTCACCATCACAAACTTAATTAATTTGGATTTGATTATTAGAGGTCCATTTTGTCTCGTGCAAATGTATTACTATATGGAGACCGTCGAAGTTTGACTGGTCCAAATTCTTGTCCCTCAATCATTTGGTGCAATAGTGCTAGCTCGCTAATTAAACAAATCGAAGTGTCATGATATGTCGTCGACGACTAGACTGAACATTGGGCCGGGCTTTGTTGTAGATCCGTAGAACGGTAGACACGGCACAGCAAAAGTATGGTATGGCACATATGGGTGCGAGTCAGGTCGGCACGGTACATATCATAGGGCCATATCAGACCTCGCGATCGGACATGATGGACAGTATGATACGACACATCTATATAGATCATGCTTGGGCCAGCATAGCATGAAACAGGTCTGATAGACCCGAAGCGGACATGGTACATGGCAGGTCACCCTGCAACAATACTATAGCATGTTGTCGTTGGTCGCCCTGCAACCGGCATCGTTGCGGTCCTTGCATGCAGAGAAAGAGGGACAATGGAGATATATATCCAAAGGTGTAGAATAGAGACCGGAGAGTATATGCTCACTAACACCGAGCACGCGCACTAAGCCGACTCTCCACTACACCGCTCGCTAAGCTCGCTTGCGACACTATGCACGGTCGTCTTCCCGCTTCCCTCACACAGCCATCGACGCATTAGATGTACGCTAGTCTAGAACACGTGAACGATCTCAATGTTGGAGAGTAGCTAGTATGTATGCATATTGTTACTGTGCTTTTTTCTTATCAAGGAACCCCACTTTGGGGCATATGGTTTTTTACGATACGGTAACTTTGTATCTGTACCCAATAAATAAATAAAATTTAACTCTTTTTTTCAAATAATTGTGTGTATCAGATCCTCGCTAGTGATCTATGCTCACTCCTCATCCATGGTACCGTCCACGGAGATAGATCGACAGTGTCCACGAATCCATTCATCCAATAAGACAAGATCTAGACCGGCACGACATGACGACAGCACGGCATATCCTTTGCCGTGTTTGGGTCTCGCCAGATACGAGTCAGACCAACACAACACAATATGGCATGATGAGATAGCTGTGCTAAACAATTGCACGACACGCCGTGGCCTAAAACTCGTTAGGTCCGTCACGGCACCAACTCCCACCGTGGACCATGCATCGTCTCACCATCACGAAGTTAATTGATTTGGGATTTGATTATTACTGGTTCATTTTGTCTCATGCAAATGGATTACTATATGGGTTCGCTAGCAGCTAGCTTTCGTTATCATCGAGGCCGTCGAAGTCAACTAATTTTATTGGTACCGAGACGCATGCTTGGATGGAGTACAAAAGTCATATTTAGTCTTTAAAAACTAATGCTACATATTTATCGTTTTAGATATGATCACAAATAATTATCGTTTTAAATATTAACATAGTCTTTAAAAACTCATTTTTATTATATGATATTTACAAAACCCATTAAAATTATATTAATGTTGCAAAAGCACTTTTTAAGATAAATCTACATATGATTTCAATATCCAATTTAAATATTTAAAGAGATATTAAGAGTCAATGCTTTGAAAGTTTAACTGCACATTTGTCTAAAATGATAACTATTTGTGATCGTAGAGAGTAGCTAGCTTTTAGAGTTGAGGAGAGTGAGGAGTACTGTGTTGCGAACCACGGCCTATATATTGATGCGTTACTTAGATGAGAAAAGTGAGAATAGAGGACCACTAAGGCTCGCTTGCGACACTATGCACGGTCGTCTTCTCGCTTCGCATTAGACATACGCTAGCCTAGAACGCGTGAACGATCTCGATGTTGGAGAGTAGCTAGTATGTATGCATATTAATTGTTGCTGTGCTTTTTTCTTATCAGGGAACCCCACTTTGGGGCATGCGGTTTTTTCCGATACGGTAACTTTGTATCTGTACCTAATAAATAAATAAAATTTAACTCTTTTTTTTCCAAATAATTATGTGTATCAGATTCTCGCTAGTGATCTATGCTCACTCCTCATCCATGGTACCGTCCACGGAGATAGATCGACAGTGTCCACGAATCCATTCGTCCAATAGAACAAGATCTGGACCGGCACGACATGACGACAGCACGACATATCCTTTGCCGTGTTTAGGTCTCGTCAGAGATGAGTCAGACCGACACAACACAATATGGCATGATGAGATAGCTGTACTAAACAATTGCACGACACGCCGTGGCCTAAAACCCGTTAGTTCTGTCACGGCACCAACTCCCACCGTGGACCATGCATCGTCTCACCATCACGAAGTTAATTAATTTGGATTTGATTATTACTGGTTCATTTTGTCTCATGCAAATGTATTACTATATGGGTTCGCTAGCAGGCTAGCAGCTAGCATTCGTTGTCATCGAGACCGTCTAAGTCAATGGTTGCACCCTTTATAGCCGGAAGAATTGGAGATGAATGAGGATGTCCACCTATCATCGCCTCACCGGCGTCATTTTTCGAAAAAACCCCTCCATTCCTTCAAATTACGGATAGGTCCCTCTAGGTTGCGAATAGGTCCTTCGTGATTTTTTGTGAGAGGAAGATATTTTTTTTCATCGCGTTTGGGTCCCTCACGCGCTATTTTACGGAAAAAAACTCCCGTTAAATTCAAATCACGAACAAGTCCTTTTCTAATTTTTCAGGATAGCGGACAGGTCCAAAAACGTAAAAAAATAGGTCCTTGCTCCTTACGTCTAGGTCCTTTCTCCGTTTTTCCCGGAAAAAATGTTTTCGTCACTTTTTCCATCTACAACAAAAAAACACAGATTCGTCGCAAATTTATAGTAACCCGTGGATTCGCCGACGGGTCGTAACCGCAGCTTTCTAAAAAAACATAGATTCGTCGAAGGTTTATAGCAGCCCATTGATTCGCCAACAGGTCCTAACGACCTATTTTTTTAAACAAATATGGAAACCGAAAATACGGCCAGATTTCTCAGGTTTTTCACGTGGTCCTTTCTCCGTTTTTCCCGGGAAAAATGTTTTCGTCACTTTTTCCATCTACAGCAAAAAAAACGTAGATTCATCGCAAATTTATAGCAACCCATGGGTTCGCCGACGGATCGTAACCGCGGTTTTCTAAAAAAACATAGATTCATCGAAGGTTTATAGCAGCCCATAGATTCACCGACGGGTCCTAACGACCTAATTTTTTTAAACAAATATGGAAACCGAAAATACGGCCAGATTTCTCAGGTTTTTCACATTGTATCGTCGTACGCGACGTAGCGTAATGCGATATCCTAGCTAAATGCGGTTTTCTAAAAAAAATACAGATTCATCGAAGTTCTATAACAGTTCATATGTTTGCCAACGGGTTCTAACGCAAAAAAAAAACAAACAAAATTACATTTATATCTCACTGCGGTTTTCGCCCAAAAACAAAAAAACACTGACCGATGATTTAAAGCGGTTCATAGATTTGCTGACAGGTCCTAGCGACCATTTTTTTTAAGAAAATAAGGAGATCATAATTACGCAAAAAAACGAAAATACAACCATTTAGGCCTATAAACGGAACAATATTTCTCCGTTGTTCATGCCGAACATATATCTGTACTTTGCCCATCTAAACTTATATCATGGGTTTAAGACTATGATCCTACTACTTTAGATGATATGTCCATACCAATAGATCATCTACAAAACGGCGCAGCGTAGCGCGCTATTATTGCTAGTTAATTTTATTTGTACCGAGACGGATGCTTGGATGGAGTACAAAAGTCATATTTAGTCTTTAAAACTAATTTTAAGCGGTTTTTTTGAAACCCCCTCTATTTCTCATCATTCCCGAGGGACTTCCACCACTCTTAATCCGAGTCGCGCATGATAGATCGGATGACCTACTATGGATGTTACCATTTTAGTACTGAATAGCTATTTACACTAGATACGTTGCCTTAGAGACGAGGAGAGTGAGGAGTGTGTTGCGAACAACGGCCTATATATTTGATGCGTTACTTAGATGAGGAAAGTGAGAACAGATGACCACCAAGGCACCAAGTAAAGATGAGCTAGCGCCATATATGTACCCCAATATTTCTGCTTGCAGTAGGTCTACGTACGTTAGCCATTTGCAGCAAGCATACATCTTCTCTCTATCAATCGGCGAGCGCTCTCGGGCTCTCAGGGAGGGGAGGAACTGCAGCGATCGAGCTTATTTCTTTTCTCCAGGCCAGGTCACCCCAGCAAATGGGTGGACATACGGTACGTCTCTCTTGCAGTCATGCATGATGAATGAAAATGTTCTCCTCACCTTTTCTTCCCTGTCTGTGTGTGTTCGGTAATTTACGTGTAGAAAATTAACAATAAAATAATGGCATTGATCGTTTTATCGATCTACAACGCTGTGCTAGGGGATTATATACTACTTGAAGTGGATTATTATGTCCTTGGCGTGGTAAATGGGTGACCACTTTGTGAAACGAGTACCTAGCTAGCTAGTAGCTGGTAGCATAACTTCAAGTGCATCGCAGTGCTCTTGTCATTGGTTAATTCAAAAGTAGCTAGCAGGTGGCAACATAACTTGAGGTGATGTTGAAACCTGGCCACTAGCTAGATAATCACGAAGTAATTTACCTAGGGTCGTCGTTCTCCAGTCATATTTAGTCATCACTTGTTTTTCAGACAATTTAGTTGCCACGTTCAACTTTTCAAGACTAGTTCCATATTTATTTTGTAAGATGTATGAACTCAAATTGCTAATTTTTTTATTCTGAATTTTAGTTGATTAGGTTTGTACTTGACGTGGACTTTTTTTTTAATATGACATGTTATAACTCAGCTCTACTGTATAGATGGCTAGATTATTTTGGTTAACACGGGAGCTTCCTCACAGAACCTAATCAGTATAGGTTTACACATTTTAATATTTTTGGAACTTAAAATTCGCATACAAATCAAATCTCTAATCACCCTTTAAGTTGTAATCCAAGTTTGCATGTTATTGATCATACTTGGCATGAATGCTTTCAGTTTAGGCCGAACTTAGTGTAAAAATCCTATTTCTAATATAATTGAGTTATTATTCAAATTTTATTTTTTAGGGATTTACTGAGGAATTCGTACGGGAATCAAATCGCTAATTCCTCAGTAAATATCACATCTAACAAAATATCACCTGGTCAGGAGCTCTTGTCGGTGACGTCCGAGGCCGTTTCACCACTCACTCGAACGTCGGCGACATCGGTCTCCTCGTTCGAGGAGAGTCAGCCGTCTCTTGCTCCTGAGCAGCATCGCTCTCACTGAGGGCTATGGCGGGTGCCACATCATCCGCAGACAGCCCCGTGCCAGCAGGAGCTGAGCCCGATGCTTGCCCGCTCATCGTCTAAGTCAATGGCTCCCTCAAGCAGCCCACTGCATTTGTTAAGCTCGGTCTCCTGAAAAGAAAAGCTGGTTAAATAACAACATATGCCCAGGTGCGGCAGGGTTGGTTATTACTCGATATATACCTTTGGTCGAGGATTGGTCAAAGAGTAGGCCTCTACGCCGCAAGGGCTAGGTTCTGAGCCTTAAAATATCTTGCTCAGACGAAAGGAAATGTTCACATCTAACAAAACTATTGGTCAGTAAATCAGTTTGTTAGCCACCATGTTAAGCGAAAGAAAAACCACAATGAACAAAGTTATTGCTACTTACTCTCGGGGTTGTCTCTGGTCACGTCATCGACCTAGAGTACTCCTGTGCCGTGGTCCTCGACACTTGATGGACTCAACATCTTGCATCGAGAAAATCTCGGGCGACATGCCACTCAGTTAAACCCCTTTTTCTTAGCTCCTCAATTTTCTTGACATAACGCACATTCCGCGCTATCGACGGAGGGACTTTCGTCCAAAGGCCGGTGGAGCTTGGGAAGCTAGTACGGCTGATAAGCCAGGGGAAAATTGACTGTATCTGGCAAGGTGATATAAAACCATCGCTTCTTCCAGTCTTGTCGGCGTATTCCACCTGACAGGCCCGTGATCTACAGACCGGGTTTTGTTCGGTATGAGGGCGTCTTCGCGGCTGGCTAATCGAGAGGACGAGAACCCCAGAGGACTCCCACGCGGAGGGTTTCGGCGTCTATGAACTAGGAAAAACAAGAGATTTTTACCCAGGTTCAGGCCCCCTTGTGAGAAGGGTAATAACCTTACGTCCTGCTAAATTTCTTATGGGATGTTTTGAGTCAGTACAGAGTTCTTGAGTTACAAGTTCTTCTGCTAGCCTTTTCTAGTATTGCTTGGTCGATTGATCCAGGATCCGATCCCCCTTCCCCATGCACCCGAGGGCCCTTATATAGACCAAAGCTAACGGGGTAGGTACAAGGAGGGTCATTATCTTTGATCTAAGTACATTTAATGCTCCTTCCCGTCTTTGTCTGTTCCTCGGCCTCATTAAATGCCTCGCGTGCCTTTGCCCGGTCCACGGATGGGACCCCTCGTGATGTAGGTGAGGCGTCGGAGGAATGGGCTTGTTGCGAAACCCTTGCAATCGATAAGCTCGCTATAGCGAACTGCGATTCGACATGGTGCGGCGGGAAGGAGCCTTCGAGGCGGTTACCGCGCTTACTTTTTTTGCCTTGCGGCGGGCGGCAGGCGTCCTCGCCAATGGCTTCGCCAAAGCCGCCACGTGATCGGGCGCCGGGCGGCGTAGGCGTGCTTTCGCCCACTTTCGCCGGCGCCGTGGACCGACGCTTTGCCGGCGGGCCGTGATCGCCGCCGATTGCCTGCCGCCACGTGGATCGGGCGCGCGGCGGCGGTGTGCTTCGCCACCTTCTCCCGGCGCCACGTGGACCGACGCCGGCCGGCGGCCGTGATCGCCGCTTGGGTGCCGCCGCGTGATCGGGCGCCGCCGAGCGGCGAGCGTGCTTCGCCCACCGCCGCCGGCGCCACGTGGATTGTACTTTATGCGGTGGAGAGGGTACCCTAAGCGTATAGTCTGCCGACAAGGTAGCCCCTGCCCTAGAGCGCGAGCCTAAGACTTTTTAGAACCTTCATTTAATGCACTTAATGCTTAGCGCTCTTGGCGAGGCCACCACTCATGAGGATACGACCGCCCGGTCCTCGCAGCGTATCTGCGGCTTTCCTTGGGACCCGAAACGGCGCATAACTATGTCTCTTCGCGAACCGTCGGCGTGGGGTACGCATATATAGATGCATCTATATCGAGCGGTTCACGCCTTCTGCTTTCTTGCGCACTTTGCCTTCTTGTTCCTTCGCCTCTTTTTCCCAGAGCTCTTCGTCTTCCTCGACTCGCCATGGTGAATCCCATCCCAGCCTCCACTGTTGACACCACCGCCGTGAATCGGATGGGGATCATCGCACCGGAAGGCACCTTCCGATACCGACCGGGACACGCCACGCTGTGTGCCTCTCCGAGATAGATCGCCCCGCACACAGGCCATGATGGCGGGCCTTCTTCCGCTTTCTCTGAATTTTTCTCACCGTCCTCCATTTCTCTGAAATCCACCATCTTCATCTCACCCCAACTCTATCATCTTCCTCGCCATCTTCGCACACCTCGTGAAATGTTCATGGGGTGATGCCGAACCTTCCTCTCTTCGCCATTTCTTCATTCTGCGCTCCACCAACAACGCATTTAAATAGTGGGGAGTTGCTACTTCGCCGGGACGGATGGCCTCCGCTACATTCCCTTCAGCAAAGACAGTCCAATCGGAGGACATGGCGCAGCGGCAGTTGTACATCCAGACGGCAATGAGATCGACGCCCTAGGGTGCCACGAGCGGCAAGACGCCAAAACCGGAGCTCGCGGTCGAAGAGACAGCGAGCTCGCGCAATGGCGGCTCGCGCGGCAGATGCGGGGACGCCGGACTGAACGGAGGGCTGGTGGCCCGGGACTACACGGCACGGAGGATCAGCCCTCTTCGCCAGCGCGTTCGCCTTCATGGCGTACACAGCGATAATGACTCGACGCAAGACGCGTGTCGGACGTAAGCCCTTGTCTTCTTCTAGTTTCCTTTAAGCACATGTTTTTTCTACGGCTTCCTACCAACCGACCGCCATCTTTTTCCCTTTCTTGCGACAGGCGATGGCAACTTTGAGGAGCCAAACTCGGCGGTGGCTTGTCATACCGATGTCGCGGTTCCAACCGCACGCTTTTCCGCCGGACGCCCGACCGCCACGACTTGGAGCATGCGGGCGCTGCGGTCGTCGGTTGCTCCGCCAATGGACTCCACGAGGCCGACCGTGAACTCGCCCAGCGACCGCCGGTGATCGGGGCGTGCCTCTGCCCGGCGATCGACGCGACGCAGCGGCCACTCGCTGCCGACACCACGGGCTCGGACCCTAAGAGGGCCCGGGCCACGGATCAAAGTACCGCCACCGCCAGTCCAGCCGAGGCGGTACCCCTCCAAGGAACGGGGGCACAGGACGCCCTTGCCACGACTTCACCTCCGGCGCCGCCGCCTTCTGCAACACCGGCTCCGGAGCCTTCACCAACCATACCACCTCCCGCGCCGACAACTGCGGCGCCGACAACCTCGGCCACGGGAGCCCAGGCCATCGCTCAACAAGGTGGCCTCACGCTCCCGATGGCGAGCTCGACTGGCGCCATCAAGCGGCGTTTCGAACGCGCCAAGGGTGCCAACACCCGGCGCCACCGAGACGGCGGAGGCCTCGCCAGCGCCTCCGCCGCCACCGCCGCGCAACGGTCAAGATATTCCGTCACCGCCGCCAGAAGGTCTCGCCCCGCGCCGCCATCGCCGCTTCACCAAGGCGTCGTAACTCTTCACCTGTAAGCGACATGCGCGCTGCATCTGGCGCCGTTCTGCCGCCGCCTCGCAGCACGCTGCGAGCGGCCCAACACTTGCCTCTGAGCGGCGAAGCGAGCGGAGCGGAGAGGGCGGCGGCGAGTCGGGCGCAGAGAGGCCAACACGACCGCAATGCAGCAGCGGGCGGAACGGGCCGAGACACGGGCAGAGAGGGCCGAGGCGGCGCTGAAGACCTCGGAACTTGAATCCTTCCGGCTGCGGCGCAACCTTGCGATCATGCTGAAGAAGGCGTTCCAGCGCACCAAGAGGTGCCTGGAACCCTTGGGGGTGACGCTGAACGCGCCCCTGGAGGACTCGGCGCTTCAATTTGCCCATGCGACCAACCAGGCCGCGGAGGCGCTACGAGGACTCCCTGCCGCCCTAGCCGCTCGCTCCGCCACGGAAGGACGCCAGGTCGCGATCATGGCCGCGACCTACACGCTGGCCTGCTGCGCCAGCCGCGACGCCGCTTTTGATCCCATGGCGGTGGTGACGGCCGGCGTCGAAGGAGACGCAGAAAGCGTGGCTCAGCGGAGGCGCCTTGAGTGCTTGTGCGCTTGCCAACGCGTGGCTGGATGCTCTGGTGGAGCAGCCGGCCATGGACGTCTGCACGCCTCTGGCCGTCGAAGGCGGCGCCGACGATGAGCTTGATTTCGGCGAGGACGAGGAGTGAAGGCGGGCAGCCTTCTTCTGTTTCTCTCTTTTTTTGCTGCTTTTGTCGATGAACCTGCGTCCAGAAAAACCTTGGACAACTTTTGGATGAATGTTAGATGTTTAATCATTATTCATGCGTTTGCTCATTTTTGCATGCTTGAATTCACTACATTTGCTTGTTAGACGGCCGTCATTCGACTTAGATAAAACGCTTTTTAAAAACACCTAATTTAGGGTAGCGTTTCTACGTCCTGCCAAATGATTTTATGTGCCCGCTGTGATCGCAAGCATAGATTATGCAGACCACATAAAATGTAGGCGAAAATGGCCTTAAATCGAACCAGGAATCGTAAGACACAGCAAGGCCTTAGCGTCGAGTTTCTGCGCGAGACTATCGCAGGTTTTAGCCTTCCGGAACTTAGACCCTGATGATTGCCCGAAAATATACTACGGCGTAACGCGGCGAGACAACAAGTTCTCGGAATGCTCTTAGGCCAGCAACACTCAACGGAGGCGACCAGCGGTGCTTCATAGAGCCAACCCGAGCGCGACGAGCCGTCTGCAGGCAGAGCGCAGGTGTCTAATCGACACCCGATGACTTGGTCTCGCCGGACGTTAACACTTAGCACATCTTCTTTTATCATGAGGAGCCGTTGGTTTCCAACACTTGCGATAATCACGCGTAGCTTGACCCATCTTAGGATATGATCGTAAGGAAATGGCCAACAAACGCGGTATAAAGCGCTTATCTTGTTTTATATGCCGCAGGATAAGCGACTTGGAGCGCTGGGCGAGCAGCTCGGGGCACTGGGCGAGCAGCCCCCAAGCCACTGGGCGACCAGCCTTCTGAGCGCCGGGCGACCAGCAAACCGGGCGCCGGGCGAGCACGATGGAGCGCTGGGCGAGCAGCTTGGGGCACTGGGCGAGCAGCCCCCAAGCCATCGGGCGACCGACCTTCGAAGCGTCAGGCGACCACCAATCTGGCGCCGGCGAAAGCACGTTGAGCGCTGAGGCGGCGGCTTGGGGCACTGGTCGAGCAGCCCCCAAGCCACTGGGCGACCAGCGAAGACGCAGGGGCCTTCCATGAAAGTAAGCCAGCATCTTTATGCTTACCCTGTGCGTACAGACGACTCGAGGCTGGCTGGAAAGGTGAGTAAACATCTGGAAAGGTATACGCAAGGTAAGCTCAAAACATTCTAAGTCCCAGCATGAAGTGTCCTGGCTCGCCCTGTTTGGATTCTAAGTCCTTGTGAACTGCCAAGAAATCAAGCCGCGGCACCGTGTGCCAAAGTAGCGAGTTTTCTGGGGGTGGCATTAGGCCGACGGCGCTTGCGGTGACGACCAACGGTGCTTCAGGGAGCCAACCCGAGGTGTGCGAGCCGCGTCGAAAGCACCGTGCCCGAATTCGCCCCCGCCGGGGCTAAGTGTACACAGACGTCGAGGATCGTCATGGACTTCACGAAGGAATTAGCAAACGCACAGAACCAGCGACATACATGCGCATAACTGCTATTCAAAGCACAACGAAGAGGAACAATAATGGTGAAGCAAAGAGCTTTCGAACAATGACCTTCTTGACGCAACAGCCGACCAGCCGGAGAGGGGCGTACCTCGAGGTCGATCGAGCAAGTCATTGGTACTTATAATTCCCTTAAGGATAGAACTTTGGCAGCTCGATGTTGTAGGAGTTCGCCACTCCTCGCCGTCCTCGATGGCTAACCGCATCGCCGGCCGAGATCTCGAGACCACCTTGAAGGGCCCTCCCACCGGGAGCGGCTTATGCAACCCGGCATGCGTCTCAATCTGCGCAAGAAGACCAGGTCACCCACCGCCAGTTGTTCTCTCAGAGACCGGGTGGCGTGGTATCGCTCGAGGCTTTGTCGATAACAGGCGGCGCAAAGGCGGCCGATCCGCACCTCCTCCAGGAGGTTTACCTCTTCTCGCCGGAGATCTTCTTGGTCTTCTTCATTGAAGGCGGAGACGCGTGGCGAGCCGAGCGACAGCTCGGAGGGGAGAAGCAGCCGCGCCATACACCAAGAAGAAGGGTGTCTCGCGGTCGCCGCGGCTGGGCGTGAAAGCGGCGACCACAAAGACACCGGAGTTCTTCCGTCCATCTTGCACCCCGCCAGGAGTCGATCAAACGCCCTTGTCTTGAGGCCCTTCAAGACAATAAGATTGGCGTTCCGCTGACCATTGCTCATGGGATGGGCCACCGGTTAAACATACCTTGGTGCCCATTTCTTCACAGAACTCCAGAAAAGCCGCGCTGGTGAACTGGGTGCCGTTGTCGGTGATGATGCGATTGGCGACTCCAAAGCGGGTGAAGATCCCGCGCATGAACTTAACAGCGGCGGCGGCGTGATGGCTCAAGATCGCCGGCCGACCCACTTGGTGAACTTGTCGATGGCGACAAAGAGGTGGGTGAAGCCCCCTGTGGCCCGTGGGAACGGGCCCAGATATCCAGCCCCCAGACCGCGAACGGCCAGGAGAGTGGGATGGTTTGCAGAGCTTGGGCTGGTCGGTGGGTTGCTGGCGAAGAATCGACAAGCCGCATGTCCTCACCGACATAAGCATCCCGGAGGCGGTAGGCCAATAAAATCTTGGCGAAACGCCTTGCCGACTAGAGTTCGGGCGGACATATGGCTCCCGCACACACCTCCATGGATATCAGAGAGCAGGCCGCTCCCCTCTTCCCGAGTGATGCACTTCAAGAGAACTCGTTTACGCCTGGCGATATAGGTCCCCACCTACCAGAGTATAGCACTTGGCCTTACGTGCAATCGTCGGGGATCACTTGGTCACGCAGGAAGGCCAGGATAGGGTCCATCCACCGATCTTCCTGCCCAAGGGTGGCGACCACTCGGTGCTACTCGCTGGGTACTCATTGGCCGAGCTTTTCCCTGGCGCGCCTCAAAGACCGCCGTCTTCCTCCCGTGCACAGGGGCCGAGGCGGGCACGCTGCCTTCCTCCTCCTGAATTGGAGGCGCGACAATGACACCGCCTTCCCCACTGAGCCGGAGGCATGGCGGCTTTGCCGCCGTCCCCCTGAACTATGGGGCTGCGGCAATGACACCATCATCCCCACAGAATCGTAGGGTACAATGGACGATCGCGATAGTCTTTCTTCAAGACCCCGGCCGAACAGAGCCCTTGAGGATGCAAGCCGACAGCCCGTCGCAAGGTGGTTGTCGCGCCGAGGATATGAATATACCCCGACCTTCAAAATGACGCTCCATTCTTGGGACCTCCGCCGAGTGCGCCGCCATGGTGGGGTCGGAACATTGAACTCCTTCCGTGCTTGATTAATGACAGCAGGAGTCTCCTTGACTTGAGACGCTCGATGCCCAACGCCGAAGCGATCGCAATACCGCCAACAGACCTTCATACTCAAAGAATGTTGTTAGTGGCCTTAAATTCGAGGGCGACCACATCTTTGGAGGGTGTCACGGTTGGGGAGACCAGGACGACCCCAGACCCCGCGCCTTCCAGCCTGAAAGAACCATCGAAAAATAACGCCCAGGGAAGCGCGGCGCTTCTTCAGCTTCAGGAGTGGCGGGAGTCCATTCGGCGACGAATTCCGTCAACTTTTGACTCTTGATGGCGGTGCGGGGTACAAATTTGATGTTAAATTCCCCAGCTCCACCGACCATTTAGCAATGCGCCTTCGGCTTCACGATTGTGGAGAATTTCCCGAGGAGATAGGCGTAACGACGGTGATTTCGCCCACGAAAATAGTGCCGCAGCTTTACGGGATTTAACCGGGACCGTATCTGACATCTTCGAGCTTGAGGATACCGAAGTTTCGCTTCATGTAATACCTTCATCGATATAGTAGACCGGCGGACGCCTTCCTCTCCAAGAACCAACATCTGCGCTCACCACCTCGGGGTGGCAGCGATATCTGTACAAAGGCTCACCCCGCTGGGAAACCAACACCGGGAGAGGAGAGGTCTCGCTTCAGTCTTCAAATGCCTTCAGTGCTTCCTCCGTCCATTCAAAATGGTTAGTCTTCTTTAACAACTTGAGCAGGGCAAGCCGTTCTCCCAAGCGGGCAATGAATCGCCCGGGGAGGCAAAGCGACCACGGTGATAATCGAACTTGCTTGAGTCACTGGCGGCTTCATGTGCTCGATGGCCGCTATCTTGTCAGGATTGGCCTCGATGTTTCTACCGACACCAGAAAACCCAGCAACTTGCCGGAGGGCACGCCGAACACGCATTTCTCTGGATTGAGCTTCAGGCAATTCTTCCGGAGATTAGCAAAGGTCTCCTCCAAGTCTTGGATCAGTTCTTCACTCTTTTTGATCTTCACCACCAAGTCATCAACGTATACCTCAAGATTGCGCCCTATCTGAGGGCGGAAAGTAATATGCATGGCACGCTGATAAGTAGAACCAGCATTCTTTAAACCAAAAGCCATCCTTACATAACAATATACGCCCGTTGGGGTTACAAAAGCAGTCTTTTCTTCATCTTCGAGCGCCATGCTAATCTGGTGGTACCCGGAGTACGCATCCAAAAAGCACAGCAATTCACACCCGGCCGTGGAATCTACGATGAGGTCGACCCGCGGCAGGGGATAAGGATCCTTCGGGCAGGCCTTGTTGAGGTCGGTGAAATCAACACACATGCGCCACCTCCCGTTGGATTTCTTGACGAGCACGGGGTTGGCGAGCCACTCAGGATGAGAGACTTCCCTGACTATCCCCGCGCTCAGCAGCTTCTCCACCTCCTCTCGAATGGCGTCCTGCGCTACCGCCTCCGGACCTTTTGCGGATCGGGCGACGTTGAGGCGTTGTTAGCATCGGTGCTCGATCACCTCCCTGGGGACCCCAGTCATGTCGGACGGTTGCCAGGCGAACACGTCTGCGTTTGACTGGAGGAAGGTGACGAGCGCGTCTTCCTATTTGGCGCTGAGGTTGGCGCCAATGTTGACGGTCTTTCGGGGTTCGCCCCCACTCAGGGCGACCACCTTAACCTCACCGGCGGAGCCGGGCGAGGCACGGGTCCGGGCCTGAGGGGCTCCCGAGGAAGTGGCGTCGGTGCGGCCGACGCAAGTGGCACCGGCCAGATCCCAAGCCTGCTTGTGGCAGCGCAGGGCCTCCGACCTATCCACGGTGAGGACAATGGGGCCGCTGGGCCCTGGCATCTTCACCACCATGTAAGCGTAGTGGGTAACCGCCATGAACTTGACCAACGCCGGTCGGCCAAGTAAGGCGTTATATGGGAGGTCGAAATCGGCGACCTCGAAGTCCACCATCTCGGTGCGGTAGTTATCCTTCTCCCCGAAAGTGACGGGGAGGCAAACTTGACCCAAGGAACAGCCCAAGATCCGGGCTACCCCGAAGAACGGCAGGGTCGGGCGCAAATCCTGTCTTGGGATCTGCAGCGCCATGAATGCCGACGCGGACAGGAGGTTGAGGGAGCTACCTCCGTCCATCGGACTCGCCCCACCAGACATTCCGGACCGTGGGTGCTACCACGATCGGAGAGGCCCTAGGTCAGGGTGCCCTCGTGGTGCTCGGCCCGATGAAGGTGATCGCTTGCTCGACCATTTCGATGTCCGACCATACCGAGCTCGACGCCGTGGCGACACCTCCTTTTCACCGCTTATAAGCGGCGTTGAGAGAATGGTGGATGAACCACCATAGATGTATGCCACAGATGTGATCCGCCGGTGAAAAGCGGCGGATCTTCATCTCGATCATCATCGGTGGCGCTCCTTGAGCCGCTGCTCCACCATTCTATTCACGACCCGACATCCGCCCGGTCATGCGTGTTGGTCTGTGGATGGGGCGAGAGAGTTCGCCCTCCTACGCGTGGCGCTCGTTTCGACGACGCGGCGGTCTTCGCTACCGTCACGACGGTCTTCACGCCGATCGCGGCGGTTATCACGCCGATCACGGCGATCGCCACCGCCGGTCCGGTGGTTGCGCTTTGTGGCGCGGATCTTCATCGCCGCGCTTCGCGCCAAGACCCGCTGGTCTCTCCTGCCTCACGCTTCCGCGCCTTCTTGCCTGTACGGCCGGAACCCTTCGAGGTCCCGGCCTCATCCTTGCCTCGGCCACCTGTGGGGCCAGGCGCTGGCCCCCTCGCCTCCGCGGCCCGCGCACACTTGTGTGCGAGGGAGAAAAGCTCGGAGGTGGTACTGATGGTGCGGGTAGCCATCTTCTCCTTCATCTTGCGGTCGCGCACGCCCCTCCGGAAGGCGATAACGACCGATCTTTCGAAAATATGGGGATCGTGTTGCGGCAAAGGATGTACCGCCGAATGAAGTCACGCAACGACTCCCCCTTCTCCTGCTCCAGGGCGTGGAGGTCATCCTCCACGCCTGGCTGCGCAAAGGACCCCTGAAAGTTGGCGACAAAGAGGTCGCACAACTCTCCCCACGAGTGCACAGACCCTCGGGGGAGGTTCAACAGCCAAGAACGGGCAGAGCCCGTCAAGGCCGTGGGAAGGTAATTGGCCATGACCTTTTCAGATCCACCGGCCGCTCGCACCCCCGTCGTGTATATTTGCAAGAACTCCTCCGGGTTGGTGGTGCCATCGTACTTCTCCATGGATGCCGGGCGAAATCTGTCGGGCCACACCACGTGGCGCAGCCGGCGAGAGAAAGCCTGGCACCCGACGCCGTAGAGGGAACCCAACCGCCCGCCAGGAGCCCGGTCCGGAGACCGTCCCCGGGAGCGTTGGGCCTGGCTCCCTGTTGAGTCAGAGGAGTGAACCTCCTCCTTGGTCCGGGAATGAGAGCCTTGGGAACTCTCACCGTCGGAGACTATTCGCTTCGTGGCGCTCGGGGCCAGGGCGGCAGCAGCAAGCGCCGCGGAGGTCATCGCCAGGCTGCCGGCGGCTTTCATCAAAGCGACCTAAGGTCCCCACGGTTCACTACTGAGCAGGACCGGCGCCTTGCTAGCGCCCTCCTTCGGTCCCGGCCCGCCTGGCCACGACCACCTTTGTCGGGCGGTGGACGCTGGGTGCGCTTCGCGCATCGCACAGGCACCTCTGCACTCAACGGTGCTTGCTCGTCGAGGCCCTACCGCCGGGGCGCATCCACGAGACCGGCGATGCTCCGAAGCCACGGAGTGGCCGGAGAGTCTCCTGCAAGTTCCACCGGAGGGTGGTCCAAGAGGAGACGGACAGCGTGCAGGTTTTGAGCCGGGGTGGCCGCCTCCATGGCAAGCCGGCGTCGCACGGGAGGCCCCGCCGGATCCACGGGAGCAAGGCCGCCACCTTGCGGGGGCGGGTCGAGGTGATCTTCCGACCGGCGAGACTGCCGAGAGGCGCCTTGAACACCACTCACCCCTGCTTGATCTTGGCGATGAGAGCCCGCCATCTTGAGATCTGCGGGCTTGCTTCGAGTAAAAGAACACCGAAACTTCAGGGGAGTTGGCGGAAAAGCCAACCACTAGCCCCCTACTGGCGCTACAGCCGGCGTATTCCACCGACAGCCCGTGATCTGAGCACCGAGTTTTGTTCGGTATGAGGCGTCTTCATGGTGGCTAATCTAGAGGGCGAGAACCCTAGAGGACTCCCACGCGGAGGGTTTCGGCGTCTATGAACTAGGAAGAACAAGAGATTTTTACCCAGGTTCAGGCCCCCTTGTGAGAAGGGTAATAACCTTACGTCCTGCTAAATTTCTTATGGGATGTTTTGAGTCAGTACAGAGTTCTTGGGTTACAAGTTCTTCTGCTAGCCTTTTCTAGTATTGCTTGGTCGATTGATCCAGGATCCGATCCCCCTTCCCCATGCACCCGAGGGCCCTTATATAGACCAGGCTAACGGGGTAGGTACAAGGAGGGTCATCATGCTGATCTAAGTACATTTAATGCTCCTTCCCATGCTGTCCCGTTTCTCGGCCTCATTAAATGCCTCACGTGCGTTTTTGCCGGTCCACGGATGGGACCCTTCGTGATGTGTAGGTGAGGCGTCGGAGGAATGGGCTTGTTGCGTAAACCCTTGCAATCGATAAGCTCGCTATAGCAGCTCGCTGTTCGACATGGTACGGCGGCGAAGGAGCCGAGGCGGTTACCGCGCGCCCTTTTTTTGCCTTGCGGCGGGCGAAGTAGGCGTCCTCGCCAATCGCCGCCAGCCGCCACGTGATCGGGCGCGGGGCGGCAGGCGTGCTCGCCACTCGCCGCCGGGCGCCACGTGGACGGCGACGCCGCGGGCCGTGATCGCCGCCCAATTGCCATGCCGCCACGTGATCGGGCGTCGGGCGGCGGTGTGCTTCGCCACTGCTCGCCGGGCGCCACGTGGACCGACGCGCCGGCGGCGGCCGTGATCGCCGCCCGATTGCCGAAGCCGCCACGTGGACTAGGCGCCGGGCGGCAGGTGTGTTTCGCCACTTGCTCGTCGGGCGCCACGTGGATTGTACTTTATGCGGTGGAGAGGGTACCTAGCGTATAGTACGCCGACAAGTCTGATTGCCAGGAAGAAGTCACCGAAACCAAGATAGAAACACTAGCGGCGCATTGCCAGGAGGTGAAATCCAGCACCCCAATGACCTCATTTTTGGTTGATCTCTTCAAGCAAAGAAAAGTGGCGAAACAAATTGAGGCTGGGTTTGATACCCATGAAGGCCTCACAAAGATGAGCAAATACATTGAGCATTGTAATCGAGTTAGAGCTCAGTGGAAAAGCTGAATTTCAGAGAAATCCGAACATCAAGCGAAATTTAGAAGGGGAAAGCCGAGACCGCGATGGAAGAAAGACTCAAAAAGTAGAGTCTCGTCCTCATCCTTAGGGGTCGGATAAGCCTCACCGATGGATGGTCTCCAGTGGAAGAATTCCTAAGGAGGGAAGAAGCCACCTTTCTCCAGTTCCGCGAGACGCTTCTCCGTCATTATAGACTTTTGCCATACTTGCTGGAAGGTTTCGTCGCTGAAGACCGTCCCAATCATTGTAGTCTCCTTCTTCGATTGTGTGACAGCCTTAGGGTTGGCAGAAGAGCCAAAAGCCATTGGAGCAGACAAGAAGAATATCTCCCAAAAACATGAGCGACGCAAGGACTCAAAGGGGCAAGACGGAAGCTTCAAGAACAAGGTTGAAGATGAAGGAATGGAATGGCTACAGTTCCAAATCCAAGGATTTATAAGCCAAAAG